>QEPC01013874.1:3167580-3180142 GCA_003113815.1 Sphenodon punctatus | reverse complement strand
GTATCCTGGGAGACCCTGCCTACCCCCTCACCCGCTGGTTGATGAAGGTCTACCCTGTCACACGGCCCCCTGTGGAGGTGCTATACAATACCTGCCTGTGCTCCAGCAGGACCGTGGTGGAGCGAGCCTTTGGGGCCTTCAAGCAGCACTGGAGGAGTCTCGCCGGGTGCCTGGACTACACTGTGGAGACCTCCGCCCTGGTGATCAGGACCTGCTGTGTGCTCCACAATGTCTGCAAGACCAAGGGGGCAGCCCTGGAATACCCCAAGCCCCACCGGGCCCCCGAGCCTGTGCCCCTGTACGTGAACGCTGAGAACCCCAGGGAGTACCGTTATGCCCAGCGCATCCGGGATGCCCTGGTGAGGCATATCTCCCAGGGGGCCCTGGTGTGAGGGGCTCCCCTCCCTGGACCACCTCCTGGGGTTCCTGGGGCGACCCCTGCAAGGGTGCGCCCCCCGTCACCCACATATGGGCCCTGGAGGCATACATGTGCAAAAACATTTATGTCACCCACGTGTACATGTGCCCCCTCCACCTCTCCCTCCATCCCTCCAGTGCCCTGGCCCCTCTAGTGCCCCCTCACACTGTCATCCCCCTCCCTCCCCATCCCCCCTCGTTTCTGGGGTCTGCCCCGTGAGCACCCGGGTGGGCCATGGATCCCTTTGAGCTCCCCTTCCCTCCCCACTGTCTGTATCCCCAGCATGTGGCTGCCATCACGTAGGTGCACATCGTGCTGGCATGCAGGAGCAGGGAGGTCCGAATATCGTGGGACCTATCCATCTTCACAGAGTGCTCCCGCACCATGCCTGTGATGGCCTGTTCCAGCCTCCCAAGCTGTGCTCCCGGTGCTCCCATCTCCACTCCAGGTGCACCTCAGCCTGGAGCCTCATGTCCCTTGCCTCTGCCCGCTCCAGGGACCGCTCGATGGCCACCTCCATCCGGTCCACGGCCGCTATCATCCTCTCCCCCTGTTCCCCTCTGGATGATCTCCTCCGCCTGGTCATCCCTCCTCCTGAGGATCCATGCCCGGTGCTCCCTCATGTGCTGCAATGGGGCCACGGGACCTGGGGATGCTGGCTGCCGGGGTTGTCCTGTGGGTACGGGAGGGTTACTCAGATCCTGACCTGGGCCCCTGCCCCCTGGCCACGATGGGGCAGGGGCCCCGTGGGCCCTCAGGCGGCCTGCCAGGCCCCTCCCATCCCCTCCGACTGTCCAGGGACCCTCTCTCTGCACCCCGGGTTGCCCTCCCTACTGGACCGCCTGCCTCACCTGGTTCCTGTGCCTGCTGATGGGTCTCCTCAGCGGCTGCCTGCTCAGTCACCTGGGTCTGGTCCTGGGGTGTCCCGTGGCCTGCGGGCGAGGAGGGGGGGTTGTGGGTGTAGGGGTGTGCGGTTGGGCGCTCTCCAGGTTGCTGTCCGGGGGGGGCCTGCAGGTGCCGGGGGCCCCGGGGTGATCCTCCTGGGGATCTGGGGCCCTAGAGCTCGTGTCTACCGGGGGGGCAGCGAGGGAAGGGGGTACCTTGGCCGGTTTCCTGCCCTGGACCACAGTGCTTCCGACGAGCCGTGGGGAGACTATGGACCCCTTCATATGCAGGATGCGGTCCAGGGCATCATAGAATGGGACGGTCCAGACTCCGTGTCCGGACCGCCTATTGTTGTCCCGGATGGTCTTGTACCCCCTCTTCAGCTCCTTGGCCTTTGAGCGGCACTGTGCCGCTGTGCACTGATGCCCCACCACCTCCATGCCCCGCACTATGTCCTGGTAGACATGCTCATTGCGCTGGTTGAGCGCGAGCTCCAGCTGGTACTCCAGGGTCCCCCATATCCTTATGAAGTCCCGGGTCTCCTGGAGCCCCCACTGGCCCCCTCTGTGGTACGCCTTCCTCCCTATTCTCCACTGTGGTTCATCATCATCATCCTCCTCCACCTCTGCCTCCTCCTCTGCCCGGGCTGGTCCGGTGTCCTCCGGGGGCTCGTCCACCCAGGCGCTCTTCCATGTCTGCGGGAGGCAGGGGGTGGGGGATTTAGGGTTTGATGCGTGCCCTGGCCCCTCGCGGGGCGCCCCCTTCCCTCTCCTTCCTGGCGGGAGCCTGGGCTTGCCCCATGCCCCCCCGGTGCCCCTGATCCCCTTCCCTTGTTTCCCCTTACCCCTTTCCTGGGTGCCTCCTCCGCCCGTGTTCCGGCTGCTGTCCCCAGGGTGTCGTGTCCCGCCTGCTGCTGCGGGTGTTGTCCTGGCACCTCCTCCTTGGTCAGCATGACCCCCGACTCCCCCTTCCTTCACTCCCTCCACCGCTGCCACTGCCTCCTCCTCCTCCACCCTCGCTCTCTCGCCCACCGCTCTCTTCCGCCTCCCTCCTCGCTCCATCCCACCACGCTTCCCTGCTGCAGATTTCCCTTTCAATCTCCCTCCGGTGGTTGTGTTGTTGCTGGTTGCCTGACAGCGACGCTGCATGCATTGCCCACGGCTGGGAATAATTTTCTTTGTTTCCGCCTGGGGATTGGCATCCAGACGTTACTTTTTGTTGCTTCCCGGTGGGAATCTCTTTGACCATGCTTCCCGAGATTTTGCCCCGGGTAGCCCAGGAAGCGTGGTTGAAATTGACCCCATGTGGGTATTGAGTGTGGTGAACATCTGGCGGCCGCCTAACAGATGTTCAGGGCTCTTTGGCCCCGCCGTGGGATTGAGCGTGGTTCACTGTGGTTGAACGTGATCTCGTAACGTCTGAAAATACCCCTTGTTTCCAGTTGCTGACAACTTAGGCTGGAATATTCAAACTGCTTTCCCGGAGAACTTCCATTGATTTCAGACTCTGAAATCAATGGAAGTTCTCCAGGAAAGCAGTTTTTCAGACCTGCCCTCCAAAGTCGGTTGATGGTTGCAGCCGTCAAAGTCAGGTCCAAAACAAGCAATCTTTTTCAGAAAGCTTTTGCAAAAATGCATTGGGCAAATCAGAGAATGGGGTGTCCAAGGAGGCTGGGACTCTCTTTAAAAAGAGAGATATTGAAGGTACAATTGCAAACAATGTCAATACAAAATAAAAATGGGACACATCTAAAAGAAGCCAATGTGGCCACACAAGAAGTTTACCAATGAGCTAAAAATCAAAAGATAAACATATAAGAAATGGATGGAAGAACAAGTTATCAAGGACAAGTACAGATGAGTGCCCCAACCTTTTAGGGACAGTGTCAGGAAGGCTAAAACACAAAATGAGCTAAAGCTAGTGAGGGATGCTGTAACAGGGTAGAGGGTACCTGGAGTAAGTCCTTGTAGGGTACTGTCCACAAAGTCACGTTCTTCAGGGAATCTTAGTTCAAATGTCTTTTATCTATATACAATACTGTCCTCCACCATATACAGCTCTCTATACATACAGTTTCTCCATACACAATCCTATATTTTCTATATTCACACAGTCCACACTTTCCAGTTGGGAGCCTTTTCCTAGTCTCTGCAGGCCAGGCACAGATCCCTCCTGTAGCCTATCAAACCCTCTAGCTCAGGCAACACCCTTTGAGCAGGGTTTGTTGGGTGGAAGATCTCTCTCCTAGGTCTCTTATCCTTTGGGCTTGCTGGCTCAGCCACTCCCAGACTCAGGTGTTAGGAAATCAGGTGCTGTCTTTTCTCTATTGCAACACCTGAGCTCTGGGTAGCACCTTCACCCTAGTTCTGGGACTATGGCCCAGATCACCTGCTCCCTGCTACAGATGCTTTAAAAAAGGGGTTTGTTTGTTTTTAAGTATGTATGAAATAAAAGGAGAAATCAAGATGGTGGGTCTACTGCTCAGTGAAAATGGTAAAATATCAGCAGGTGACAAAAAGAATGCAGAACCTCTCCACTCCTATTTTGCCTCACTCTTCACAGAAGAAGGAAACTGTGTCTAGCCTGGGAACAAAAAAGGGTGAAGATTGGAGGCCAGAACAGATAAGGAGGTGGTCAGAAAATGCCTGGCTACTTTGAATGAAATCACATCATCAGGCCTGGATGAATTAAATTAAACTCGAGGTCTTAGGTCCTCAAACTGGGGAGTGGACTCTCCAGAGGGAAGTGTGTGGAAGGTGTTGGACGGAGAGCACAAGAGTGACCCCAGCTGACAAACACCTAGCTCCACAAACTCACTGAACTAAGAATAAACTCCACAATAAGGCACAATTGCAAACAATTGAGGTAACAAGAGGGGGGGCAGGGGGAGAGCAATAGGAGGATGTGAAGGGGGAGTGGAAGAGAGGGAGCAAGATGTATGTGTGTGTGGTATGTTGGGGAATTCAACTACGGCCATTTTTACACAGATGCCCCGCCTCTGTGTTTGGGCGGGTGTGTGGTGGTGGGCTGTTCGTGTAAATGGCTGGCGGTGTGGGGGGATGGGTTCTGTTTGGTGTTTGCCCGTGTGAACACCGAGCGGGATGGGTGGAGGTTCGTGCACACTCCCGCGCCAACACCCATCTCCACCCACCTCCACCCATGGAGCCCTCCAGAAAACCAGAGGAGACTCCGTGGGTGGAGGTGGGTGGGTGTCCGTGTAAATGGATACCCACCCACCTCGGCCAAACACCCATCCCCCCCACCTCCATCCATGTAAAAAAGACCTATGAAAGACAAGTGGAAGGGGGTTGTAGTTCAAAAAAGTTTGAGAACCACTGTCCTAAGGTATTGAAAGAACTCACTGAAGTTCTCTCAGAACCTCTGTCAGTTATCTTGGAGAACTCTTAGGAATAATAGGTGAAGTGTCAGAAGACTGGAGAAACAGACAATGTTTGCCTATCTTTAAAAAGGGGGGGAAGAATCTGGGAAATTATAGACCAGTCAGCCAGACCCAAATACCAGAAAAGATACTAGAACAGATTATAAAACAGTCAGTCTGTAATCACCGTGTTAACAATGCAGTGATTACTTGTAGCCAGCAAAGATATGTCAGGAACAAGTCATGCCAGACTAATCTTGTCTCGTTTTTTGATAGACTAACTAGCTTAGTGGATGAGGGGGAACTGTGGACATAATAATTCACAAAGTTTCACATGAGCTCCTCATTGACAAGCTTGCAAAGCGTGGACTGGAAGACACTACAACAACTGGGATTCATGGCTGGTTGAGAAACCCTAATCAGAGAGTGATCATCAAACTGGAGGGAGGCATTGAGTGTGGGGGGAATCTGGGGTCACAGGTGGGAATGCCGCAGGTGGTGGGTGGGGCTGTGTGTGTGTGCTTCTGCACTCCACCCACTTCTGCAAGCAATGGGTGCCAATTCCCAGTGCTCCGTGCATGGAGAAGGGTGGAGGTGGGTCGGCGTCTGTGGAAATGCACCCCCATGCACTGCCCCCCCCACGCTGCCCCCCCCCCAATGCACCTGCACCCATTAGAAAAGGGCCATTGTTTCCAAATCAGCAAAAGTAATAATTCCACTCTATCAGCACTGGTTAGATCTCACCTGGAGTATTGTATCCAGTTTGGGGTCCCTCATTTTAAGCAGGGAACTATATTCTCTGTATTTTCCCTTTAGCTGAAATGATAATGGGTCTAGAAAGCAAGTCTTAAGAGGAAAGGTTAAAGGAACTGGATATGTTTAGCCGGGGGGGGGGGGGGGAATTAAGGGGAAAGATGATAGCCATCTTCAGATATCTTAAGGACTGCCACAAAGAAGATAGCAAGGAAGTGTTCTACATTGCTACAGAGAGACAGACCAGAAATGATAGGCTCAAGTTACAGGAAGGTAAACTTTGATTACATATCAGGAAAAAAATCCTAAGAGTAAGAGCTGTGCAGCAGTGGAACAAGTTGCCCAGGGACGTTGTAGGCTCTCCTTTGCTGGAGGTTTTTTTAAAAAGGCTGGACAGCCACCTGTCAAAAATAGTATGGCTGTTGTTATTCTGCAGCAGAGCAGGGAGTTGGACTGTAATTATGACCCCTGAAGTCCCTTCTATGATTCTGTAGTGAATGAGGTGGTTTTGTACAGGGGGCCTCCCTCCTTTGTTAGAGAAGTTAGAAAGCTGTACAGTGGATAGCACAAAGAGAGAGGGTAAGTGTGTGGATTTTAGCCATTCTTATCTAATTGGGATAAGGAAGTGAATAATTCCACCTCTGTGTAAATTATACGAGTGTATAATTATAGTGTTCCAATGATCATCTCACTGAGCATTGGAAAGATATTAAGGTGACTTGCACTATAGAAAAAGCCAGAAGGCAATATTGAATTTGGAATTGAGTTCAGGGTAAAATTTAGCATGGAAGGATATAAATAAGTTGTAGGACTACATTTTGAAACAGAGGGATAAAAAAAAATGTTGCAGTGTCCATTCTGAACAAACAGACCAAAGGGTCTGTAGAAAAATAGTATGTGATCATACAATTAAAGATTGAATCATAAAGCATATGCTGCACACAATGGTAGAACTGATGTTCTGCATGCAACTGAAATTCTAGAATTTACTTTCTCAGCCTTTTGAGTACTTGTGTTTGCAACCTTAGCATTCATTTAACGTAGCCATTTGCATGTATAGGCATATGGACATTTGTTTACTATTATTTAGGCTAGATCCAGCAGCAGCAAAGTCAATGACAGCTTTGCCATTGACTTCAATGGGGGTTTGATCATGCTTTCACTAATTAAACCTCCACACTGTCAACTAGCCAGAGTTGTAAAAAGTCATACTCCGCAGCAATGTGGCTACGTGTGCACACATGATGTTTTCTAAATTTGATGAATAATTAGGAATAATGGTTAGAACGCCTGCAAAGTCACTTTAAAACAATTAGAACTTCTGTGGGCTTAATTATGGCTGTTAGATTAGGAACCAGTTTAGAAGGTGACAAAGGTCAAGGATTTTCCTCTCAGCTCATCGCCCTTCATTGTGGGTTTTTTTTGGTTTTTTTTAAACTGCCTTTGAAACTGCTTTATAAACAGTTGGAGCTCTGTATAATTTACACAGGGGTGGAATGAACACTTCAGTCATGGTCTTGCTAGGATTTGTTCACTGACCATATAAGGGGAAAAATAGATCTCCACCCCCACCCCCAATCCATTGGCCATAGTTTGTATGTGTAATAAAGTATTGCACAAACTGAATTCCTCCCATGTGGCTGTAAACAGAGATGTATCTTGCCTCTCCAAACCAGACAGTCCTGACTTACAGATGTATGTACTGGGAAGGTTGGATTTCCTCCTTCATCTGGATACTAGTAGCAACCCATATTGACCTCAGTGAAAATTATTTGTATACTACCAGGGACAAATCAGGCCCCTAGCTCTGAGCAGTTTGTACATACTTTCTGTTCAGTGTGATCTTTGTGTCTAGTTTGGCTAAATTCTGAGAAATAAATCAGGCCATTGAAAAATTGATTAGCTTCCCCTAGTTTTCAGAAATCTGGATCCCTCTCCCTTTCAGGCCCAAGGATGTTTGGGGTCAGAAATGTGTGGACCTCTAGGATATTGCAACAGTTACATGCAATTGTAGAACACCAACAGGAAGGGCTAAACATGCATCTCATGTTAGGATTGGAAAAGGGTAACCTTATGTAACAGAAAAGCAATAGGGAAAAAAGGAGGGGGATTAAGGATACCAACCAAACAATGCATTTTCCTTTCTTCAGTTTAACGTTCCAAAGGGAACTGCTTGCTGTTAGAGCTGTGGAGATTTCATTGTGGAACTTCTTGGGATCTCCACAATGAAAAGGAGGGTTGGCAGGCACATAAACTCATTATTTTCACTCCCAAAAGCACAGTAACAAAATTACTCAAATTACTCTAAATGGGTTGTTGTTACTATACTTTCTATACTTTCCCTTTCAGTCCTCCTGGCCTATGTTACCCTCCCTAGAAAGGCAGGATCTCTACCTTATTCCTCCTCTTCCTCTATTGAAATGTGTAATACTTACAATGTAAAATTACTGTTCTGACTCGCCACAAAGGATGCAGCCACATGAGATGGCTCGGGCAGGCCACCATGCCTTGGGCAGCCTTAACCCACCCTGGGCAGCCAGAACATGCAATGCAGTGCATCGTATTACCCAATTTGGGTGCTGTCGGCTGTCACGCGCTGCCATGTCATGTCCAGGGGTGGGATTTTGGTCAGGTCAGGGGAGGGAGGTGGGGCAGGGCCAGGCACCTGCTTGCATGGCTGGCATCTCAGCCCGCCCCGGCCATGGCGGGAGCTCCAGCAGTGGCCCGGCTGCCCTGTGGCGGGGTGACAGTCTTCCCAGCTCCCTGTGCTGGCCCTGCAGCGTGGAGGCAGTGCTTGCCTACCACGGGGCCTCGTGGAGATCAGGCCCACCACAGCCCATCAGTCTGGCTGCACCCAGAAGCAGTGGAACACGACACTGTGGCAAAATAGTTCATTGTAACCTGATCCAGTTCCAGGGGACCTGAGTGGTCTGGTTGGGCATGGGCTGGGTTGGATGCTCTCTCTGCCCGAGTCCCTCAGGCTCAAGTCAAGCTGAGCTCATCTAGTTCATTTCAGTATCGGAGCCATGCTCCCTAGGCCCATAGAGCAGTCTTTAGGACAAAGGGTATTTTCAAACATGACGTTACCATGGGTGGCCAACGCTTCCCCCAGCGTGGCCACCCATGGTAGCGTCACGTTTGTTCCTGCCTACCAGTTAGTTGTGGACGGGAACAAACTTACCCCTGACCGTGGCACGGCTAACTGCGGGATGCGCGCTGGACTCCCTGCCAACACACATCCCGGAGTTAGACCTGCCATGGTCCGGCGAAGGCTTCCCTGGACCGTGGTAGAGCAGGCTGTCACATCTGATGGTCTGTTCTACTTAGCTCCGGCCTGTGGCTGGAGCTTTTCCAGGCGGGGTTGGTAGCCTCATAGACTGCTGTGCCCGCCCTTCAGGGAGGAGGCGGGGCCGTGCTGAGCAGCGCGGGGGGCCAAACAGTGCAGAGCCATGTCTGCACTTCCACCGCATCACCCCCAGCCCTGGCTGCTGGCATGTTTGTTTGGTGTTGGGGCCTGCTCCTGCTGGGCATGCTCAAAGCATGGCAGCTCGAGGAGCTGTCACGTTTGAAAATACCCAAAGAGAGTTAGCTGCTGTATTGAGAGGAATCTCAGAGGAAGGAGATGGCTTTCCCAGGGAATGGATACTGGAGTTAGTCTGTTCCTACCCTGCGATAGCAACTCAGTGGAAAGACTTTAGTTTGGCAAGTCTCCGAGGACAGGGCAGGCTTGTTCTGGCCTTTCTCCTGCATCTGCACCCATAGTGTAGTATATTTTAATACTTTAAGATTACATCATACAGAACTCACAGGAGGAGCTTGCGGCAGGAGCCGTTTTGTGTAACAGCCTTTCTCCATATGATAAAGAATGGTGTCATGGCCTGAGCACCTTGTCTCCAAGCTCTTTGAAAGCCTAATACACAGAGAGAGCCTCTTGCCATGGAGTGTCTGTGAAGGGCAGGGATCCTGGTAGGGCTTTCTCACCACTCAGCAACTGGGATTGCAAGGCCACCTTGGGGCTTTAGACACACAACACCCAATCATCTCCTTGGCAGCTGCATATCTGGACCCCCAGGAATGACTTTGAGATGTTCTGCTTGTGCATCTCTGCTGAAAGGGTCTGAGCCAGAGACCGGGACTCTGCCCTGGAAAGTGCTCGGCAGGCTAGCCTAGTCCCAGGGTCTAGAGGTTTACTGGGGCTAAGGAGGTAACTGGATAATTGATAAGGGTGCGCAATTTGTTTTCATTATTTTAATTACTAAAACAAATGAAGCCTCATTCATTTTAGTAATTAAAAATATGAAACCGGATGACAAATAACAAAACTGGACTAAAAAAGCATCCATTTTCATTATAAAAATTAAAAAACACCAGGCTTGCACAAAATGGCCACCCTGGCCATTCTGTGCATGCACACCCTTTCCCAAAATGCTGGTATCATTGGCACCATTTTGGAAAAGGGCAGCCAGTCTGCACACTCACATCGACCATTTTGTACATGCAAAGTGATTTTTTAAAATTATTTTAATTAAAAATTAAAATTATTTTAAATAATAAAATAGAAAAAAAACAGTGAAAAAACTCCAGAACAGCAAGGTTGTTTATGAAGCCCCTAAAAACAAAAGGGTTTGTAAGCAAAAACTAATTATGTGTCTGTTGCACATCCCTAGCAGTGGGCAAGTTAAGCCCCCCAGGAGTAGGAGCTGGGAGTTCAGGCAGGATGAGAACTTGAGAGGATTGAGGGCTTATTTACAACAGGCTCCTCATTGCTATGTGAGGTGGGATAGGAGGAAGCCCTAGAGATGATGCTCCCTGGCTGTCTTTCCCCTTATTCCAGCCCTTACGTTTGTGGAAATAAGTCAACGTAGTGAAGCCTAACTGGGTCTGCCACCACCCTGAAACAATGGGTAGAAACAAATGAGATGATCAGCCTGGTGGAGTCTATGTAGCCTCCCACTCACATGTTTAGTGTGTACAGCCAAACAAACAGGCAGCCCCCACTCACAAGTTTAGCACAACAGACCGAATGTACCTGTCCATGTACAGGTATTCTTCCCCGCCGCATAATCAAAGGGACATGGACCCGTGGGTGCACATTAGCCTGCATTTGCCTGCACAGTGGACTTCACATGCTCTGAGACCCCCGCTGTGAGTGGGGACTGGGTGTCCAGTGGGTGGGGGCCCCGTGGGTTCCCATGGGGTCACACAACTGGCTCTTAAAGGGATTATAGGCCGGTGGGGATGAACACGTAATAAACCGGGATTATAGGTCAGTGGGGACACCCTCCTACTGTGGGTTATCTTCTCATCTGTTAACACCCAATAGCTCAGAGAGGCGGGTGGGATCTGGCTTGGGGAAGGACAGGTCCTGTGCTCTATGAATCTGTGGGATCAGGTGTTTTCTATGGGGTGACACAACTGACTCTTAAAGGGATGATAGGCAGGTGTCGGGGTCAGGACTACATGTTGCTAGAGCTGAGTCCTTTGGTAATGCGTGGCATATAAATTTAAAATAATAATAATAATAATAATAAAAAAAATTGCTAGCTGGCCTTGCCCTCTAAAAAAGCACCTTGACATTATAGTGACCTGAAGGGGGAGGGGAATGTTTGACCCCTTTTCTGCTGTGGTCCCCTTCATAATGGGGGTGGAGTGAGAGCTGGACTTGGGGCAGGCAACCTAGGCAGCTGCCTAGGGCAGCAGATCTGGAGGGGTGGCAAAAAGCCACCCCCACCCCCCAAGCTGCCACTGCTGCCTGCTGCCACTTGCTATCACAGTCACCTGCACAGCTGAGCCAGGATGGTGGTCAGCTTTCCTGTGCATGCCTCAGACATGTGCACACCAGCCCCAGCCACATTTGCTCATGCATGCGCAGAGAACAAATATGGCAGTGGCCGGTGTGCCCATGCCTGAGGCATGCACAGGGAAGCCAGCTGCCATGCTGTGGGCCATCCAGACCACTTGCTCCCCGCCCTCTTCTCCCAGCCTACCCACTTACCTGCCCCCAGTGCAGCCTCGCCCCCAGCCAGACATAGGCCAAAGGTGGCACCAGGGGTGCCAGCCTGGATGTCTGGGCAGCAACTGAGGATGCCCCCAATTTGGGTTAGTAGGATTTTTTATTATTATTATTATTTTATGTTTTTCTATTTCTTTTTTAAAAAATTTCCCCTGCCCACAAGGGGAGTTTGGTGTGGCTTGGGGAGGAACATGGCTTTGGGGGCATGACTTCTGGGGGCAGCAGCCTCAGGAGTGCCCAAGGCCGCAAAGACAGGTGTGAGTTTCTGGCATCAAAAAGCTTGCATTTCTGAGTCCAGAGGGCTTTGGCTGAGGTGAATGTGGCTGTTCACACCTTTCACTACAATGGGTTTAGACTTTTGGAAGGCTATATTGCATCTATTTATGTTTGGCTTCCATTTCCCAGAGCTGTTTTATTTTGCCTCCCAAGGCCTGGTGTGGCTTAGGGAGGGGTATGGCCTGGGAAGTGTGGCTGGGGGGCATGGCTCAGGAGTGTCCAAGACTGAAAAAATCCTAAGTCCAGTCCTAGGGTGGACATACCTCCCCTTTAATTATTTATTTCTACAATTTGTACCCCGCCCCTCCTGAACACAGCTCGGGGCGGCTTCCAACAATATAAAAATACATAAAAACAAATATAAAACAATTTAAAATAATCAGCAGTTTAAATGTTTAAAACAGGGCCCCGGAAATTAAAACAGTAAGCAGGGTAGGGGAGAAGAACATATCCCTAACCCACCCTCCCTCCCACCCCAAAGGCCTGGGTGAACAGCCAGGTCTTACAACACCGTCGGAATGACAACAGGCTTGGGGCCAGGTGAGCTTCCTCCAGAAGGGAGTTCCAAAGGCACGACCCAGTCACCGAGAATGCCCCCTCCATTGTGGCCCCCCGCTTTACGTGGGGAACCTCCAGGAAGGCACCCCCGGCCGACTGCAGGAGTCGCTCTGGGGTGCGGAGGGCGAGGCAGTCCCTGAGGTACGAGGGGCCCAGACCGTGAAGAGCTTTATAGACCACCACCAAAACCTTGAACCTAGCTCAGCATGCTATCGGCAGCCAGTGCAGAGTCTGGAGCACAGGTGTAATGTGCTCCCGACGACCCGTCCCCGTAAGGAGA
>QEPC01013874.1:3135574-3146126 GCA_003113815.1 Sphenodon punctatus | reverse complement strand
ACTCCAGGCTCCCCACAGCTGTCAGGTAAGGACCCGCTGGGCTAAGTGTCGGCCCCCGACAGGGCTACCCCCTTCTCACGCCGCCGCAGGCTCACTGGCAACTTTTCTGCGTGCAGGTCACTGGCTCCGCCCCCACGCTTGTCCTGGACTCCAGGCTCCCCACAGCTGACAGGTAAGGACCCGCTGGGCTAAGTGTCGGTCCCCGACAGGGCTACCCCCTTCTCCTTGTGGGAATCTATTATAGACCTCCGGATGGACTCTCAACCAAATAGCATTGATTTTTCATCTTTTTGCATTTCTTTCCCCTCTATTGCATTAGTAACAGGAGATCAGATTGGTTTAAATGCAGAATGCTTGTCCTTCAGTTTATTTATTTTATTTATACTAAAATTTCTATCTCTCCCCCTCCTGCCTTGGCAGCTTGGGGCAGCATACAAAACAGTCATGTATATAAAATATCAAAAACATCAAATATAAATAAACAAGAAATATAAAATGTAAAAACAATATACAAAGGCCACAGAGTCTAAAAGAAAAATCACATCCAATATCCCTCCGATTACCCATCTCCCCCACCAAAATCCTGGCGAAAAAGATAAGTCTTACATTTTAAGGGAAGGGGGGAAGTATACAGGAAGGAAGGGAAGTGCACAGACTCCAGCCACACACACGCCTTTGGTTTGGAGCCCACAGGGGGGTATAATTGTCCGTCAAGATCTTGTGTGGCCCTTAATTCTCTCATACGAGAGAAGGCCAGATCATCACAGGGAAGGCAACCAACGGGGCTACTAGCAAGGTTCTCCCACCTCGTCGGACTCACCGTCCACCACCCAACACACAATACCCACACCACACGCCGGGGAGACTCAGGGTGCCTAGGGGAGTGAGGGTCACAGGAAAAGGTTTCTAGGACCGCAAGGTAAAGGGTTCTATAACGCACTCCTCAGGGAACAAGGGGGGTAGGAAAGGCACTGGGACCACAGGGGGAAGACAGGGACACAGATGTCACACACTCCGAGCTCCCACCCACCTTCAATCACTCCCACAATCACACGTCAAACACTCACCGTTCTTGCACGCTTCACACTTCAACAGGTTTCCACTCAGTGCTCTCTAGCTCTCTCGTGCACGCGCACAAAGGGTCAGTTCCTCACAGACAAGCTGATCACTAGCAAGGCTTCTCCCTGTCGGCCAGCTTTTTATTCCTTCCGGGTCTCACCCTGTTGTGTGCATAGGCACGCAGAACGCCACAATACTGCTGGTGGCCCTGCCCCTCTAGGCTCTTCCCCAGTGCCCTGGGGCCCCGCCTGCACATTGCTGCATGCGTGCAGGGTGGGGTCTGCTTGTCCCGCCCCATACACTTTGGTTGTGGTGGCCCGGATGTTGCTGCGGGTTTGCTGGAGGTGGCGCTGGAAGCCCCGCCCCCAGAGATGGCCACGGCGGCCGCTGACACATTGGTGACTGAAGGAGGGAAGATCCGGGGACAAACAGACTCCTACTGGGAGGGATTTCCACAGCCATGGTGCTATGACCGAGAACGCCCTCTCCAATGACGTCCCCCCTTGTATATGAAGGACTGCAAGAAAAGCGCCCCTGGACAACCACAGGGGCTGATCCAGAATCTCGTGTGTGTGTGTGTTAGGGCTTTATAGGTCAAAAACAACACCTTTAATCAGGCCCAGAAGACTATAGGCAGCTAGTGCAATAAGCGAAGCACAGGTGTTATATGCTCATGGTGTCCTGTCCCCATGAGGAGGCAGGCCGCTGCATTCTGCACCAGCTGCAGTCTCCGGACCATCACCAAGGGTAGCCTCATGTAGAGTGCGTTACAATAGTCCAGTCTTGAGGTGATGAAGGCATGGACAATGGTGGTCAGGTCGGAGTTTGAAATATATGGCCAAAGCCACCACACCAGATGTAACCAGCAGAAGGCACTCCTTGTCACAGCCGCCACCTGGACATCCAGGTAAAGCTGAGAATCGAGGAGCAACCCCCAGACTCTGAACCGGAGGGACGAGGGCGAGATGAACCCCATCAGTGATGGGGACCTCCACACCCTTGGCCCTCCCCACCAGCATCACCTCTGTCTTGTCAGGATTCAACTTCAGATGGCTCGTCCTCATCCAATCCCGCACAGCTGCCAAACATCAGGTAAGCAACCTTTCCATGCACATTTCTTTCTGTTATAGACCTTGAAACATCTCTCTTTCATTCTCGGTTGAGCTATCATTGATCTTAATTTAATCTTTTTTGTGCTGTATAAAGTGAGAGTAGTGAAGAAAGAGAGAGGAAAGTGTGTACTTACAAGCTGAACATGCCTCTCTTTAAATGTATTTACCAGCTGTGTTTCACAACTGCATCTCCCTTCCCAAATGTTCCTTTGGCTTCAGTGCTCCTCAAGATGATTCCCTCTTGGATGTTATATGTACATTTATTTTTCAGACTGTGGCAAGTGTGTGTCTAAAATGGTAAAGGCCACTGTGCTGTTAATTCAGCAAGGAACATAAGATTCTAGGGAGAGACAGAACTCATAAAACTGCAGTTCAAGGTAGGGATTTTCTAGTAGCAAAGGTATTTATTAATCATCATAAAAAGGGTTTCCAACTGTTTTGCACTTTGACTTTTCTGTTATGTGATTTACCAAAGCTGCTTCTAATATTTTTCTAATGAGGTGCACAATAATAATATACAAATATATAGCCAACTTTTCATCTCCCAGCTTACTGCTAGGGAGAATGTAACATGATTTTTTAAAAAAGAAAAATATACATTGATTTAAATAGTCTAAAGCACAGGCTAAACCTGCAGATTTTGCTGAAAGTAAAAAGATAATTTCAGAAGTCCTGCCAACAAACTAGTAACAGGTCTCTAAAATCATTCTAAATGGCGTACCTCACTGTGAACAATAAACAGCAAACAATGCAATAGTAATGCAAAGCAAGTGTCAGTATGACAGATTACTTGCAGGTGTGACCTTTCACCTATGATGGAAGCCTAAATCTTTCTGGGAAGAGCATGTGATGGGAGATTATTGGGAAACATTAACAAAATAGAGCGAGAAAAGGTGCTCAAGGAGTTTTTTGTTTTTTTTAAATCATGTGACCAGCCGACAAGCATAGGCAGTCCACACCTGATGTTACTTACTGGTGATAAAGCTACTGGTGGCTGAGCATGCTTAGTCCAAGGGGTAAACTGCTTTGGTGGTGTATGTGGAGCATATCTTGAGTAAGCTGCTATGACCTACATGAGAAGCTGAGCATGTAACCTGTCATCAAATGGACAATTGAAACCTTTTTTTAAAAACTTTGTTGTACACTTGAGATTCAAATGGTCCAGAAGGGAGAAAGAGAGTATACTTTTCCCCCCGAGTCAGCAAGGCAGCACTGATTTCTGACTAAGAGAAAAATATCCAATGTAATGCACACCTCCGGAACTGGCTAAGCAATGGGAAAATACCACACAGTGTAGGAATGAAAACATTTCAGCAAAGCAGCATACTGCTGTTTCTTTGAACCAAAGCCACCTTGCTGGCTACTATGCTTTCCTGATATCCTATGGAGCTGAAAGCAGTCATCAGCTCTGTCACAGTCTGACACTCTGAAATCTCCTTCAGTTCCTATGAGTGCACACACAGTAACCTAGTTTTCTGGCTGCTGAATAAAAAGTCATAATGAACAAGAGCAAATTCCTCACTCAGCTCCATCAGTACAAAAGATCATGACTTTGGGTTAATTCCTACAATGAGAAGAAAGGTTTTTGAATTACAATTAACAATCATAACTGCACTAAGGAATCAAGCTTTCATGGAGCATCAGAGAGATGAAGCCAAGTAAGTGTCTTTCAAAATAACCCAATTATGCTTGGTGTTAGTGATAGTAACATCTATTCTAGATGAAGCCACCAGATACAGCTATCCTGGTTGAGAAAAGTCAAAACTCTTGACTCTTCACTTCCAGGGAATTGCCTTCTATGCACTTCACAGAGGCTTACTACCTCTATGGCATAGTTACAGTCCTGTGTGCTATGCCTTCAAATGTAAGAAATCTATGTGCCTGTCTGATATAGTTGTGAAAATTCAAGATGGATGAGAGACATGTTCTGCTTTTTCCTCTCAAAGAAGTCTAACGTTGGTTCTTCCTTTGTTGGGGTTTCTGCAATCCCCGTTTTTCTTGTGCTTCCTGTAACTAAAGAGGAAGATGTGCGCTTCACATCTGTTGGATTCTTAGAGTGTTAACAAATGAGATGATAGCCCCCTGGAGTCTGGGTTCGGTCCATTTATATGTTTAGCTTGTAAATGGGCAGTCCCCTGTGTGTATTTCCTGCATTTGGGCAGCTGCCACTCAGCCCACACTCACAGGTTTAGCGTGACAAGCCTAATACATGGGCAGGCATTCTTCCCCATCATGTTAGGCCCACCAACTCCCCTTCTCTGTATCCTGCCCCCTATAATGACTCACAGTGATGGCGAACCCTGGGAAGAAAAAGCCAGACCAGCTGTTTCTTTCTTCCAGGGTATAACTCCAGGAGACATTCCAAACACCTCTCCCTGCCCACCCACAGAGGTTCGTACCTGGGTTTATACCTGCAAGCACTTGGCAGCTGGAAATAATCTTTTACTATGCAGATAATACTGAGTTTATTGAGCAACTGCATACTGTTATTGAACACCTATAGTGAAAATTGAAATTGAAAGCAATCAGTTTTTGCATGTTGTCACCACCCGCTTTCTTGCATTCTTGGCTCACAGTGATGTATTGGCAGGTAGCAGCACACCTTTTTATTGGGCTCTCGCCCAAAATGGTGTTGTAAATCCCTCCCAGTTTGCATAAAACCCCCAATCAAACATGCACCTCTTGTACCCATTCTCTAGCATCTTCTGTGTCACCATACAGTTGGGGTCAAGAGAGGGGCCGTCGGTGTGGGTGGGGGAATCAGTCCAGAGGTGGAGATCAAAGGAGGAGGTTAGGAAGAGAAAGCGGGAGATAGAGGGCTTGGAAGGTGAATCAACATGGATGTTGAAGTCACTGAGAATGAGAGTGGGGTATCCTCAGAGAGGAAGAAGGTAAGCCAGGATTCAAAGTCTGGGAGAAAAGAGAAAAGAGGGCCAGGGGGGTGATAAATGACAGCGACACGGAGGTGAAGGGGAGGGAATAGAGACGCACTGAGTGGCCCTCGAAGGAAGGAGAGGGAGGGGAGAGGGGCTGGAATCGGCAGGGGTTGGCAAGGAGAAGGCCCACACCACCACCCCGGCCTTTGAGTCGGAACTGGTGAGAGAACGAAAGGCCTCCAGGGGAGAGGGTGGCAGGGGTGACAGAGTCAGCGGGAGAGATCCAGGTTTCAGTGAGTGCAAGGAGTTGAAAGCGGTAGGAAAGGAAGAGGTCGTGAAAGAAGGGGGCTTTGGTAACAGCAGAGCGGCAGTTCCAGAGGGAGCAGGAGAAGGGGAGTCAATCAGGGGGAAGGCAGGGAATGTGGATGAGGTTGGGGCATGTGGAGCAATGGGGCTTACAGGGCTTATGGGGGTGCATGAAGGACCCATGTACACCTCTGATATGGGTCCCACTGGTAACAAGGGACCTATTAGAGGGTGCACAAAGTGGGAAGAAAGAGGCCTGATCATTTCCCCCTGTCCAGTAAAAGCCAAGTGGGGAAGTCCCCAGCTCAGCTGAGCAGCACGTGGGCCAGGGAGGAGCAGCAAGCACTGACTGGACTGGAGGAGCAGCATCCTGGCAGTGAGGTGAGTCAGCCTGGGGAGTCTAGTAGCTCGTTGGGTCATGTTTGGGTACTGGTTGGTGCCCAAACGCAACCGGAGCGTGTCGAGCACCTGGCGACTTCTCTAGTGGCCACAGCACCCACAGACAAAACATGAAGCCATTTTGCTTTCCTGGGCAAACAACCCACAGCAGTAGCTTTCTATGGCATTATGACCCCGCATGCTCTTTGGAAGCAAAAATGGTTACTTTCAAAAGATAAAAAATATGAGTAGCTTTTAACCAATGGGCAGCTCTGCTCCCACATAGATTCCAAGCACGGTGACCTTCACCGCTTGCAGATCCCCCCACCTGACCATTTCTTAACATTCAGTGGTTTGTCCCCACTTCATTTAAAAATTGCATGCTTCTCTGCTGCTAACATCTATAACATGTTTAGATGAGTTGGCATTTACACTGATGTGCTTCTGACAGAAATGTCTATACAGTTTAACAGCCACATGGATTGGCAGTGCCAGTGTAGGCACTACCACATGCCCAGCATAAGCTTTGCAAACACCTTTTTCGACCAAAAGCCCAGCCTGTCAACAGCAGCCAATAGCAGCTCATGCTCGACATGCAGCACACATGACCAATAGTGGCCAATGGTTTCTCACATTCGGCACACAGCCAGTTCTGGCTAGAGGGCCACCCAGCTGTTAAAGCTGTTAAAACTGTTTTAAACACTTTGGATGTGGTCTGCAGAGTTCATGGACACTGGTACCACAGCAACAGAGATGCATGTGGACAACTTTCTTGTGCTCAGTACCACAGTCCAGGCATTCCTTTCTGCTGCTGAGCAGAACCTGTGAGCAATCCAGCAGATCTAAGCCTTCTGCTGTCATTGGCACCATGTGATGACAAGGCACAGAAAGGCTCTTGCTCAATCTCTAGCCAGGATAGAGGGGTGCACTACACCATGGAGGTGGCTCCTGCTTCAGTGCTGTGTACTTACCTACTTCTGGCAACAATGGACTGCACTGGAGAGGCTCGAAACTGTGCAAGGGCAGGTGATGAGAACAAAGGGTACCTGTTGGGAGATGCAGCTTCAGTCACCAGTGCCATCAACATGCAAAAACTGATTGCTTTCGATTTCAATTTTTACTTTTTACTTCAATTTTCATTCTCCACGTACCCAATGAGTCTGGGTGAAGGAGAAAATCACAGATTGGCAGGAGAACGTGCTGTCCTTATAGGAAGATGCTGAGTGGGTTGAAAACTTCAGAATGCCCTGTCACCTCATTCTCCAGGCCTCAACTGGAGAAACAGAGCACGGTGATGCGGTTGCCCATGCCCTTGGAGAAGCACATTGCCATTGTCATCTGCTTGCCACTCCAGACTCCTGCCACTCTGTCACCCAGCAATTTGGTGTTGGAACCTCCACAGTGGGCACCATACTACCATAGTAGCACGGTGATTGTGGAAGTGCTGCTGAACTGTGTGGTGCAGTTGGCTAACTCCGCGGAGGTAATGAAGGGCTTTTGGTGGGAGGGGTTCCCAAACTGTCTAGGGGTGATGAATGGGAGCCATATTGCCATCCTCTGTCCACCCCATTGCAAGGATGACTACCTGATCCAGAAGGAGTTTTTCTCTGTGGTTCTCCAGGCTGTAATGGACCACCATGCCTGGTTCATGGATGTGCTAGCCGAGTGGTCCAGGAAGAACCACGACACCCGCCTCTTCTGTCAGTCCCCCTTCTTTGGCCACATGTACACCAGACACTTTGGATCCTCCACAGAAACATGTATTGAGGAGGTGCTCATAAGGCCCATTGTTCTCAGGGACCCACCCTACCCCCTGAAGCCCTGACTAGAGTACCTACCCAGAGCAAAGGTACTTTAGTTAGAAGCTCAGTGCCACCAGCTCTGTTGTGGAGAGAGCTTTTGAAGCAGTACTGGAGATCAATTGCGGCCAGGATTGATTTCCAGCTGGAGCCTGCTCCACTTCTAACTACTGCCACTTGTGTTCTCCATAACATCTGCAAGACATCTCGCCAGAGCCCCCCACCCCCCTGCTCCCAGTGGCAAAGGTAGAGGGGGTGGGGCCACGAATACAGACTGGCTTCCGGCAGGGTGTCAGCCCTGACAGGGGCTATAAAGCTGCACGCCTGCTGAGGAGAGTCAGCTGCATTGGGTCCAGGAGCCATCCAGGGCTCGCCCCACCTGACAGAGAATGGGAGCTGGGAGCCACCCAGGGCTCACCCCATCCCAGAGCAGGGGCTGGGAGTCACCTAGGGCTCGCCCCATTTTAGAGTGGGGGCTGGGAGCCACCCAGGGCTTACCCCACATCTGGCCAGACTGAGTCTCGCTGGAGCCCATGCCCCCCCTGGTCCCAGTGGCAGAGGGAGAGGGGATGGGGCCACGGATACAGACCGGTTTCCGGCAGGATGTCGGCCCTGATGGGCTATAAAGCTGCACGCCTTCCAGCAGCACCGCAGGCATGTGTCAAAGGGCCCTTGGGCGTGGCCCGTAGGTGGGACCTGGGAGGGCTGAGGCAGGGGACTGGACTGTGTATCATATCCCCGACTGACAGAAAATTTTGTGGGAGGACGTGGGTGGATAGGGAGATGAGGGGTGTTGTTGTTGGGGGAAGTTATGTTCTATGTTATTTGAGGGGGACATTGGGGTATTTGGGGGAAGAGTTTTTGGGAAGGGAGGGGAGGGGGACAGGTAGTGGGAGGACTAGGGTTGGGGGGAAGAGTATTGGGGTATATTTGGATATATAGGGATGTCTGGGATTGCTGAAAGGGTTAGGGATGAGGAGAGGGTGGGGGGTGGTGATCTCCCCTGCCGCTATGGGCAGGGAAGCCAGAGGGGGGGCGGGGCTGGGGGGCCCTGCAGGCGGGAGGGCCGTAGTCATTGGGATCGTAACAGGCTGGGGAAGATATGGTCCCAGGTGGAGGAGTGGAAGATCATTGAGGTGGGACAGGTGCTTAGTACAGGTCCCACTTACTAGCCCCCAGGCAGTTGGGCAGATGAGTCATGATCAGAGAGCCTCTGACCCTGCGCTGCTACTGTTGAATGCGAGGTCGGTGGTGAATAAAGCAACAACTGTCCAGGAGTTGATCCTGGACTGTCAGACCTCTGTACAGGGGTCTGACGTATGGGGCGTGGGGATATGGGAGGGCATGGGGGGGTTGGTGTCCCGACCGGCAGTGGGGGCCGACGAGATGTGGCCGCATCACATCCCAGGTCTGCGGCGCCGTCGCAGCTGCTGCCGCTGCCACCACCTACACCACCACCACAACAGGACATGGTGGGGAAGGTTCCTGTCAGTACAGGAACCCCACCACATCAAGTAACGGGGGCCGGGGATGCGGCCATGGACACACTGCCATTGCTGATGGAGGCCACGCCCCTAGCCTCACTGCCGTGGTGCTCATAGCGCCTGCATGTCTTACGAGCTGCAGGGGAGTAAAGCAGCTTCCTGTCTCACTAACCTTGCCCTTCTGCCTGCGAGACTGGCCCCCTCTTTGTTGTTTGGTAGACCTTCGCGTTTGTGTGTGAGATAGCTGTCTGTGGTGCGATTCTGGTGAGCTTGGTTGGGCTGAGTACTACTTGGATTGGTTGTAGTGTGGGTGTGGGAATCCTTATCATATACTGCCCTTCTTATGTTACCTGGTTCCTCCCTGTGTGCTTGCTCTATCCTGTTCCCGGGTCCTGGGGGCTGGCACTTCCCTTCCCGTTCACCATCTTACACCTCCCCGCTCCCCTTCCTTACCCTAGTGTGTGTGTGTATATTTGCAAACGTAAGGCCTTGCACTCCTCTCCACCACCTTATGATGATCTAGGCTGGGGTGGGTGGGCATAGTTAACTCCAGAAGCCCACAATCCTGAGGGTTTGTTTACAGGCAAGGCCTCGTTGTCTAGTGTGGGCACGGGCATGTGGTGTGTTCCTTTTCCTTCTTCCCCCTTAAACCCAATACTTCACATGGACTCAGCCACCAATCTCGTATGTATCACAGAAACCTGGCTGGACTTCAAGTTGGGGCTCTGGGGGAGATACTCTTGGATTTTGATGACCGTCTCATTGATGACCTCGTGGCTTCCTGGAACACCTTGCTAACTGAGGCCACTTATCAGATGGCTCCTAGATGTCCACTTCCCAGGCGACAGTATTGCAGGCCTCCTTGGTATTTGGAGGACCTGTGGGTGCTGAAGCAGAATGGGTGGCGGTTGGAGCAATGGTGGCGCCACTCTCGCACTGAAGCCAACAGATTGCAGCATAGAGCTAGTTTATGAGCCTATGCTGTGGCTAGGCGGACAGTAAAAAAAGTTTCTTGCTGTCCTCATAGCATCCACTAAGTCCCGTCCAGCAGAGCTTTTCCGGGTGGTGCAGGGGTTGGTCAGTTCGGCCTTCCTCCACCTAGGAGTGGAGTCATCTACGGCTCGCTGTGACATGTTTGTGGACTATTTTGTGGATAAAATTGCTCGTATTCACCGCAACGTCGATGCTGCACTTATTACATTAGGAGAGCCGGAGGTAATGGAAGCCCCATCTTGTCCAGTTTTGTGGGATCAATTCCAGCCTTTGGGAGGGCAAAGTGCCGGGCTGCCTCAAGGAAGTGGTGGTGCGGCCTCTGCTCAAGAAACCATCACTTGATGTTGATTCCCTTGTCAGCTATCAGCCTCTCTCTAACCTTCCCTTTTTAGAGAAGGTTATTGAACGGGTAGTGGCCCAGCAGCTGCAGGGGCATCTGGATCGCATCGGTTTTTTGGATCCCTTCCAGTCAGGATTTCTTCCGGGATATGGCACCAAGACTGCGCTCATGGCCTTGGTGGATGACTTACACCGATAGTTAGACC
>QEPC01013874.1:3097130-3129574 GCA_003113815.1 Sphenodon punctatus | reverse complement strand
GGGTGCAGGAGTGGAGGTAGCAGATAGTAGGGGTGAGCCAAGGATGGGGGTTTCGGGGTCGAACGGGGTGGGAAGAGAGGGGGGCAAGGGAGTCGAGGGTCGTGGCGAGAGAGGCGTTGAGATAAG
This sequence comes from Sphenodon punctatus, assembly GCA_003113815.1. NCBI lineage: Eukaryota > Metazoa > Chordata > Lepidosauria > Sphenodontia > Sphenodontidae > Sphenodon > Sphenodon punctatus. The sequence goes on along the minus strand of QEPC01013874.1, from coordinate 3,129,448 downwards.
AGATGGCAGTGTCAGGAGAAGAGGAAGAGAAGACAGGAGGGGGGAGAGGATGAAGCAAAATCTAAAGGGTCAATAGTCTGCAGATCACGGAAGGGGCATGGAGCTGGGGAAGAAGATGGGGGGTTGGTGGGAGAGGTTGAAGGAAGCGAGGTAATGGTCGGACATGGAACAAAGGTCAAAGGAGAGGTCAGCAACAGGGCAGCTTCTGGAGAAGATGAGGTCGAGAGAGTGGCTGTCAGTGTGGGTGGGGGAATCAGTCCAGAGGCGGAGATCAAAGGAGGAAGTTAGGGAATGTTGTGTTGATGTTACACTACGCAATATAGATAACAAAATGTAAATAATTTCCATGCTTTTTGGTGTTTACGTTTTATTAAATTCTATGTGTGTTTTGTATTGTAAGTTTAAATTATTGGTGTGCTTTTTGGCATTTAATTTTTGGTAAACTATACATTGTTAAATGTTTTTTGTAAGGTAAGTTTTGTTTAGAAATGGTCCTTTAATGTATTTATAAATCCATTAGGTTTTTTTTGTTAGAAAATATAATATACAGCATATTCAATTACATTTGTTGGACCCACAAATTGAATATCATTGAATGAAGCTTGCCAAATAATATAAATAGGGAAATGAAAACTATTGTAGAATTAACTTTCTGTTCAAACACACACAGCAGAAGTTTCTTCAAAACAGAACTTTACTAAGAAAGAACTCACAAGACATGCTTCCATACTGTACAGACTGTATGGGACAAGATGGAGGACAGAGAGAGGAGAAGAGAGGAGACATGGGGAGGAAAAACAAAATGTTTCATCCCCTGACCCTCCCCCTCCTGGACAAGCCCCATATTGAGCTTGCGGGGCTTGCAATGGGCTTTTACTTGTGACTTTTGCACAGTCCAACACCCCTTCTCATCAGTCACTAGTCAAACCCACTAGGTTCATTCTTCTTAATAGCTTGCGATAGCGTTCCCCTGCTTTGATGAAACAGTTGCATTTCGTGATCATGGGACACACTGATACCTTAAGGGCTTTGGTCAACTGCTGTCTGTGCATTTCCTTGATGCTGCGTGGGTGTCTATGTCCCATGCATCTATGCCACAGGTGGATGCAGTCATCATGTGGCTTGTGAGCAGTGAGCTTCGCCTGTTCTTTCGCTGTGCTCAGACGGTACAGGTGCTCATCTGCAGGGTTCTGGCCTCCCAGATGCCTCTGGTGCCTCATGGACAGAAGTCCCTCTTCTAAGTTGGGCACATAGAGCACATCTTTCATGGGTATGGTCAGTGTGCCTCCCTGTGACTGGTTGCACTACAGGAATCCTTGTCCAATTCCTTCCGCGTTGATGCTTCTCCCATCTGCAAGGTAGATCCTTTCTTTATTGCTCAGGTCCAGTCCTGTGAAGAATCCTTTATCGCTAGTCATGTGGCTCGTTGCCCCGGAGTCTACACACCAATTTTGGGATGAGCTGTCTTGTGTTACTCTGAAGCACCCATTCCATTGTTGAGCAACTGTGTTGCTGTTTGTGACTTTAGCCCTCTGCTTAGGTGTTCGTGGAGACAGTTTCTGCTGTTCTGCTTTCCATATATAGCAGTCTTTCTTTAAATGTCCCTCCTTTTTGCATCTGAAGCATACTCTGGTTTCCCTCTTAGGAGCTTTGTCTGAGGTTTTCAGTGCAGTCTCATTACCCTGCTTTAGATCATTCTGCAGGTTCTCCTTTCTGCGCTGGAATTCATCCGCAAGTCTACCTTTAACAAATTCCAGCTTCAGTTCAGCCTCTGGCCTTGTCTCCAGGGCATTGATGAGGGCACTGTAAGATTCAGGCAGGCTGCAGAGGAGTAGGGCTACCACATGGCTGTCCTTTATATCTTCTCCAATGCCGCGCAGCTGTGCCACTACTTCCAACATGGCATTTATATGCTCCTGCATTTCACTTTCTTTGCCAAGCCTCATTTTGTATAGTTTCCTCAGTAGAAACAGTTTGCTATTCAGGCTAGTTCTCTCATGCAAGTTTTGCAATGCAATCCACATGCCTCTTGCTGTGGTCTCACTTCTTATATGGATTAGCTGGTCATCTTCTACCAATAAACTTATTGTAGCCTTTGCTAACCTGTCCTTTTTATCCCATTCCTCGTGATTTGCTGCTGGTCTGTTCGTGGTAATCACCTCCCATAGATCATCTTTAGACAGCAGCATTTCCACTTTAAACTTCCACAATTGGTAGTTTACATTGTTCAGCTTTCCTACTGAAAGTCTGAGCTTTGAGCTGCTTGCCATACTTGCTTCCCTCCCTTTCCCCTTCTGGGATTTAGGCCTTCTTACTCACAGTCAGTAGGCCTCTCTGGGCGGTTTTAGACGAGACGCAGATGGCGGCTGAGCCCTTTATCAGCCGCCATTGTTGCCGCTCGTCTAAATCCCCGGCATGCGCAAACGCCAGATCTCTGCCGCGTGAAGCCAGCCCGGTGATCCTGCTCCCTACAAGGTGAATCGCCGCTGTGCCGGCTTTACGCCACACTTCTGGGTTCTTTGCCCGAGTCCGCACGCGCAGAAGGGCACGCATGCGCACAAACACTCCACGCCATGTCTGATGCTCTTCTGAACATCAGACACAGCGTAGAGAGGAAGGCAGGTGCCCGATGCCGGCACTGAACGAACCCGCTTGTGAGTGGGATCATCTAAAAGCACCCTTTGTCTGGGAGTTTTCTTTCACAGTCTGCACTCCTGGGCTGCTTCTAGTCTTCAAAATTGCCTTGAAGATGTCCTGGACCTATTGTAGAGTTAGCTTTCTGTTGAATAACACACAGCAGAAGTTTCTTCAAAACAAAACTTTACTAAGAGCTCAGATGACATGCTTCCATACTGTACAGACTGCATGGGACAAGATGGAGGACAGAGAGAGGAGAAGAGAGGAGACAAGAAGAGGAAAAAAACTGTTTCATCCCCTGACCCTCCCCCTACTGGACAAGCCCCATATTGAGCTTGCGGGGCTTGCAATGGGCTTTTACTTGTGACTGTTGCACATTCCAACAAAAACTCCTTTGGGCAGGGATGTGTCTCTAATTAATGATTGTTCAGTGTCAGGAACATTGCTGGTGCTGTATAAATACTTTAAAAATAATTTTATAACTAAGTACATTATGGTCTAAATGTTTACATTTACATAGCACTTCTTTTCTCAAAGTACTTTAGGTCATTTATATTCCTATACTCATTAAACCAACGTAATATGGGTACCTATGTACTTGAAAGATGGGTCTGGTCCAATGTATGATACATTACTGACCTGGTTTTGAAAATATTTGCATGTAAGTAGTTCCATTGACTGTAAGAGTGTTTTCAGAATCTGGGCCTATAGGACATGAAGAGGAGGGACTCAGGCAGTCCTTGCTTCTATAAAATACTTCATGGAATTAAATCCTTAATATCTAGGCAAGATACACAAGATATTGTTTTTGTACTGTTTAATTCCAAAGAGATGTAAAGAACTAAATTATTTTCAACAGTGATGGCGCATGGCACTGTCATGCTTTGATCCTGGCTGGGGTGAGGGCCCTCACGCCAGTCAGGATCTGGATTGGCTGCTGAACAGACGTGTCAGTGGCCTGGGCAGGGGAGGCGGCGGGGAGAGGGTGGAGTGGCATGCAGACATGGGTCCACAGGCCCCGCCCACCATGCTGCTGAGTCCTAGCTGCCCACCACCCTGATAGGTGGAATAGGCCTCTGTGTGCGCCCAGAACAGCCCCTGCCATGGACCAGGGCCAGGTAGAGCAGGCTATCAAACATGAAGGCCCACCGTACCTCATCTGGAGATGGCTTCCCTGGGCTGTGGTAGCGCTTAACCATTGCCAAGTCATGTGGGATAACATCTGGTGGGCGGGATCAGACATGACGGCACAGTGGGTGGGCCACGCCGGTCAAAGCGTGGTCACTCATGGTACCTTCACGTTTGAAAATACCCTTAGTCAAGACAGTCTATTCTTCTGAGCCATGTATTTTATTTGTTCAAATGTTTTATTTGTTCAAATTAACTCTGCTTTTGCATCAGATCAATGCAGTTTTTAATTTTCTTCTCTCTCTAAAATATTGTCTAAAAAGAAGCTGAAGCAAGCCTTCCTGATAGCCTTTTTAAAACTGTTCAGAATGGTTTAATAATAATAATCATCAATCATCATCATCTTTATTTTTATGTAGAAGATAAGCTAGTACTGCTGAAATTGGACTGTTCTGGTTGCTCAGGGGTAAAGTAATCCAACTGAAATGTAACCCATGGCTACATGCTGAGCAATATTCTTATTAATCTCATTATTGGCTGTGGGCCTCTCCTTAGGGTGTCGGGTTTCATGGTGTGGCATAGAAGAACAGAAAAGCTAGTGTCCAGTCACTGCAGAAAAGAAAGTGAGAAAGGCCTCTGAATTGTGTTAGTCACGTTGGTGAGAAGGAGACTAAACAGAAGAACTGTCTCTTTTAGCATTGAACCTGCCTGAGTTGTCATGGCTTTGTTAAAAGAGGTATGTGGGGCAGCAAGCTCTTTAGTATGAAGGCTTCTGAACCTGGCTGGCTCACTGCATATTTTATCTTGCTTGCTCTCCTGTCATCTGCTGCAAATGCTAGGCGATTCGAAGGGAGCTACTGTATGTGCTTTGTGACAATAATGCCAGAAACATATAGTAGCTCAATGAGAAAAAGAGGCCTAGCTTTGTCTGTAAATGGATCAATATCACAGACATATCTGAATCCCAAGATTCGGTTCAATGTGTTATTTGCAAAATGCCATAAATTAGATAAGATAAATCTTAGATTAGATAAATCTATTAAATTTATCACAGGAGAAAATCCTTTTCTCTGTTTCAGGTGGCTGATTAATTGTGTATAACTAGCAAGATTCTTGCAATCTCTCTCTTCATTCAGTGGCAAATGAAAATGATTTGATCAAGTGTCACTGAAGTTTGTGTTTTTATGTTTGAACACTAACAGAGGCAGGGGTGGAATTTCTCATGTGTTATTGTGGTGACTAAAGGCCAGGCTAGTTCCCTGATGTCTTCTTAAGGTTTGCAGTGTTTGTGTAAATGCTGATATGCATTTAACATTAAATCAGAGAGGGAATGATACTGCCTTGCCTTCTGTTTGGATGGTCTTAGCTTTTTTTTACACAGTCTAGAAAAGTCAGTAATATCTTGATCCACTTCCTCAGAAACACTTGCATGATCTCAGGCTGTAAAATAAATTCTCAGTGGTTACAAAATGAGACAGATCCTAGCTTTTAGTTCAGAAGATCTCTTAATGGAATAACAATTTCATTTTGAAACAAACAAAAAAATCATCCATGATTATAAACTGTATTCAAACAAGTTTTCAGGAATGGAGGGGTGTGTGTGCAACATTCAATTTCTCTTGGGAAAGGCAGGCAAAATATTGAGCATAACACTCATGCTGCCTTGTGACCTGGGTAGTCAGTCATTTTCTCCCCATGAAACATGGATGCAAACTGATACTATTTTACAGCCATGTTGTGCAAGTTTAAATAATTGCATAGAGTGCAATCTCCAGAAAAAGACCCAGCCACTCTGTTTAAAGCTCAGAGTTAGAAGCAGATGCTGCCAGCAGGTCTGCTATTAATAGATTTTGAATTTGAATGGATAGTCAGGAAAGCAGCACAAAACAATGCTCCCAAATAGCTTATTCATGCAATGCAATATGAGATGGTAGTTCCCTAATTCTTAATATTTCATTTTCTGACTTAGCAGCAATTGCCAAAGAGGCTTCATATGGATACACGAGACTTAAGAACCTGGGTTGCTCAGTATGAAGTAGGCTGTATAGAAGGATTAGAAGGATTGTGTCATGGATACTGACTTAAGAAACCAGGGTTCAGTTTCCAGCTCTGTCCCCGTGTGACCTTGTGCGGTGGAGCAGTGGAGATTTGGCCCTACCACAGTACCAGCTGAAGTGGCTACATTATCCCAGGTACTCTGAGAGGGAGAAAGTGATCTTTTACTCATATTGAAACAAATGACTCTAGTTAAATATATCAACACAATCAAGAAGGGCATCAAGGGAAGGGAAAACAGGGAAACATGGGATGAAACAAAATAATAAAAGCAAAGGATCACAACTACTGTTTCCTATAACTTTACTAGGTTTTACACAGTTAGGCTCACATAGTTCAAACTGAGTGGACCAACACTGCGACCGCAAGTTCTTAAGTCTCTCTCTCTGGTAGTTCAAACCATCAATCACTTTTCCTTGGGCTTTAAGAGATTTGTGGGACCCTGTATCAACCTTTGTCCTTGGGTCTGTCACCCTGTGGCCTGTATGGTCTCTAGGAAAGTGCTCCCTCCAACCGACATGGCCCTCCTTTTCTGAGAGTCTGATCCTTTTGTCTCTTTTTCTCAGGAGCTTTGTTTCTCACCTCCATCCTTGGGGCCAACAGTCAGCCCAATGGAACTGCCACTCCCCAACTGCCAGTGAGCAGCAGTAAACTCAGTTCCTCCTGTGAGAAGCTGCTAAGTAACAACAATGTGTTTTTAACACTATATCCAGCTACTAAACCACTTAACAATTTCAGCTCAAAACAAAACAAGGAACTATTTACAGTATTCCGTCAGTCACACCATGGAGGGGTGCACTTGACTTGCACCTGGACATCAGTCCCTAATCCGTAAAATGGAGATAGTACTTCACAGGGATGTGGTGAGGATGGAAGCATTAATTGCTGTGAGATGATCAGGTCTAACAGTGATGAAGGACATATATAAACCAGTAAAAGATCTCAGTTCAGAGAGCCATCTCTACACCATAATACTTTTATATGAAGTGCCAGACTCCTTTTAGGTCACCAGTGGCACTGTGTTACACTATGAAGGTGATTAGTATCACCCCTGGTATTTTTAAATAGCTTGGGTCCTCTTGTAAGTTCCATCAGTGCACCAAGTCTGTATGGCAAGGGTGTTCTTCTCAGTGGCTTCTCCAAAGCTTTGAAATTCCCTTCAACTGGAGGTTGCAAAAGCGTGAACATTTCCCATAAGTGATGCAAGCCCTATCTATTTGGCCAGGTGTTTGGCAGGAGGGGATAGGGTTTGGGCAGTTGTTTTACATAATAATTTTATGGGTTTTTATTTTATGCATACTCATATGCATAAAATAAGGGCTGAAACGAGAATGCAATTGCATTCTCGAGAGAACAGGTGAGATTCTTTCAGCCCTCAGCAAGATCTCGTGTGTTCTCAACAGGGTTTTAGAGAATCTCGTAAGATCCTCAAAAACCTCAAAAAACTTTGTGTGTGTACACAAAATGGCTGGCACAGCCATTCTGCACATGTGCAGCCTCGATGACCATTTTGTGCATGCACAGAACATTTTTTGAGGTTTCTTGAAAATCTCACGAGATTCTGACCACGGCCATTCTGCATATGTGCAGCCCCGCAGTGGCCATTTTGCACATGTGCAGACCATTTGGGGGCTTATTCAAGAATCTTGGCAAGAATGGCGGTGAGGATGCCTATTCTTGTGAGATTCTGGAGCTAGAGAATCTTGATGAGAACCCCATTCTTGCTAAGATTCTCAAGGGGCTTGAGAACTCATTTCGGCCCTACTTTTTATGTTTTATAAGTCAGAATAGAAATCTCAATAAATAAATAATTGGTATCCTTCATTTTTTCTCCTGTGTTGCATTGTACCAAGAGAACACTGGTCTCCTGCCAACCCTGCTATGGAGTTACTGACCTTCACACACAGATCTCCAGCATCTCCCTGCCAATACTAATCTCCTATTTGCCCAGTATACTCTTTTTTCATAGACATAGTTAGCATGTGACTACTTTGCTTTTCATTGTGCTTGTCATAGATCTCTCCCTTATTGTTATGCAGATTAACAAATAATTATATAAATATTGTAAATATAATTAACCAATTAGCTCAGCCCTGTGCAAATCAGAAGAAAATGCAGCCCTCGGGCCAATCAGCTTTTTGTCAATGCAGTAAGATGCATCGTATTCAGACACAAGTATTCTGGATGTAATAGTAGGAATTACATTTCTTTCTTCAGAGTGTTAATGCCCACAGCACTGCCAACTTTGTCACTTCTGTTACCCTTCCTCATACTAATGCTGCTACTCTTCTTTAGTTAGTAATAGTTTTGTTTTTAAAAGACAAACCCCTACATTTTCTCATGCTGGCAGGGAATGAGGAGGGATCAGTGTAGGCATATTTACTGTTGGGAGGTGCATAGATACTGCACTATGATGGGCACCCATATAAGGACCTTGATAAGTAGATAGATATGATAAATATCCACAGATACATACTTTAAGGGAATCCGGCTTGATTTCTGTCTTTTGCAGGCACACTACTTTTGCCTCTGTTAACGTATGGATTTGGGATTAATGTAGTACAAAAAGGATCTGTCAGCTGTCAAAAGACAAGGAAGCCTGAAAATTAAGATGTAAATCTACAAGATAAGGGGAATAAGGTGGAGCAGACGGTGCAGTGGTTAAAGTATTGAGATACTGGAGAGTCACTCAATATTATTTCCAACAATGCAAAATCAATTTACATTGAACATATTTTTAAATAACCCTCCCCACCACATGCCACTTGGTTTTACTAATGAATGCAGGAATCAAATCTTAATGTCTCATGCAGGTATTCCGTAGAGGTTTATTAGTTCTTAAAATGGTTCATGCAATCACAGTACTTTGTCATTAAAATTGCTAGGTTTTGTGATACAAATCTATTAGAATCATAATTAAAATGCTGAGTCGTTGGCAGCAGCAATATTTCTTTCTTTTTAATCCTATATCCTTCCCACGGTGATTGAACTGTTATTTTTATGAGAGCTTCCTACCCTCCCCATCCCCCTTTGTATTTATTAAGGTGAGGGAAATGCATTTGAGAATAAAACATGGTAAGACAGAGTGGTAATGTACGTAAGGAGGAATAAGCAAAGTGTCAGTCAGATCCATACATAGCACTGGACTAATATACGATATCCTGTCTCTTGGCTACCTTTTCTCATCTGATTTCCCTGAAGGAATATCAACAACCACCAATTAAAACAAGCTTCTGTCGCCCAATGTGTAGATCAGGTATAAGGCTGTGAATAAAGTAATCACAAAGTAGGTCCCAAATGTGATAGAAGCAGCCTACCTTATGTTTCAGGTCATTCCCGTGGAGGACATATGTCTGGTTCCGAAATCTTCTGCCAGTGACATATTAGGCAGGAATGGATTCCTAAGGCAGCATGCAATAAATAAAAATAATTAAAGGCCAGACTGTAGGATGTTCCTCTCTGTAATCCCAACAGAAAAAGGGAAGGAGTTAACATTCCCCCTTGGAATCAATGCATGTAAGCGTGAATGGCGTGCAGTAGAGGGCCTGATGGCTAGACAAGAACTTGAGTGCTATCGAATTTTTTAAGCACACAACCCCTGAAACATTCCAGCAGGGTATTTGGGTTCAAACTTTGGGGATTTTCAAACCAGACACTCTCCATCCACTGTACATGTTGCAGGGATGAAGTGCTGCCCTATGGGTGCCCTGTAAAATGTATAGTGGGTGGGGAGCGTCTTGTCTGAAAACATCCTCAGAGTAACTAGAAGTGGCTATGCTGCTACATTTAGTTGGTGGCCCATCTGTGAACTCAGCTGGAGAAAGTATCAGTTCTCGGTTGTAATTTGTTTTAAATGAGTACGCTTCTGCTCATCTCTTCATTTTCCACCTTGTTCCTATGCTAATATTTCAGATTGTTGTTACCACTCTAGTTTGGGATCAAGGAAACTCCAAATTGAAGATTTTAGGCTGTCCCTTTATGTACAGTCAAATTCATGAATGTATTCCTATCTCTATCCCTATGTTCCCCTCTCCCTTGTCTTTCCTAATTGCAAGCCCTTTGGGGTGGGGACCTGTCTCAAATTATGATTGTAAAGTGTCAGGTACATTGCTTGTGCCATATAAATAATACTAGGTGATTAACTTGCTGTAACAGAACACCCTAAGTCTTCACAGGAGCAGGCCTGGAGTATGGACTGAGTTAAATGTTTGCAGAGATTTGTCCCTTAAAGGGCTCACTCATTCATTAATTTTATTTATTTATTTTAATAATTTATACCCCACCCCCTCCTGCAAAAGCAGCGTGCAAAAGCGCAGCACTTTTGTCTAATCTGCCCCAGATGGTGAAGGTGAAGAAAGCTGGTCTCTCACTAGCTGGATGTGGCTTTAAGATGCTAAGCCTGAAGTTCTGGCGAAGAACCACCAGGGAGGGGCTGAGAGTCAAAAGTCAGTCTGAGAGTTAGGAGCTCTGCAAGCAACAACAGGGTTGGTGAGAGAGCTACAGCCAAGGAGTTTACCTCATGTCCTTGTAGCTGGTAAGCCAGGTGGCTAAGCCAGCTTCTACTGGTATTTGGGAAGTGTTCCAGATAGAAGGGAAGGGAAGGGGTCTATGGTTACTGCTTGTTAAAAGTGCTCTTGAAACTGAAGAGGCTGAATAAATGTGCCCAGTGGTGAGGTCAAAAGACAAGCAAGTCTGGCTATTTATATTGGCCTACTAGCAATGCTGAGTGATGCATGGGAAAGGCACCAGCATGAGGGAGAAGAAAAGCGATGCAATTCTAGCTCACCATGATGTTTGGATAGTTAACTTTTGTGGCGTCATCTATTTAAATAAAACCCCTTTGGACGAGAAGGCATAGTCTAGTGGATAAAGCACAACACTGAAAATGCAGAGACTTGGATTTTGTTCTGCCACAAACTTAGGCCCTGATTCGGAAAGGCATTCACCATATTCTTAATTGCCCACTATTGAAGGAGCCTATGTGTAAGTCCCACTGAATGTAAGCACCAGCTTAAGTACTATCTCAGATAAGGATTCCTCCCCAACCCCCTCCTGAATCAACGCTTTCCTGTGTGACCGTGAGCAGGTCAGAACATTTCCATCAAAGTTGTGACCACCTTCTGGCTACTGTAACAAATGATGACAACTGTGCCATTCAGACATTAGGATAAAGATACAGAAGAAAACATGCACAAGGCAGGTTTGCAAAAATTTTCAGTATCTGTTAATATGTTCGTGTTTGTACAGAGGTATGTGCAAAGCCTGACTTGCATTTGGGAAGTCTGAAGCTATGCAGCCTATAAACTCTTTTTTACATGTGCACTTTGAAAGGTTTGGCCTGTGAGCACCTATTATGCAAACTGTAATAGGTCTCATTCCTCTACCCATTTGTCATAGGGATAATGAGGACACCCACTTATTTCAAACAAAGTGACAGGAACAGGCTTGATTGTAATAAAAAGAAAGGCACTTTATCATAGATATCTATGGAAACTGTTTGTCTCCATCATACATAAATCAGGAGGATGGGGTTGTCTACATTTTCCACTCCATTAACTATGCATTTCTTGTGGTTACATGAACAAAATTTCATGAGGGAAACCAAGGGAAGCAGCCTCTGTTGTAGACCAAAATGACAGGATGTGATAAAATGCCTATTCACTTTGCTGGATGTATGCCTCTTCAAACACAGACACTGTGTTCATATCTTTGCTAACTTAATGAAAGTGAATATATTCCACACCTACCTTCTTGTAGAAGCTGGAAAGTTATTGCTGAAATAATTGAGCTTTTAACTTAAAACCTGTAGCTGTTCTACCTGTAACTCTCCCCCCTCCCCTTTATTTTTATATATATATATATATATATATATATATATATATATAAAATGGGATGTAGCAGAGAAGCATATACTCTGGAGAAACAAATGCACCATTTAAAATTTGTAGCTACTGTATATTTTAAAATCCATGCCTTTTTGAACAACAAAATCTACTCTAAGCCAAACATCTGCCTTTTACCCAAGAACCCTATTTACAACTGTTGCACACGGGTCGTTGTGCCTTTCAAACAGCTAATAATGACTTTTTACTGGAAACTTAAAATAATTCATTTGGAGTTTGATCCTAAAAAGGGAGATGCTGTTAATACCATTCATGTATCTAATGTCTATTTATACATCCATCAACATATGTAAAGAGGGAATGATCAAAGGAGAACTGGAAAAGCAGAGAGATTGTCTGATTTGAGAGTATATGTCTTTTCTCTAGAATGGAACACAAAGGATGATACAAGAGTGAAGCAGAGCACGTGGAAACACTGCAGAATTTACTCAAGCAGGCACTTGCCTAAGCATTTTTTTATGTCACGCTTGCTTCCCTCGACTGTGTTTGATTTTATTCATTTTAGATTTAATTCTAAGTATATTTAATTGGGTGAAAACAGACATAAGAAATGTTAAAGTGCTGTTAAAGTGGAGTTAGTGTTATGTCTGTTTTCACTCATTGTTAGTATCTATAGGCCAGTTTCAAAGACTATTTCTTGTTGCGTGAATGGTTATTAAACTGCAATGATATTTGTTAAATTACAATGCAAAAGCAAGCAAATAGCAAAGTATGACAATGCCAGAATAGATAATATACTTTGTCTTGCTGACAGAATAGACATAAGCAAATTTGTTCTCTCTCAATTTTATATCTGGAGAGCAGTTAACTGGCATGGACAAAAGGCAGTCTGGAAAATTCCTGGCTCATGTGAATAAGGACATTAAGGTACAGGGGTAAAAAATAGGCACTTTTATTTATTTATTTAAAATATTTCTGAGTCGCCCTCCATGCCTATGGCGTCTTGGGGCGATGTACAATTCCATAAAACACATAATAAAACATTTTAAAACACAATCATTTAAACTTAAACAGGATTGGGGAACAAAATTCTTCACCTCCCTTTTTCTGTGGTCTTTTGCTATTGCTTGGTGTACAAGGGCCAATATGAAATCACATCTGTTCTGTCAGGACAAAGATGAACAGTTCTGCTAAATAAGAAATTAAAATGAACGTGTTTTACCTACCAAGAATTGTGTTTATTTCCCGTTGCCAGGACTATACTTCAGCATTCTTGATTATTTAAAAAAAAAATTATTTTATACTCTGCAGGCAAATCATCAAGAATTGTTGCTTTCAATTTCATTATACACAGCATGATCCCAAAGAAAGACATGTCCAATGAATATATCACATTTATATGCTTTAAAAGGGCATCTTCTATTTTCAACAAAACCTTAAGAATTTGAATTTTTTACAATAAAGAGAATTAGATATTTTGCATTTCGTGGTTGCATTTGAATGAGCTTTCTCCAATTTCCAGAGGATGCCCTTTTACACAAACACTGCTTACAATGATGAATTCAGAATTCACATTCTTTAAATATTCTTTAATATTCATCCAAAATTGACTATTTTTGTGAATATTAGCTCTGTTAGTGAGCTAATATGCTAGAATATTTGCAGGCAGCAAACACAAAAGGGATACAAATTGTCATAAAATTTATTTTGAAAAGAAAAACATTAAAGAAAATGTTTTTGCAATGTTCACCTCTCTTAATTACTGTTCTACCAAGTACAGTATTTTTGCTCCCTGTCTTCATTTTCTCCTTTAGAGAGAGAAGAGACTCCTTTCCCAGCTTACAAGCACACAATTTAGAACGTTCACTTGTCATTCTGAGTAAAGTTGGAAAATGTCCTGTCCCCCACAACTGCACATCCACTCACACAAGAAGCAACCACTTAGCATTTACTTCTACCCTGAACAAATTTTGAATCTGCTTACGTAAAAACAGTCAAGCCCTAGTTGTGCTCGTCAGTATTATATAAATCATAAACTTAAAGATAGTTTCCTTTTGTTTTTTGGATTTCAATCTGAGTTTTGAAAAGTGACAGCAAAGACAGCTGTTCTGTTTGTATACAATATGAGAAAGATACTCCAAGCTAAAATTAAGTATTTATACAGTGAAAGCAATGTACCTGGTGCTTTACAAACAACAACTACAGACAAGTCCCTGCCCCAGTGGGCTTACAGTCTAAAGGCATTTTAAAACATGATGCTACCATACATGGCCACCCATTAACCATCTGCGTATGGGGATGTACACTCCTGGGAGCTATGCAGCACCCATTCATGGGCACTCACGGAGCACTGCTGAAAGGTCTGGAGTGCACAGTTCAGGGCAAGCAAAAAAATTTTTTAAAAATGCATGGGGACAGGTGCTCACGCATCCCCTGCCTGTATGAACTGAGGCACCCACCCATGCCAGCAGACAGCTCCACAGCCGGCTGCCTCCCCTGGGAGCTTGAAAAGAACATGCACATGAACTACAAAACCATGGTGGCTCAAAGCACAACCACCCCCCCTCGTGACGCATGAAAGAAGAACCAACACCATGGAGGACAGCAGCTTCCTTCGTGTCCCCTCCCCCCATACGTGCCTCTGTTGTTGCCTGGGACAGCTAGCAGTTGCAGCAGCTTCCCTGGTCATGGGCAAGAAGGGGTTACTAGCTGCTGCAGCTTCCTCTTTTCATGATGTCCACGGTGTGTATCATGGCAGAGGGTGAGCAGTTGGGCAGGGGAGGGGAAATGCTGCCCATATGTGGTGTCTGCAGGGCTGGTTCATAATGGGAGTATGTGGAGGCTGCCTGCGGGAGCTGCGAATACTACTTTCCTATCAAAAGCAGTTTTCCGCACCACACCTGGGCTACGGTGATCACCTTGGGAGCTGCCCATTGGAATCCCTTTCCACTCCACCTGTATGGCTGCTCCGTGGGTGTGCCACTCAGTGGCCATGGACCCCCTCCTCAAGCCTTGCTCATTTAAAAACACCCTGGGAGACAAAGGGGAGGGAAACAGAGAATGAGACAGGAATACAGCCAAGAAAATTGTAAAACTGCAGGTGCACCTGCTTAGCTTAGTTACAAGAGAGAAGGAGACAGAAATACATGTAAGAAGTTGCAGGTGCGTGTGCTTAGCTTAGTTACCAGGAAGAAGCAAATAAAAAAATCAGGATGGAGAGGAAGGGGATGAGGAGCTAGAAAAAGCCTGATGTTAGAAGTAAGTTTTCAGGAATGATTTGAAGATAGGGAGGGAAGCAGAACAAATGTATCCAGAGGGAGAAAAAATTTGCCTTATTCACCTGAAAATCTGAATTCTGAAAACCTTATTCACTTGGTGATCTCACTGATTTCAAGGAAGCTGCCTACCTGGGCCATGATCCACAATCAGGTTTGTGGCTCATGGGCCATGTGTGAAGAGAGATGGGCAGACCAACCCTAAGTTAATGGGGCTCCTGTCGGCACAAATGATTTGTCAGATCCCGAGTGCTAATTCTATTATTTCATTCATCCAAATAGGTTTGTATTTTAGGGTTAATTACTGAGTGTGATAACTGGAAAGACTAGTTATAATCCTGAGAACAGAGCATAGTAATAGAAGTGAACAAGTGAATTCCCGAAATATGACTCGGGACACTTTTACCCAGGGGAAAAACCCTGGGGTCATTGTTCGTTCCTTACCAAGGAAACACTCCAATGAAAGTAAATGATATTTTGCTCTTCAATGAAAGTCAATGGGAGAACTGACCCTGTTGAGGCTGAGAAAAGACTGAATAGGTCATAGTATTAAGAGCACTAATAATTTTCATGTACAGGAGTAAATGGTAAATGCAGTGGATAAAATATAATTGAGCTGCAAATGAATTACAAGAAATAAGTTAGGAAAGGTAGATAAGGTCTACAACAAATATATATTATGGGCAAATAATTTGTACATCTTAATGGAATGAAGCAGTAGGAAGTCGATAACCCAGGAAAAGATAAAGGAGAAAACCTATATAAACCCAAACACAGGAAAACTGTTAGACATAATAGTGCTAGAGGTAAATTGGCCACTATTCTTTCTATCAGGATGAGACCAGTGTATTTGATTAAGTTAAGCAGGAACCATTTCTTTGTTCCTGAGAATAGAGAGAGCAGCATTTCGACTAGACAACTCAGACAGGAAGCCTAGGAAAAAAAATCTATTAAGGAGATAACAAAGGAGAAAGGCACTTATACTAATTCTGTCAAAATTCATGAAGTATCCTGAGAGGCTTATAAAAGCTATATTCTTCTCAATTGCATAAGGAGAAGAAAACAGAGGGATATTTGAGGGAGCCCAAAGGAGTGGTGATTTCTGGACATTCTCTGGTAAGTTAAAGACCATAATAACGTGTGATGAAATAAGCCAAAGCTCCTAAATCTAGAAGGACCAATAAAACAGCACTGCAATATGGATTCACAATTAACTTTTATAAAGACATGAACACTTAGTTTCTATAATGCTAAGATTATATTAATAGGCCCTACAGAAATGAAAGTTAGCAGACTCACTGTACAATATACATTTTTACCTAAAAATGCAAATAAATGAATGTACTACAGAGAAGGCATAATATGATAACTTTCTGACTCTGTGTTTGACACTTATAGCTGCAATGAGGATTATGAGTTCACATAGTGTCATGATTGCAGCTCGTCTTGCATACAAGAAAATAATCAAGGCTCATGATTAGCTGAAAAGCCATATCAAATCAGTGCATTTCTATCCTTTACTCTCTTCAGTAGTTTATAGCACTATGGTCTAGAGTAACAGATAGTAAATTCCAAAAATGTCTGACTGCAGCTGTGTTCATTGAAACTATTATTCTTCACCTTTAGGAACGTCACTATTAGATTCTTTTCTAGCCTGAATTTTTCCTTTGGAATATTACTTTCAGAAGAAATATCAGTTTAATGTTGGAAACTCATTCCACAATGATGGTATTTTTAATGAATGTGCATGGCTACCCCAGAGTAAACTTGTATATATTAGGTCATCAGAGTTACTTTGGGTTTTTTATACTGACATGTTGCAAGAGCAAAATTTGTCCTTCAGTCCTCTCCCTGTTACATATTTAGGTGGCTATCAAGATTTACTACCCTTTAACGCAAATGCTGACCTTGGTTTCACCTTGCCCATATTTACTTTTCAGGTCAATAAATCTTTATATTAACTTCAGTTCCCTATCTGCTTAATAGATAAAGACAATAGAAAAAGATAATTCATCAGATAAACTCGGTAGGTTGGTTTACCTTCCTTTCCATTTGCTTGAAATAAAACAGCTAGCCTAGGACTATCAATGGATATTGAAAGATGATTCCCTGAGATAGATAGTATTTTTGTTTGCAATTCCACTAGTCATGTTCACTTTCTCAATGGATGTACAACTGCTGAATCAGGCCCCAGGGAAAAGTCAACACAGATGGTGTAATCCCGAGTTTATTCTGTCATTACATACTGTATACTAGGGACCAGATTATTTTGCTGTTACTTGGCAACGCAGCCTGGTTGTGGAGTAAGGTGTTTCTCAATGTGGGTCACAGCAGCACTCTAATTTAGGGTGTTTTTAGATGAGATGGCCAGGTGTGGGGGTCTGTGATCGGTGTGGGGGGAGGGTGTGTGGGCGCCATGCATGGTGGAGCACTTCACACGAGCGACCCCACGCACCGTCACCCCTGCCCAGGGAGCATTCCAGTTTTTTGCTGAAAGCCTCTTGTGTGTGTGTGGGGAGGGGTAGATATGCGTGGGGGATGGGTGGGCACGACATTCGGATGAGATGGGCTCCACACAGGTACAGGCAGTCGTTGCATAGGGCTGTCTTGTTTAAAAGCACCCTTACATCCAGCGTGTAGGAGAACACTGCATTGGACTGGGATTATAAACCAGTCAACATCTGATGCTTATGCATGAAAACCAAATATTGAATTTACAAGATTGTGACACCAAAGGACTGACTTAACTTCCACTGAAATCCGCGGGAGCCTATTACTTTAATGGAAGTTGGAATGGGCACCAGATCATTAGCAGCAGCATGAAAAAAGGGGAAGAGAGGCATAGAGGTTTTCTTTGAAATGACAGTGGGGGGGAGGGGGGGGAGAGGAAGAGAGTTATAAAAAGTTAATGCCTATCTGTCCCCTCCCCCCTGTTATTCTCAATATATTTCAAGCACCATCCTACCAATAATAAAAATAAATAAATAATTGCTGTCCTTGTAGGTCTCATTTCTCTGCTATACCAAATCATGCCACATTTAATTTTAAGCAGGCTCTAAAGAGCATAAAGCATTTATGATTAGCCATCCCCCAACAAATATAAGGACTGTATTACCTAGATCTTTTGAGACATTAAATACTGAGCTTTCTGTGGAACAGAATCAAAGCAATTTTTCTGACCAAACAGTAAACTGCAAAGCCTAAAATAAGTATTTCAATGTGATCCCACTTACTTACACATCATCCTATTTAATTAATTAAAAATTTTTTGTGCAGGTAGTTCCTCTGTACATAGTCCCACTTAACTTTCCAAAATAACACACATGATGCACAGGGTGTTTTTTTTTCTGGCCCTTTGATGGGGTGATTTTCCTCCCATCCCTTTTCAGTAACACAAAATTTATTCCATTAAAAATATATATTTTAAATCAAATATTTCAGAGTTCAGGGCCTCCTTTTCAAGACAAATTCTAATCTCTGTATCTTGGGCTTCCCACTGCAGCACTTATGCTATTACAAAGGTGTCTTGATGTCTTCCCGCAGGCAGTGCAGGAAAATGTCATACAAACCCCATTAATAAACCATACTATTGTTACAAACCATTCAAACGATACAGCCTTCTCCACTAACAATGCAGCATGTTAGCGTATATTCTTGGTTTATGACTTTTCCTCTAGCCTAAACAAAACTAATTTTCATACTTTGTCCATGACTGAAAAGATAAAATACACAAATGAAAACAGATTGTACGAAGAGTAGACTGTGCAATAAACTTCTGGTTATCATCTATTATAAAAGACCTCACACAACATTAAGGCCTCTAACCCACCAACCATCTATCCTGGGTCCTGGGTAGGTGTAATCTGACAGGTATATTCTGAGGATGGGTCAGACCAGTCTGTCAGTGCCCCCTCTGTGTCTGGCTGAGCATGGTGACAAGAGGTATCACAGGAGACAGGTATCACTGTAAGGATTCAGAAATGGTCTCCAGGGAGCTTCTGGCCTGGAGCTAATGGAGTGTTCTCAAGCACAAAATGCAGGGAGCAGCAGGAAGATGGGGTTAATGCGGCATGTGCAACATCACTAGGTATAATTTTAGGCTGGGTTGAGCAACTCTGCCCTTGTGCTGGGTTTGGGTTGGGCTGCAATGTCAAACCCATGCAAACCTCTATGCCTCTGATTTTCTTACCTAGTAAGTTAGCCTTCCCTCCTAAGAAAAAATGCATGTTCAATTTTTATTCTATAGGATAATATTTTTTATTTGTATACAGCGCCCCCTGCCATGGCACTCGAAACGCTTCACATATAACAAATTAATACAAATCTTAATCCTCACAACAACCCTGTGAGGTAGGTTAGGCTGAGAGAAGATTGTAACTGGCCCAAGGTCACCCAGTGAATTTCTGGCTAAGGCGAGACTTGAACCTCCCCCTTCTTCTGATCCAATATGTTTTTTATTGTTGTTGTTGTTAGCTGCCCCGGGCTGCCTGTGGCAGGAGGGGCGGGGTATAAAATTCTTAAGATAAATAAATAATACTGTACACTTTTTCAGTAGCACCTACGGACCAACATGGACCCATTTGTGCTTGGTATTATCATACAGCAGTAGATGTTTCCTGCTCTTAAGAGCTTGCAATGTCAATTGGGCTGACCTCAAGCAGATCCAGTAGGGGCTCTAGCAAGAGGGGGCCTCACAGGGCAAGTCTTGGCTACAGTGCTCCTGAGGGCCCTGGGATGGACTATTTCTGGGGGTTGTCTCCCCATCCAGGTTTCCTGTACAGCCCTGCCCTTCATCCCCTCTCTTAAGGTAAATCACTGATCTCTGAGTCCCACCCTGCCAGAGAGGGTGGGCATGGGTGTGTAAGAGAGAGGGTGTATATGCACGTGACAAAGCCTGCGTGCAAAAACGTATGACACTTCTTTGTAAGCAAACTCCAGACTACCAGTCATTAAAGGAGTGGGGCTATGAAGGTTGAGGCCACAACCACCTGCCCTGGGCCCCACATTTTATTTTCTTCCTAGGCCTTGCAAATTCTAAGGTTAGCCCTGATGTCAGTAGACAGGACAGATGCAAGAGAGTACATGAGCAGGGCGAGTTAAGTGACGTCTTACAAGCATAAAGTTAGTGCTATGATTTTTCCCCCTATTCCCTCACGGGTGTGGAGCTCTGACAGAAGGGAGTCACAGAAGGGCGGGTACGGAAAGACAATGCTGAAAGGAGGGATAAAGCACAGGAGGAATGAGGCCAAGGTGAACAAACTGTGAGGAATGGCTTGGAACCAGCAGGTAATTGGTGCAGGGAAGAGAATGGTCAATGACAACTGTAAGTAGTATTTTAATGGTGTTTACATATTCTGTGCTTTGAATAAACAGTAAGTGGCACTTATAGAATGCATTTTAGTCCAGACTTTCAAAGAATATTGCTATCATAAATTAACCATCAGATCATTGAGGATTGGGCTGTTGATTTATAATAAGATATTAGAGCACCCCTTCCCCCCAACTCGTTTTACAGTTCACGCAGAGGGAAATTAAATGACTTAGCAAAGATCACACAGCAACTAGTAATTTTACTAGAAAAAAGTAAAATCACTATGTGTCTCCACTCCTCACTAGGGAACTGGGAGTCCTAGTTTCCTCAGAAACTTCCTTAGAGAGAGAGAGAGAGAGAGAGAGAGAGATAAGAAGTGCTCTACTGGGTCAGTCCAAAGGTCCATCTAGCCCAGCATCCTGTCTCCGAGAGAATGGCTGACTTCGGTTGCTTTAGAGAAGTCCACCATCAGTTATAATGGAGTGATTCATTTCCCACTATTTAGTTCCAGGCCCCAAAATCTGTGGTCTCACCCCATGACCAAACGGATACACCTTCGTCTGTGATCATATATCTGCATTTATACACCCACCCACCCTCTAAAGAGAATGTGATTGCTTTGTGTTCTCATATATACATCTCTGTCCTTGTGGAATGCTTGTTTCTATATAAAATCTATCGTATACAAATATTTATGGAGCAATGACAATATATAACAACAGCAGAGGTGTTTTTAGGATAGTAGAGGTGTCCTATTACACACAGGGCACCACAAAGCATTGTATAAAGTCAGAATCCGTGTGCATACTAGTAGTTGTACACATCATGCATGTCTCCACTACTGTATCAGTATCTGCAGTGTGTTCTAGCTTGCCACAGATTTACCGGTTTCACCAGAAAAAGCCAGGAGTCCTCTTTTTAAGCTATGTCCTGTAGCCGTTCCAAGCCTGGGGCATTAGAATTGGCGAGCTTGGTTCTCGGTTCCTGAGTGAACGTGTTCGTGGTGTTTGGTTAATCTTGGCCCGGATCCCTACGGAGCAGGAGCTGAGGGCCGGACGCCTTCCCCCTGTGCTTAGCGTGCGAAGATCACAGCTCCCGAGAGACCCCTGGCTCGCAGGAGCCCCAGCTAAAGCCTGCAGCAGCGCGGCACAAGTTATATAGTCCCTGTTGCCATGGGAGCCGCGTTCCGGAGGTCCCAGAGGACTCGCTGCTTTTATTACATCGGAATTGATCAGCACCAGGCGCTGCTGCTTGCTCTGAGCTTGGGGAGGGAGCCACAGCATTTAGGATAAAAGGCCAGGAAAACTCTTCCGCGGAGAGGCGGCAGCAGCCTGGGGGGGCGGGAACAGAGTGTCGGACGTTGCAGGGAGTGGGGGCTTGTTGTTAGCCCCAAACATTTAAAGTTTCCTGGGTTCTTTCTTCCTCCCTCCTCCTCCACGGCTCTCCCCTAGATCAGCATCGGTGAAAGCACCGTTAAGAGCTAGGACTTTGCTTCTAAAAGAGCTGGGCTGGCTCCCGGCAGCCGGCCAGGGCCGGGCTCTGCGAGTCGCGCTGGAGAGAAGTACAGCGCTGCTCCCTGCCCGACTCCTCCCTCCGTGAATAACGCCGCCCCCCTCCCTCCCTCCCCCGACACGTGGGGGCGGGGGGAATTGGGACTTGAGGCGGCGGGGTCATGGCTCGAGGCGCGTTGGGTCATTAGTTTCAAGTCAATTAAAGGGCTTTAAACATTCATTCCCCCTATTTAGGCGCTAGTTATTAATGAGGAGTGGGAATCCCCGGCGGAGACACAGAGCAAGGCACAGCGTGCGCTTAGGAAGCGCTGAGCGATCGCAAAGGCTTTGTTTCTCTGGGAGGAGCCGCTGCCCGTCCCGCCGCCTGCTCCTTTTGGCAAGCTTGAAGCGCGGGAGCCGGGTCAGACGGGGACCTCGGCCACCATCCATTCTCCAGGCCCAGCCCCCACATTTTAATAGACTGCGCTGACTCTGCGTGGCTTAATCACGCCCCCCCCTGTAATTGCAGTTCATCCCCAAATGGCGTGCTCTCTCACTTCCCCCCCCCCTTAGAGTGGCGCTAGGTTGGGTATCAGGCGGCTCCGCTGGCGGAAGCGTGTGTCACTGCGCAGCCTGTCTGTCTGTCTGCCGGCCGGTCGGGGGGGCTGGAAACAGCCTCTAGCGGCTGCAAGGCCTGGGCCAGGGCGGGCTGCCGCGCTCCCCTTCCTGCTGCCGCGCGAGCGCCTGGCCTGGCCGCCTCGGGAAGCGCGCGGGACTCAGCCGGGCAGGAGCGTGGAGGCAGCGTGTCTCGGAGCACGTGGCGCACCGATGGGCTGTTGCCGCTGCTATCGTCGGGCGGGCCCCGAGTTCCGGCCGCTGCGGAGAGGAAGTAGGCAGCCCAGGTGCCAGGCAGCGCCCTCCTCGAGGCTCTCTTCCTTCTCCCTTCGCCGGTGTGGGCGACGCGCGGGCTCTGCCTCCATGTCCCCCGGGGGCGGGAGCACTTAGCCGGGCCAAGTGACGCTTTCTGGGGCTGCTCTGCTCTTCATGATGTCGCCTGGCCGGGCTGACAACGGGCCCAGCCCATTCCCTTTGGTTGCGGGACTCCTCCGCCGCCCGAATTGTTCTGAACTCGGCCCGGGGCCTCCGCTGCCAGGTAGCGGCCGGGCAGAGAGAGGGGAGCCCCGCCGTCGCCGCCTACGCGCAAAAGCAGAGGTGTCCATTTCCCAGCCCCACCCACTGTGGATGCTCCCTTCCTTCCGCAGGCTTGCGCGTGCCAGAGCCCCACGAGGCCTGGGGAAACCAGGGTAATGAGAAGAAGCCGGTGTCCTGGGAAGGGAAAGGGAGGCGGGCTTCCCTCCTTTGGCTGCGACAGGTTAAAGTCCTATGGGCCTGGATAAAAGCTTTTATAACCCTTCTCAGTAAATGAACGAATGAAATGTCTCGGTTGGTGCAGGCTTGCGTGGTGTGACTGAGAAGGGCAGTGTGTGATCCACCATTCACTCTGCTGGTGCGAGCTCGCCCTCGCCACTGTTGTGGCGTCCCACTGAAGTGAGGGGGACTCCACTGCATTGTGGGAGACTGTCTTGTCAGTTCTCTGTTGGTGCTGCAGCACTTTCCTGTTTTTACTGTTTAATTTTTATGGGAAGTAAGGTGACACTGGCTGCTGATGCCTGGGGGATTGGAAAGGTTGCCCTAGCAACAAATGGGTAGATGAGGACTAATTGCCCTAAATTAATCTAGAGAGGCCAGGTGAAGCCTTTGTGTGTAGACTCAGAGAACGAGGAGGAAGAGGGCTTGTTAAATACAGCCTTCCTGATTGAGGAAGAGGAGATGGTGACTTATGCTGTTTAGCTAAAGGGTAGGATGGTGAAATGTATTAGATAGGACCTGCATTTTGTATTTAACTAATATTGAAGTTTGAAAGGCTGCTGTCTCTATCCTGTGTGTTCCCTCTCTCACAAGAACATAAGTAGTGCCATACTGGGTGAGATCAATGGTCCATCAAGGCCAGCATCCTGTCTCCGACAGTGGCCAATCTGTGTCTCCTGGGAGAAGTAACCAACGGGTCACAATGAGCAATCCATTCCCTGTTGTTCCAGCCCTCAACAGGAAGAGGTTATGTCCTCAAAACCTACTTGTTTAATAACCGTTAATGGAACTATCCTGCAAGAATGTATTCAATCCCTTTTTAAAACTAGCTATGCTACTGTCCTTAACCACTTCCTCTGGCAGTAAATTCCACAAGTTAATTGTGCACTGAGTGGAAAAACACACTCCTATTTGTTTTAAATCTGCTGCCAGTTAATTTCATGGAGTGTCCCCTCTAACCATTCTAGTACTGTTAGAGGGTAAATAACGACTCCCTATCTGTTTCAAACCACTCATGATTTGATAAACTTCTGTCATATCCCCTCGGGCCACTTTTAGATGAGCAGCCTGATCTAGCACGTTGAAAAAAACACGCTTTGAGAAAAGTCACGCGTGGTTGTTTTTTTTAGACTAACTGGAAGTCACCAGCTGTCATTGGAATTGCGGCTCACATATTATTTTTAAAAGTGCATTTGAAAGATCGATATCAAGGGCATAGCACTATTAGTGTCATAGCACTAACCGCTCGATATCGTCTCTTCTCCAAGCTGAAG
The DNA here is from genome assembly GCA_003113815.1 of Sphenodon punctatus. Lineage (NCBI taxonomy): Eukaryota > Metazoa > Chordata > Lepidosauria > Sphenodontia > Sphenodontidae > Sphenodon > Sphenodon punctatus. Next base: position 3,105,067 of record QEPC01013874.1, on the reverse strand, counting down.
AGCCCCAATATATCAAGCCTCTCTTCATATGGGAGCTGTTCCCTTGATCATTTTTGTTGCCCTTCTCTGTACCTTTTTGTAGTTCTACTATGTCTTTTTTGAGATGAGGTGATCAGAACTGTGTACAATATTCCAGGTGTGGTCATACCACAGGCTTATACAGAGGCAGTATGATATTTTCAGGTTTATTCTCTGTCCTTTTCTGAATGATTCCTAAGATTCTGTTTGCTTTTTTTGACTACCGTTGCATACTGATGATTTCAGTGTGTTGTCCACAATGACTCCCAAGATCTTCCTGACTGGTAAGTCCTAATTTAGAACCCAGCATCTTCTACATATAGTTTGGGTTATTTTTCCCTATGTGTATCACTGCCACATTAAACTTCATCTGCCACTTAGATGCCCAGTCTCTCAAGATACTTCTGCAATTCTTCACAGTCGGATTCCGGTCTTAGTAAAGCTATTTACAGAGATAGATAGGACCGGAATCATTCCCTCTGGGTGGAGTCAGGCGGTAGTTGTACCCATTTATAAAAAAGAGTCAGGGTCGGATCCAACCAACCACAGGCCAATTAGTTTGGTCAGCACAGTAAGTAAAATCTACGCTAAACATCTTCTTTCACGACTTTTGTCATGGATAGAGCAGAACAAGATACTACACCCAGAGCAGGCCGGGTTTCAGAAAGGTCAATCCACGCTGGACCATTGTCTTATTCTTCTCCAGTTGGCGGAAAAATATAGAGCTGCAAATGGAAAACTATATGCCGCCTTTCTTTGACCTTAAGGCGGCATTTGATTCCGTAAATAGGACTCTATAGGTGTGGATAAAAGATTACTTTTCCTAATCCAGGCCTTGTACAGGAATACAACTGTGGCAGTTAGGATGGATTTAGCCGGACAGCTTACGCCAGATGTTAGAGTTGAGCAAGGAGTTAGACAGGGTTGCGTCTTGGTGCCAACGTTATTTAACCTGTTAATTAATGATGTCATTCCAACAATGAGAGTGGAAAGTTTTCCCCCCCTAAATTGGCTACCATACCAATTGGTGCTCTGCTTTATGCTGACGATTTAGTTCTCCTGTCTCTGACCACGGTCGGCCTTTTAAGGCAGTTGGCCACCTTGAAAAGCTGTTGTCTTACCAACTGCCTGACTATCAGTTATTCCAAGTCCAATGCCCTGGTCTTTACCAGGGCTAGGCAGATACTTAGGTGGCCCATGGGAGACACGGGGATTTTGCAGCAGAAGTTTTACAGATATTTGGGACTCCCTTCTGCCACTAATGGGCTTTGGAATGACCATGTTAGGAGGGCGGAAGTGGCTGCTAAGAGCCCAATGTCAGCAATACTGACGTTTTTTGTGGGCACGGGAAGGAATAACATCGACGTTGCTGTTAAGGTTTTTGAGACCAAGGTTCGGGCCTCCTTCCTATTTGGAACTGAGATTTGAGCTCCTCTCGGATAAAAAATTGAATTCCCTCCAAACGAGATTTATTAGTGCGATAGCCAAACTCCCCTGAGTTGAGGCTTGAGGTTGGGATTCGAGGATGGACGGCCGTGGCCTGGGAACAGGCAGTGCTGTATTGGCTCAAGAAAAGCAGGGCTGCTCAAGACGATCTGACTCGACTAGTATTTTATGGACACCTTTACGAGTTCCTGGCATAAAGCGATACTTAGACACCTAGCTTGCCTGGGACTATCTGACGCGTATTTGCAGACTAAACATTATGCTGTGGCAAGGCGTGAGATTGTTACCTGACTTAGAGATATCAACTATCAGGAGGAACTGGCAATAGTTGCCGGTTCACCCTATTTGGATGGGTATGGGGCTTTGGTCCCCCATTTGGGCAATATGGTCCATTATCTGTCCACTATGACTACTTTTAGGGAGAAGCATTTATTTTTTTGTGGTAGGATAAATGCGCTCCCTACTGCTGTGCTGGAAGGGCGTTTCATGGGGATCCCCTTTGGAGAGCGCTTGTGTCCTTATGATCTGCTGATGACTGAGATGGTACCTCATGTACTGTTTGAGTGTCATCTTTATGATGCACTAAGACAAAAAAATTTAGAGTCTGTGATAGATAAATTCCCGGGGGCAACAAGTGTATTTCTTGCTCGCATGGTTTTCTGTGATGTGTACCCTGAGGAAACTATGCACAATGAAATTTTTGTCCTTAGCTATGGATGTGAGGGAAAAGTTTCTCCAATTTAAGCTGCCTCAGGTTACTGTTTAGAATTTTATGATTTTTTTATTGCCTTCAACTGAGCTATCTACAACTTAAAATATATTGTACATGTCATACTTGATTGATTTTTAGATATGAAGGATAGATTGGTGTTTTAGTTTACAACCCTTTTGTAAGGAGGTATATTTGTATTTGTATGTTTTATTTTTGTATTTGTTTTTGTTTTGTTGATTATGACCTATGGTCCTGTCATAATAATAATAAATATATATTCTTCACAGTCTGCTTGGGTTTTAACTCTCTTGAATCTGTCATCTGCAAATTTGATCACCTCACACTTGACTCCCTCCTCTAGATCATTAATGAATATATTAAACAACACCAGTCCCAGTACAGATCCCTGGGGCACTCTGCTATTTACTTTTCTCCACTGTGAAAACTGACCATTTAATCCTACTCTTTACTTCCTATCTTTTAATCAGTTGCCAGTCCACGATAGGACACTGCCTCTTATCCCATAACTCTTTGATTTCCTCAAGAATCTCCCATAATGGACCTTATCAGATGCCTTTGGAAAGTCCAGGAACACTATATCGACCAGCTCAGCCTTATCCACGTGCTTTTTGACATCCTCAAAATATTCCAGTAGATTAGTGAGGCATACGAGTTCCTTTTCCTAAATCCATGTTGACTCTTTGACATTATGCCATGTTTATCAATATTGTCAGTAATTCTGTTCTTAACCTTTTCCACCAGTTTCTCTCTTCTTCTTCTTCTTGTTTTGGACTGACTGGGTATTGTGAGTGCATTTGCTCTAGCTGCGGAAGGAGAATTAACTTTTTTTTTATCCTCCTCAAAAGTACCTCAAGTAATGGTAACTTAAATTACTAAAGTGAAGTAGCTTAATTTTCAAAGTCTGCTCCACCACTTGCGTGTCCTTCCGTGGAGACAAAAGTAACTTTTTGTTGGGTGTATTCCTGTGAAGAAGAGACAAATCTGGGCATTCCCTTCGGCCATACTATTGTGTCTTGGAACCTGCCTCTTGTGTTGGGGACTAAGATGTCAGAACCAGGTAAATAGGCTTAATTAAGAAAATAGATAATAATTTGGTTGAAAGGAGGGGCATGTGGGACATGCCTCCCAAAGGGGTGGAGGCAGAGCAGCAAAAAGCTGGAGGTGGTAGCACTAACTGGGGGTGTGGAGCCAGGGGAGCTGGGGTCGTGGGACCATGTGGAGGGGGGCTCGGTGACCCATAATCCTTGAAACTCCCCTGATAATTAATGACGCTTTTGTTTTGATAGTGTCCAGATCCCTGTGATGTCCATCCTAAGAGCAGACAAATTCTGTGTTGATGGAAGAAGTTGTAAGAGCAATTCCCTTCCCTACCTTTCACTTTAATCAGAAAGAGAAGTCAGACCATGTTCTGACAAATAGAACTAAACTGAAGTAACTGGTAGCTTCAGATGAACAGTGTAAACCAAAGTACTGCATCAATTTTCCCTGCAGCTGAGTCATACAATTTAAGTACTGAGGTGGAAAACCTAGCTGAACTGTGGTTGCCATCCTTGTGCTACTTTGGCTTATCTCTGTTTGTTGAACTGTGACCAAACTCTCTGAAAATATCTACTCTGTATAAAGAGGCAGGTAAGACACCCCCCTCCCCCCCCTCAAAAATGCATCTTCCTGTGGGATAGAAAACTACAGCTGTTCAGCTGTTTATACCAAGATACAAAGAGTGTGCATGCTTTTAGGCTGCACAGGACCCTTCCTCAGACATGTATATAGTTCTGACTTGTGATATGTCTTAGGAAGGGCCTGTGTAGCTCCAAAGCATACACGCTCTCACCAACAGAACCCCCCCTCCTCTAAGCTGCAAAGAAGACTACTGTACTGTTTGAAACTGCAAGGGAGAGAATATATTACTTGACCTACAGCAGGATGGCCAGGACCATACTGTTACGATACCTTTTTCAGAGAGAGAGATTAGAGCAAGGAGTCCAGCCTTCCCCTAACTTTCTGTATGGTAGGAGAATGTCTCTTTCATACTAGGCATGTGCACTTCATCAAGTCAGAAGGAAACATGCGTGTAGAATGATTATCGCCACTTTTTGCAGCAAATAGCTGTTTGAGTGGCTTCCTATCCATGAATCGCTCTCTCCCTTTACCTTGGGTAGCATGGCAGACTTGACAGGATTGCAGTACAGGGTGGTATGGCTGCAGGCATACTACCAACTTTACAACTGCACTGAGTCTTGAAATGTGGGTCAGTCTGTACAAGTAGACAGCATACATAATAAGCACAATGCAGCCTAACTTGGTGATAAACCTAGAGGCAGCTCCTCAGCCACCTAGGCAGCTGACAGTGAGGCCTGTCAAGAAGCCATGTATCACAGTGGGAATAGAACTGCTTCTGACATCCTGTAACATAGCATTTGTCCCTGTGCTTGTCAAAAGGAAATAGTGATGCAATGGGAGGTGATAAACACTGAGCTCACTTGGAATTTAAGAGAATTTTTTGAAACAAAAATAAATTACTCCACATTGTACTAAACAAAAATCCTGAGCAGTTTTGTGCTGAAAAGCAAACAGTCTGAAATATATGGTTCATGTTGTATTTTGGCATGTGCTCTCCCCTCCCCCTTCATAGCTATTGAGATAAATCCTGTTTGCCTGTTTTTGAAGGATTAACTGGGATTTAAGCACTGCATAAACTATAGCATGTGAATTTCATGTGCAAAGCTCCAATGACATCACAGGGATTATGACCGTGAGTAAAGATGCTGAGATTTGATTCACTCTCTAGATGGACTATATTCTGCACCAGGAAAACATGGCAGGTGCATCTTAAAACACTGCTAAGTATTCAAGGAATCTGGGGACATTTTCATCCGGGGGATTCAGCAAATTATTTTTAAAATGTGTTTTGTCTCTTTGGTGTGAAAAAACAAAGATCTGCTCAGGAAAAATCATCAGTTGTCCTGTTTATAATGCCTAAGAGTTGTAAACTGGGTGAACTGATTTATATCACCAGGAGAACTTACTTTTAATTATTTTCATTTACTTATAAAAATTATCTTACTAAAAAGAAAGGTGCATTCTTCTTTGGTAACAGCTAACACATATTCAATTGATTATTCACAAGTAAAGATAGCCTTTACAGTAGGTCTTGTACTACTTCTGCTAAACTGAAACCAAACGTAATAATTAAGAAAAAGCTTTTCTACATAAGTGAACTAATTCACCTTTTGGAAAACCTTGGTGTTGATTCCATTGTGAATTTAAGCTTGCAATCATAGATGTGCTTGCAGAGGTGGTGTCCCATTTAACTTCAGTAGGACACTGCCAACCAAAGTATATTTAAGCTCAACAGCCTGAAAATTACTGGCTGCTCTTGTGATTTAAAAAAATAATAATTTAAGCCTCATGATTTTACTAATGTCTAAAATATGAAGACTTGATAAAATCATGAGAATCCGAGCTTTAATTAAAAAAAAAAAAAGTGCTATCCTTTTTGCAAAGTCTGGATGAAATCTTAATCCTACTGAAACCAATGGGTTTGTGTAGCCATTGACTTCATAGAGTCAGCATGCCACCCTAAAGCTTGAAAATGTAACTGTAGTGTACTCTAAGGACTGGGAAACAAAAAGAACCCAATTCTCCCCCCCTCTCTCAGTTATGGGAGTGACTCCCGATTTATTTATTTATTTTTAACATTTCAGATTGGTAACCCTACATGTAGCTTGAAATCCCATTGACTTTAGTGATACAGGATCAGGGCCATAGGCATCACTTAGTGTCAGTCCATGAAATATTTAGGCAAGTGGAGAACATTACAAACTGTAATAGACTCATGAACCTCAGTGGATCTAGTTGCAGTAAGTACTCAAGATAACACAGAGAAATTCTTGCAGGTCCCAGTCCTGTGAGGATGTACAGTTGGTTAGCATTACGCACTTCGTGCACTTTAACTGAAACCAACAAGAGCAGTATTGATAGAGCTTGATCTTTAAAACTACTTAATATTCCCATCTATATTCTGTATATAAACATTCAGCCTTTGACTCAATTGCAGAAATTTGAAGGAACGTTGACTAGTCCTTAGAAGCTTATTATAACCTATTAGACAAATGCCAGTAGTCTAAAAAGTAAGATGGGAGAATTAGAGTGTATTGCGTTAAAAGGATATAGACGTAATAGGAATCTTCGAGACCTGGTGGAATGAGGATAACCAATGGGACACGGTTTTACCAGGATACAAAATATATTGAAATGTCAGAGTAGATTGAGCTGCTGGTGGGATGGTACTATATGTAAGAGACAACATTGAGTCAAGCAGGATTAATATTGTAAAGGAAGCAAACAGTACTCTGGAATCTCTATGGATAGAAATTCCATGTATAATGGGAAAGTGTATAGCGGTTGGTCTATACTATCGTCCTCCTGACCAGGACAGTGGGACTGACTGTGAAATGCTAAGGGAGATTAGACAGGCTACTAAAGTCGGAAACACAGTAATAACGGGCGATTTCAGTTACTCTCGTATTGACTAGGTGAACGTCTGGTCAGGCCGGGATGCAGAAATAAAATTTCTAAATGTCATAAATGACTGCTTCCGGAAGCAGCTTGTCCTGGAACCAACAAGAGGTGCCGCCACTTTGGATCTAGTCCTAAGTGGGAGTGCAGGATTTAGTGCGAGGGGTAATGGTGCTAGAGCCACTGGGCAATAGTGATCATAATATAATCAAATTTGACATACTCACAGGAGGGAAAATGCCAAACAAAACCACTGCAGTAACATATAACTTTAGAAAGGGGAACTATGAAAAAATGAGGAAACCAGTTAGAGGGAAACTTAAAGGATCAGTTGCAAGAATTAAATGTCTACAGGCAGCGTGGAGACTATTTAAAAACACCATCTTGAAAGCTCAGATTGAATATATTCCACCTATTAAAAAAGGTAGGAAGAGAACCAAACGTCTGCCTGTGTGGCTAAATGGTGAGGTGAAGGAGGCTATTGGAGCCAAAAAGGCATTCTTTAAAAAATGGAGAGTCCCAATGAGGTAAATAGGGAAGAGAAGAAACCTTGCCAAAGTAGATGTGCAAAGTTAATAAGGCGGGCCAAAACGGAATTTGAGGAGCAACTTGCTAAAGATGCAAAAACTAATAATAAATACTTTTTCAAGTACATCAGAAGCAGGATGCCTGCTAGAGAGTCAGTTAGGCCGTTAGATGACCAGGGGAAGAAAGAGGTGCTTGGGAGGAAAAGGACACTGCAGAGAAGGTGAATGAGTTATTTGCTTCGGTCTTCACGACAGAGGATGTTGGGGAGATACCCACGCCTGAACCTTACTTTGTAGGTGATGAATTGGAAGAGCTGTCACAAATCAATGTGGCTCTGGAGGAGGTTCTACAGCAAATTGACAAACTAAATACTAACAAATCATCAGGACCAGGTGGTATTCACCCCAGAGTTCTGAAGGAACTGAAATACGAAATTGCAGACCTACTGTTAGTAATCTGTAACCTATCGCTAAAATCTGCCACTGTACCTGAGGACTGGAGGGTGGCAAATGTAATCCCGATATTTAAAAAGGGATCCAGAGGTGATCCTGGAAACTACAGACCAGTAAGCTTGATGTCTGTGCCGGGCAAAATGGTGGAAACTATCATTAAGAACAGAATTGCTGGGCATGTTGATAAACATGGCTTAATGGGGAAGAGTCATCATGGATTTAGTAAAGGTAAGTCATGCCTC
>QEPC01013874.1:3069536-3094555 GCA_003113815.1 Sphenodon punctatus | reverse complement strand
CCCCAATTTTGCCAGGCGATAAAGCCTAACAGCCAGATCTAGGTGCCCAGTGACAACTGACCATATGTTGGGGGAATAGTACCGAAATGATAGGGGAGGAAAATAAGCATTACCAACCAAAGGTTGCAAGCTAGAGGGGAAAATACAGTGATAAAGGGGAAAATTAGACTTAAATGAAACCAACAGGTTAACTTTTATTCCGAGCGTTGATAAAAACATTAGAGCTAAGCCCCCCACTGGGTCTACCGAGTTGGATTGACGGGGTAGCCTCCAGCCAATAAACATCAACGCCCTTACACGAGAATGCACCCAAAAGCCAGGTTTCTTGTAAAAGAAGAACGTCAAAATTATGCAAAAACCCTACAAAATCGGGTCCCTCTGGCGAGCACCATTCTGAGATATTCCAACTAGCAATAGTAAACTCAGAGGGAACCCGTAAATTATGCCACTCTACAGACGACAGGGTAGCCGGAGGCACCAACTTAGGGGCAGCCACTCTATCTCGGCTTGGAGGAGGCTCCTCCAAAAATAAGGACAGGGGGCTTGATTTGAAGGTAAAAGCAGGGATAAAGATGGTTGGTAGATATTCTTTGTGTGGGGTGGATTTTCAAAAGAAGCTCTTGCAACTAGGGGATTTTGGCCCAAGGAAATCATAGAAGGGAACAAACAGTCGGGGGATGAAACCACACCGGCTAACCCCTTCTGGGCTGCACATTACCCCTAGTACCTGGGCTTTAATATTCCCCGCCAAATTTTCTCTGACCCTACTAGTAGTACCCAAAATTGGAGACAGTACGGGGGGTGGGAAAGGGAAGTTGAAGATAATTGACTGCTTCCAGCAGCTACCCCCCATCCCACACCCACCCCTTTACCCCCAAAGGATCGTGGAGGCTGGTATTGCAATTTCAAATCCCCAAGTTGTCTATAAAGATGATCCAGTCTATCCAGGAGGGCCCCCTGCTCCTTCTCCACAGGCACTCCTAGTGTGACCTGGCTGGGGAGCTTACCCTTTCATGCCCGGATCATTTTTGTCCTTGCTGGAGGATCCACCTCCATACTCTGGACCACCAAATCCTCTTTGGCATTGGTGGGTTTCAGAGAATCTAGGGGATTCAGAGGGTTATTCTTACTTAAACCCTGAATCGCTGCTTTTCCCTCTAGCGGAACCTTAAGATTATTAAGAGTATTCTGGGGTTCAACTATAGCTGGACTAGAGACATGATCCAACAATATTAGGTCTGGATTAGATATACTAAGATTTCCAGGGCCATTCTGATAAATGCGTGAAACATAAATTGCCCTGCTGCTTAAAATCCTGGCTTTAGCCAGGATATCTCCAACCAGAGCTGGAGACTTAAAGGAAACATTAATTATTCAACGATCCCTCGAACAAATAAGATGATCAACTGATCATGTCTGGTGACCAAAAAACCTAGCATCAATCTTAGATGAACCTGGTAGATATAGTGTACCCGGATTTCCAGAAAGCATTTGATAAAGGTCCCACATAAAAGACTCTTAAGAAAATTCAAAAGTATGGAATAGGAGGTAGTGTCTTACTATGGATCGGTAACTGGTTAAAGAATAGGAAGCAAAAAGTAGGACTGAATGGTCAGTTTTCACAATTCAGAGATGTAAAAAGCGGTGTGACCCAGGGATCTGTATTGGGACCGGTGCTGTTTAATGTATTAATGATCTGGAACAGGGCGTTAAGTGTGAGGTGATCAAATTTGCAGATGACACTAAGTTATTGAAGGTAGTTAAAATGAGAGCAGACTGAAGAACTGTAACAGGATCTTATGAGGCTGGGTGCCTGGCCATCTAAATGGCTGATGAGATTTAATTTGAACAAGTGCAAATTGATGCACGTAGGGAAAAATAATCCAAACGATGAGTACACAGTGCTGGGTACTAAGGTAGGAGTTACCACTCAGGAATAGGATCTGGGAGTGACAGTGGACAATACACTGAAATCCTCAGCCCGGTGTGAAGCTGCCGTCAAAAAAGCAAACAATGTTAGGAGTTATTCACAAAGGGATAGAGAATAAAACTGAGGATATCATCATGGCTGTACACAAATCAATGGTGCAACCGCACCTGGAACATTGTGTGCAGTTCTGGTCACCCCATTTCAAAAAAGACATAGCTGAACTAGAAAAGGTACAGAGGAGGGCAACAAGAATGTTAAAGGGTATGGAACGGCTTCCGTACAAAGTGAGGCTTGACAAGCTGGGTCTCTTCAGCGAAGAGAAGACAGAGGGGACATGATAGAGGTTCATAAAATCTTGAGTGGTGTAGAATGAGATGATAGGGAAATGTTATTTACCGTCTCAAATACTACTAGAACTAGGGGACACTCCATGAAACTAGCTGCTGGCAGATTTAAAACAAATAAAAAGTACTTTTTCATGCATAATTAACTTATGGAATTCAAGGCCAGTAGTATAGCTGGGTTTAAAAAAGGACTGGATAAGTTCTTGGAGAGGAGGTCCATTAATGGCTATTAACCAAGTAGCTTACGGGATGAATGTCTTACTGTTGGGAGAGAACAATGGGGAATGGATTGCCCATTGTGACTATTGGTTCTTCTCTCACACGATCGAAATTGACCACTGTCGGAGGACAGGATGCTGGGCTTGATGGACCATTGGTCTGACTCAGAATGGCACTACTTATGTTCTTGAAATAGTTTAAATATTATGTCTTACAATAGCTTGGTATAAACTTGGCTTAATTTTAAACAGATTTAAAAATAAACTTTAAAAACCTGTTTGGCTGTAAATATTTTCTTCAACACTTTTTCCCTTTTAAAAAAATAAATAAACATATATTTCTAGGAATAAGTGTTTTTTCTGCATGTTGAAAGCTGGTCATTAAAATATGTAGCCTAGGTTTGTGACACATTTTCCATAGCTTTGCTTATTGATTCAGAGCTATTCATGCATAGGTTCCTAATTAAAACCTGGTTGACAACTAAAAGTTGTCATTTCCTGATAGCTATTTGGTAGCTGGAATTAGTAGTTTTAGTGTAGCTTGTAGTGAACTTGCATGAATCATGCTGAAGCCCATGTGGTTCTGTATGCACAAATGCTTTTAGGATTGCAGTCTTAATTACACAAATTGCTACTGTAATTGGTATTCCTATTGATAGTCTTGGGGTACAGTCCTCCACCCATTGAAGTCTGCCAAACTCCTATTGACTTTAGTAGTGGAGGATTGTCCTCTCAGTAGCACAGCTACTTTGGATCAAGGGCCCAATCCAAAGGCCACTGAAGTGAATGGAAAAGTGTCCCATTGACTCCAATAGGCTTTTGGATTGGGCCCATAATGTGAAGGCATAATAAAACCACAGCTCATTCAGGTTATGTGTAGGGCACACGAACAAAAGCAACATCTCTGCTAATAGTATCCTTCATGCACAGAACAAGAACCTCGGGACTAGCTGGCATGCAGTCTCATATTTTTTAATCAATACTTTAAAAAAAAAAAAAAAAAGTACATTCCTGCAGCCTATTCTACGTCATTTCTGCTAGTCATCTGTCAATTTTTATTTAATTTACAATTAAAACTATATTTAAATGTTGATTTAAGCCATTATTTAAATAGGGCTACTTCAGTGGAACTACTAACAGAAGAAGCATCCAATAATTGCAGGATAGGGCCTTGAAGCAGAACAATGATAATATAAGCACTATCCAAGCATCCCCACATCATATGGACTTACTACACAAAACCCCACTGTAAGCAGAAAAAAATCGTATCTAGGCTTGTAAGCTTCTATATAATATGGGTACCCAGTGTGTTGCTCCATGATTTTCATTTTCTTTTTAGTAAAGCATTTGGCAAGCAGGGATAGGGATTAGGTGGGAGGCTGGAGTTGGTGTGGGTAGGGTTCTTTTGATAAATTGTATTTTAATGTTTTTTAATTATGTTTTTTGTAAGCCACCTAGAACCTTTGCGGAAGGGCAGGGTAAAAATATTAATAAATAAAGTAAGCATGTGTTTGAAATGGTTCTAAAAATTTTCTATGGACTATGTATCTTTTGATAAAAATATCCAGATATTAAGTAGAATTATCCTAGGAAGCTTCCATTCTGTGACCAGGAACCTAGCTATTAATGTGTGAAGAGGACAAAAGTCATCGGTATTTATGCCACAATCACATCTTGGCAAATCAAATGGGCCTACTCACAAGCCAACATGTTAACGAATTGTGCACAATTCTTTGTAGGATCAAAACCATATTTAACTTATTGAAAATGTTAGAAAAACTACTGTATACTTACCATTCACATTCAGTGTTTGAATCATGTCTAATTAAAATTGCCAACTTCCCTACTTCCTCTGTAGTGTAAACTTGAATCTTATACCCTGAATTTTATTTTTGTAATAAGAGTTGCTATACAAAATGCAACTGCATATAAAAAGGAAGCCTAAGGAGTTGATTTATGAATGCTAGACCAGAAATATGTTGACTTGGAAAACTACCTATATTCTGATAATTGTTTTATTTTGGAACACAAAGAGAACAATGAATACATTTTTGCTTTAACCCTATTTTGTATTTCCCCCCTAATACAACCAACCAATCAGTGCAAACAAACAACTAAACCCTACACATACAGTTAATTTAGCATCCTAGGTATGTATTACTTCTAATACGTTATTGTCCAAGGGTGAAGTGAGATATCATGGGCTTTGTATTGTTTCAGAATTTGCTTATATAACTCCATTCCTCATAACCGGATGGAATTGGGTTATATCAACCTTTAGTTAGGAATTAGCATTTTTTGTAGAGATTAAAATCCAAGGCACAGAAATTGTGTGCTGGAGAAATACTGTAGGGAAAGGTAAAATCAGTGGAGACATTCCCCCTTCGTTTTGCTTAATAAAAGATATATTGTCCACCTTTCAAAAATATTGTTCCTTTTGATTTAAGGGAATTAATCTAAAGTGAAGGCTAAGAATTGTAAAAATATTTCAATCCAATGTTGTTTTGAATTATTGTTACAATAGTTTAATGTGTAATCTAGTACTGTGTTTAACTTGATCAGAAAAATAATAAAAGCCCCCACTCTGCTACGTTTCCAATATTGTTTGGCCAAATAGCCTGGCTAGCCTCGATGTCCTTCTAGTACAAAACGACTCCTGGGGTGTCAGGCAGTACTAGGCAGGCTCTGAGGGACATAGTAACTGTAGCCAATAAATGAATTTTTAGAACACTCGTCACAATCCACCATGTAAAGAAATGTCCATCGTTCTAGAACTTCCTTAATATTGGCTGACCGAAGCCAATCCATTGGCAACGATTTAATCAGTGTGCGGCCATCCCAAGTGCCTCGCAGATGAATTAGTGGAAGGAGACAGCGGCGATTTTCAATTGGAATATTTTTAAGAGATTGGAATACCGATATGAATGGCGGGAGCCTCTTTTGTTATTGATTTTAGTACCCCTAATCCTTGCATAAATCCATGAAATTAGGGAGGGACCTTGCTAGACTGCTGGGCAACTCCCCATGCCATCCGTCCCCTACTTTCTGGCATTGTCTCTCAGATCGCACTGCTGTAATGTCGGATTGCACTGCGATGTATGCTCAAACTGGCAATATGGGGGTGGGGGGATGCGCGGCTGATCTGGGCACGAAGCGCGTTCAAGCCAGACTAGGCAACGGCCAGTGGGAATGATATGGGAGCCCTGTGCTACTATCAGGCTTTCGTGCTGTCTGCTACACCGCCCCTGGCTGATGCCCCCAATTTCTCTTGCTTGTTTTGGACCCATTGCACTGTGTTCTTCCTGACTCCCAAGTGCAAGGCGGGGGCGCTTTGCTTCAACCCAGGCATCATCAGGCCGAGGAGCAGCATTCCGCCGGGAAGCCGCCGGCCGAGGTCGCATGCAGCTGTGCCGAGTGCAGGTCTCGCCGCCGCCAGGGAGCGTGCAGGACCAAGCGAGGGAAACTTTCAACAGACTGGGCGGCTCCGGCTGCAGCTGCAGAGAGCGAGAGCGCTCCCACAAGGCAGCAGCTCGTGCTTGCTCTACCGTAAAGCTCCGAAAAGAAGCCCCTGTCTGTAGTGTGCCACACTCGCTTAGCAGCCTAGGTCTCCCACTCTCGCGTTGTACAGCTGCTTAAAAGGGGGGCCGGAAGACCCATGCCGGCAAGCCCATGCCACACAGTCACGAGATTGGCTTTACTAACTCATTGCATCTAAATGGTAGGTTTTTATTATTTGGCTTCTAGTTCTTGAGCCTTAAAGTTAAAGTGGGCTCACGCTTTCATTTCAAACTAGAAACTTCCCTTCAGGAAAAGGAAGGCTGAGATTCCCCTGAGCTGGGGCACCTGCAGAAGCTGGCAGCACCAACGGCATTAAAAAGAGCTGAATCTGGAACCAATATTTTGCTTATGAATGGGCTGGGGACTTTGTGTCCTTTGTAGGCAGCATCATGCTTGTCTGGGTGGCAGGCAGCCTCCCGCGGACAGCTACTGCACTAACAGGCAGCCACCCTGGTATTTTCCAGGTCTTGGCTGCCTAACGTGGGGGCTGCTGCAATTTCAAATATGAAATTGCAGACCTACTGTTAGTAATTTGTAACTTATCGGTAAAGTCTGCCACTGTACCTGAAGACTGGAGGGTGGCAAACGTAACCCTGATATTTAAAAAGGGATCCAGAGGCGATCCTGGAAACTACAGACCTACTGTTAGTAATTTGTAACTTATCGGTAAAGTCTGCCACTGTACCTGAAGACTGGAGGGTGGCAAACGTAACCCTGATATTTAAAAAGGGATCCAGAGGCGATCCTGGAAACTACAGACCAGTAAGCTTGATGCCTGTGCCGGGCAAAATGGTGGAAACTATCATTAAGAACAGAATAGCTGGACATGTTGATAAACCTGGCTTAATGGGGAAGAGTCAACATGGATTTAGCAACAGTAAGTCATGCCTCATTAATTTGTTGGAATTCTTTGAGGGTTAAGCATGTGTAAGAATAAATAAGCATGTGGACAGGGGAGACCGATATAGTGTACCTGGATTTCCAGAAAGCATTTGATAAGGTCCCTCATAAAAGTCTCTTGAGAAAATTAAAAAGTATGGAATCGGAGGTAGTGTCTTACTATGGATCGGTAACTGGTTAAAGGATAGGAAGCAAAGAGTAGGACTAAATGGTCGGTTTTCACAATGGAGCGATGTAAGAAGTGGTGTNAATGGCAGATGAGATTTAATGTGGACAAGTGCAAAGTGATGCACATTGGGAAAAATAATCCAAATTATGAGTACACAATGCTGGGTACTAAGCTAGGAGTTACCACTCAGGAAAAGGATCTGGGAGTGATAGTGGACAATACACTGAAATCTTCAGACCAGTGCGCAGCAGCAGTCAAAAAAGCAAACAGAATGTTAGGAGTTATTTGCAAAGGGATAGAGAATAAAACTGAGGATGTCATAATGCCTCTATACAAATCGATCGTGCGACCGCACCGGGAATATTGTGTGCAGTTCTGGTCGCCCCATCTCAAAAAAGACACAGCTGAACTAGAAAAGGTACATAAAAGGGCAACAAAAATGATAAAGGGTATGGAACGGCTTCTGTACAAAGAGAAGCTTGACAAGCTGGGTCTCTTCAGTTTAAGAGAAGACTGAGAGGGGACATGATAGAGGTTTATAAAATCTTGAGTAGTGTGGAACGAGCAGATAGGGAATGGTTATTTACAGTCTCAAATAGTACTAGAACTAGGGGACACTCCATAAAACTAGCTGCTGGCAGATTTAAAACAAATAAAAGGAAGTACTTTTTCACTCAATGCATAATTAACTTATGGAATTTGTTACCAGAGGACGTTGTCAAGGCCAGTGGTGTAGCTGGGTTTAAAAAAGGACTGGATAAGTTCTTGGCGAGTAGGCCCATTAATGACTATTAACCAAGTAGCTTACGGGATGAACTTCTTACTGTCGGGAGCTGGGAGTGAACAACGTGCTATGGATTACCCGTTGTGACTGTTGGTTCTTCTCCCATGTGATTGAGATTGGCCACTGTCAAAGGAGAGGATGTTGGGCTTGATGGACCATTGGTCTGACTCAGTATGGCACTACTTATGTTCTTATGATCTTGCCTTCTGCAGCCACTGCACTAGGCTCAAAGGCTGCGTAGGTTCTCACTCTCATTATTATTGCAGCACGTACCCCTTCTCACTCTGGGGCACTGTAGCAAGTGGTGTGCTGCTGCCTTGCTGCGTGTGCTGGATATTGCTCTGGATAGGCTGAGGAGAAACAGGGGGCTTCAGGTAATGTAATACCAGAACCACAGTCATGGTGTTGATTGACCCCTATGACCCCCAGACCAGCACTAGCAGTCTGTCTGTCTTTAGGCAGTGGCAGCATCTGGCATCTCATGAGCTGCAGAGAAGCAGGCCCAGTGCCCAGCCTGAGGACAGCAGCCACCAGTCTGTCCAAGGAGCCCTTACTTGGCAGCTCATGGCGGTTGGAAAATAGCGGGTGCTGACTGTGAATTGTCTTTATATGTAGCCTGCTCCAAATATGGGACTAGTGCCTGGGTATGCCCCGAGGTTTGCCTAAAAGTCTGTAAAGACAGAAAAGGGTGCGTCTGAACATTCTCCCCACCCCCTCAATGGCATTTACTATCAAGCCTGAACCAACAGGAAAGAGAAGAATTCCTTGAAGGGCTGGTGAGAGGGCAGCTTGCTAGAAGGCTTCTTGTCCATGAGGCATGGAAGCAACTAAGAAGAAGGTAGGGCCCTTCTAGACAGGGGTAGAAGAAGAGGAAGACAAGCCTCATCTTCTGTCAGTCCTTAGGAGGAGCACCTCAAGACTGTGAGCATCTGTGGTGCTAAAATATTAGACTAATTACTTTTTAGGATTTGCATCTTATGTTACTGCGTGCAAGTTCCTGGCCATCTTGTCAGGGTACCCACAAACTGCATCTGGCATTTCCTGAGCTTGTGGGAGGAGTGCACACTCCATTATACTTAGAACACTGACACTTTGTTACTCAATGTATTGTTGGTATTGCCTGGGGGCAAAGTGGGGGGATTGTATATTTTATAGGGTAAATAGAAGGAGGGTGGGACTCTGTGATCTGTCTTCATAATTTACTTCCTTAGGACTTATTTTGTATGTTAAGGGTAATTACAAAGGGGGAGGGATTAATATTGCCAGTTTTATAACATTTGTCTAATCTGCCTAGTCTTTTCCAGCCTGGGAGATGTATATATTTATTCAAATTTATACCCTGCCCTTCCCTTAAGGCTTAGGGTAACAAACAAACAAGCACCTATATAAGCACATAAAAATATAAATAACTGCCTAGAAACCTCACCAACCCCTATCCCCACCCACTAAACTCTTGGCCAAAAAGAAAGAAGGTCTTGCATTGCTTCCAAAAATGCTCAGGCTTTGATGAACCTCCAGAGCAGGCTATATGAACCTGGCTGGCAGATGTTATTTTAAGGGGAGAGTTCCTGGCTGACTGCAGGGATCTCTATGAACATGAAGCATAGTGGGAAAGGTGGTCTTTCAGATATGTGGGGCCCAGGTAATTTATGGTTTTAAAGGTCAAAAACACCACCTTGACTTACGCCTGCAAAGCTATTGGTAGCCAGTGCAGACTCTGAAGCACAAAGGAGCCAGGCCAAAGCATTCTGCACCAGCTGCACCTTCCAAATAGTCATTGAGAGCAGAACCACATAGAGTACTTTGCAGTAATCTAGCCTTGAGGTTATAAAAGCATGGGGATGATGGTGGCAGGTCCAAATCAGAAAGAAAGGGCCACAGTCTCCTCAGCAGATGGAGTTGCAAGTGTCTTGTACGCAAAGAATGCAGAATATATAAATTTGTGTTTAGGATTAATATTGGCTGTTGGCACTCTACGTGCTTCTCTTAAGTATAGGGGACAGATCCATGATCTGGACCCTCCTCTTCATGAGTGCATCCCCACCCCCATCTTCTGTGTGGTCCTTGGAGCTTGTATGTATTTTCAGAGTGGCTCCTGGGAGGGATAAAGTTCCCCACCCCTTCCCTATGTGATTACTGTCTCTAACATTTAGCTATGTTTCAGGTTGTGGTTAGTTTAGTATTTTCACTCTTGTATTTAGCGATTTATCTTTTGGTTCTTGGTGCCTGGCTGGTACTACTCATCCAGGAGCTTGGGTTTGTTTGGGGGAGGTCCTCTCCTCTAGACCACTGAGGTTTCCTATTGTCTGCATTTCAGCCAGTCCAACCGGGCAGTAACCTGCTTAGATATACCCGATCATACTACAAGGGAATAACACAAGAAAGACCCCACACCTTTAAGGATGTGCACTGAGGAAAGTGTTCCTCTGGCCAAGGAGCACAGGCTAACTTCCCTTCTCTAAGGTGGGTGAAGTGAAGGGGCATAATGTATATAACTTGTTGCCGCATTCACATCTTACGGCGGTGCAGCGGTGGCACCCGCATGAGGCAAAGACACAGCAGGGGAAGGAGCCAGCTGCTGGAAGTACCGTAGGTGCCAACGGGGTTTCGCCGCAACTTCACTCATGAATGACAGGGCTCAAAATCCAAAGTCATTTGTGAGTGAAGTTGTGGCAAAACCCTGTTCGCACTAGCAGTACTTCTGGCAGCTGGCTCCTTTCCTCGCTGTGTCTTTGCCTCATGGGAGTGCCACTGTAAGGTGTAAATGCAGTAATGTGTGAGTGGTGGATGGATTCTCCCCTGCTTCCTGCTGCAGGAGAAGCAAAACTTAGCTGTTTGTGTTGGGACCTGGGTATATTGTTTGAACCTGGAGAAAGATTAAGGGTCAATGCTCCAAAGAAGCCAATGTTCCTGTGACTGGTAGGCCCTTGTCTGCTGCCATGTGTTTCACTCGCTACTACAAGTTCAGTGAACATGGGTGCCTATAATCTTCTAAGGGTAATTTCAGACGTTACGTTACCACGGTGAACCACCTGTGGTGGCTGCGGTAACGTAACGTCTGTTGGGCCCAAAAGAGATTCCCGCCAGATGTTCACCCCCGGTGGGAATCTCTTTGACCACGCTTCCAGCCCTCCAGCCCCCCGGAGCTCCGGAAGCATGGTCAAAGAGATTCCTGCCGGGGATGAACGTCTGTTACGCCCCCGTGGCCCGGAATCGGTGGACAGTACCGGCTGTTACCGCCGCCGATTCCAGGCCGTGGTCAATACCCCAGGGGGCGGGCAGACACAGCGGCTGTATTGGCCACTGCGCCCGCCTGTCTCCAGGAGGGCGGGTGGCCGGGGGAGCATGGGGAGGCGGGGCTGTGCTGCTGCATGTTGCACCGCGCAGACTCGCCCCCTCCCCTGACCCCTCCTCCGGAATCATCTGGCACGTCTGTTGACAGGCCAGCCGGATTCTGGAGGGGGATTAAAAGGTGATTCCGTGCCGGGGCCAAAGGGCAGCCCAGCATGTCTGAAATCACCCTAAATCCAGGTGAGCTTTGAGATAGACATTGCTGTCCCCTTTCATGAAGAGGAATATATAACTTGTTCTATAGAAAAATGGATTCATGATATAACCAAATGCTTCCATCAAGAATATATTTTATACTTAACCTGTGCATTTGGACTACACCCATTGCTAGGGCACCCCAAAACCTCTTGTAATGCTCTCCCTTGCTTTAACCATTGTGGTTTGCTAGTTCCTTCCTGTAAGCTGAGAATGCAGAATGTATTAATTTGTGTTTAGGATTAATATTGGCTGTTAGTGTATGCTACATGCTTCTCTTAAGTAACAGTTTTAATCTAACACAATAACTTTCTTCTTTTGGAGCTTTGGTGGTGGTGTATTTTTCATCATCAAATCCAGTTTAAAAAGTAATTGGAGACAATATAATGTTGAGCTTGGCAGGCCAGCCTTAATCAGTTCTTGTCACCAGAGTTTGATGTGGAAGCAGTGAGGATTCAGGAAATGGATTAGGGTGTTAGAATCTGCTCACTTTCTCATCTTTGTAGAACTATTATACATTGGAGGAGAGGGGGAAAAGGAGCCTTATTTGTCTAAATCCCCGAGACAGCAGCTAGGCTTTGCATTCAACTCTGTCAAAGCAATAAACTTGTTCTGCCACCATACTCTCCACCAAAGCTGCAAATAACAATATTCAAAATGCAGATTGGCCTCTTACACAAACTGATGTTAACACAAGGCACTGTAGTCTCTCCTTATTGGGGAGTGGGCAAGACTGAGGTGCAGTAGAGTTAATAAGAAACGACTAAGGTTAAAAAAAAAAAAGCAAGTGTGATTGTTTACAGGAAGAAAGCAGTGAAAGAAAGCGAAGCTGTGCAATGACAATTATGGTTTTGCAGGCTGGTTTCAATTGACTTGTATTCTTAGCTGTGACATCACATGGGCTATAGATTCGAGGATGTTTGGTTAGATAAGGCAATTTGAAAGCACTGCACATTTGGGCTGGGCAAGGAATAGGATGTGATATAGCAATATTTTTGGAACAAAGGACTGTAGGTGATAAATGCAAATGTCCTTTCTCTCCAGTACAGAAAGTGGCCTTTGGTAAAACCTGTGGAGAGGTTTGAAGGAAGGGCATGCCCTATAGTAGATTTTCTTCTTCTGTCCACCAGTGCAGTGTCTGGATGATGGAAGGGGGTATGGTCACATATTTGGCAAGTGGGTCTTGAGATGGTATGTAAATGCATGTCAGCCAGTATTGGAAAAGCCTCCTGTGAAGTTTAGCATACTGCATAATGACTGTTGTAGAGGCCATGGCCTAGAATTTGTAGGAAGACTCGTACACTCTGACATGGTTTGTGGTTGAGATTGTCTATGGAGTTCTGAATTGTAAGGCATCTGTTGTATGGCAGAAGTGCTCTATCGAGTTTATTATTTATTTATTTATTTAAAAGCATTTTTAGCCGCCCCCTCATGCCTACAGCTGCTTCAGGGCCCGGGGAATGAGGCGGTCATTTGTCAGAGGTAATGAGATACCATATTTTTAAGGTGGTCTTGTCTGAGTGTGTGGAATGGAAGTGGGGAAGTATTTTCTCAACTGTTGTTTGTACCCTGAATAGTGTCTATTGAATTTGTAAGAAGGTGTGATGTTGTACCTTCATTTTTGTAGGTGACACCTAAGGCAAAGGCAGTCCTTCTAATATCCGTTATCTTAGCTAGAACCTTATCAGTGTTAGAGGCAAACAGACCTCCATTGTATGGTAAGTTCTTCATTTCTGTTTTGGTAGGCCAGAACAGTGGAACATAGCCATGTATGTCTTCGAGTGACGATACTATTTGTGATATTGCTGAATCGGTGATATGGGCCATGGTGGCTAGTTGTGACTGGGCTAGATCTAGGGTGATTTCAGACGTTAAGCCGTCCTGATTCGTCCCAGTGAATCCCCGGCGGGGGTGAATGAAATAACCACCCCCCGTGGTAAAAAAATGGCCCGAATAGACGTGCCGGCTGATCCCGGCAGGGAATCGGGGTGGGGGAGGGGCCATGCAGCGCAATGTGCGGCCGCACGACCACGCCCCCCCCCACGCTCCCCTGCCGCCCGCCTTATGGGGAGACAGGCGGGTGCCGCGGCCAATGCGGCCGCAGCACCCAGCCGCTTTGACCATGGCCCGGCCAGACGTTACTTTTTATTGCTTCCTGCCGGGAATCACTTTGACCACGCTTTCGGAGCTTGGCCCGCGGGGAGCCTGGGAAGCGTGGTTGAAATTGACCCCACGTGGGAATCGGCCGTGGTGAATATCTGATGGCCGCCAAACAGGCGCTTTGGCCCCGCAGCGAAATTGACCGTGGTTCACTGTGGTTGACTGTGATCTCGTAACGTCTGAAAATACCCATAGACTACAATGACTGTCAGCTTGCTTCTTGAATTCTGGTGGGAGATGCTGGAGGATGGGTGGCATCTTTTATCACAAAAGATGTTAATAGGTGGGCATAGCAGAAGCATAGTTTGATGCTATCATGACCATTGTAGTGGAGGAGACGGTACGTCTACTGAAAATATTAGTTTTTTGACCTCCTCTATCCATTGGTGAGGTCTCAGTGGATTTATTCTGTTGTTTTTCCATAGATGCCTGGATGACTATGGAGTTGGGCGTGGGATGCTTTATAAACATCTCATGATCCTCTGGTGGTAGAGAGTAGAATGTGCTGCATTGCAAATCTATTGGAAGGGGTCATTGAAGGGGTCTTCCATTGAGTTCTTGAACTTTTCATGAGCTTCTTAGAGAGAGGCAATGTAACCTTGGTAGGGGCATGTTGGTGTGCACAATCCTATACATAGGATCATCCTCTTCAGCAAGCATCATCTTAAAAGTGAGAGCAGTTGCCATTTTACAAATTAGAGACTGAAATTTCTTATGATCCTCAGAAGTGGTAGTTTAAACTGGGTCCAAGATGATGTTTGAAGGTGAGGATGGTAGGTCTTCAGATTCTGTGGAACTTGTACGTGGTGTGGCAGAAGGAGATGACAGGGTATTCTTCTGAGAAGTGTCAGATTTGGGATGGGGGTTTCTTTTCAGGTAGGGATTGTTCCTTGAGTAGCTCTTGGTCCTCAATAAGTGTCTTCATCATTGTAGGTATGGTGGCCATGAAAAGTACCAGAGCTGCTGTAGTCCATGCTTGGTGATTGGTGCCGTTACAGGTGCTGGTTTTGATGTGGGGTTCGATGCGGGTTGCTCTACCGCCATAGGAGAAGTAGTAGGGGTACACAGTGCAGAAGGAAGGGAAAGCATTTTCGGGATTGGTGGAACTGAAGCTACCAAAAGATGCAGTGGTGCTGGAAATGTTGGTGCAAGGGTTAATGAAGGAGCAAAAGTTAGAGATAGTTGCTCTGATATAGCTTAAGCTACCACAATTGTTGACGTTTGAGGGGGGTGAAGATGCACTAGTCAAGGGCGCAATAGGTTTTGCCGATCCTAGTATGGATCTCAGTGCTGCAGTTAACTGTGTGAGCAGGCTTTGAGACTGTTGTGGGAGAAATCACCACAGTACTCATGATCAGGACAGGCAATGGGGTCAGCTTCGGTGCTCTCCCTAAAGAAGCAGAGGGAGTTGTTCCACCCAGCTTAAATGTTGAAATGGGAGGATAGAACTGGTGATATGGGGGCTGGTACAGAGGCTCCCATGGGGGAGGCTGGTATCTTGGCAATGACCAGTACATCCAAGGAGCCCAGGGCGGCTGGCCCAACATTCATGCTAGAGTGTATGGCATTGTGTGTGTTCATAAGGTGACGAGAATGGGGGTAGTGAGCTTGGTGCAGTCTGCTTATTTTGCCTGTAGGAGGGGGCTGAGATGGGTGGTTGAAATGAGCCAGAGAGCCCCAAGCTGAATCATCTGTGTCCAGATATGGGGGGTGGGGTATGGGGAATAGGGGATTCCATTAAAGAACTATTTGGGATTCCCATGGGAGTAGCTTGAGACCGGAGCTTGTGGTGACTCTCCGATTGGGACTGGCACTCCCCCTGCGTGGAGTGGCGGGGCTGAAGGACGATGAACAGGAATTTTTGAGCTTTAAAAGCAATGGTATGGTTAGATCTCCTTTCAGTTAGCAATGGAACTGACATGAGATGCTGACTGGCCTGTTTTGGACCCTTTTGGGTGCTTTTGTGGGGGGGTCTCGCCCTACCACCTTACTTCTCCTTTTTCTTCAGACAGAAAAGTCAGACTGAAACATGTGCTTTACATATGGGAAAGCATAACCTTGCGTAGCGTGGTCAGATAGACCCATTTTAGAGGGCACTTATGAGAGATACAGGTTTTAGGGCTGCATTGGAGCCAGTGCAGCCCAGCATCTGTATTTCTCATAAATGTCCTCTAAAATTTGCATATCTGTCCAATATCACCCTAACCTTGTGATACTGGACAGAGAGCTTATGGGAAAGAAACTAATTTCTGAAGTATGGCCTCTTCCTTCACTGTGAGTGCCAGTTATGTACGGTGCAGGACATAGAGCTTTTAAGGCAGGTAGCCCTGTTCTGCAGGGGTTGTGCGGCCCATATACGATAGCAAGCAGATGTACTGGGGATTCACCTGGGCTACTTGGCTAGTTTACAATGAAAATATATCTATCTCCTTTCTAAGCTCAAGGGTAGTCTCAATTTTAATAGAGCTGTATTAAATAATACTTGATTAAATAATAGCTGGGAGCTGGCATAAGAGGAGGCTGTGGAACAGTAGCCTGTAGCTGCGTATTCCAATGCCCTGATACCCAAGAGTAGCCAAAGAGAAAGTAAATTTTTCAGAAAACATTGAATCCTACCAAATCACCAGTTTTGAGTTAAAGAGCTACTCCCAGCTGAATGTCCGACCATGAGATTTTAAGCACAACAGTCCATATTCTGTGCCCAGTTATATTAGCATCTCTGTGGATAGCATGGGTTGCAAGGCAGGGCAGTTTTTTAAAAAACCCCTATATATTGATCCAAGAATACCAAAATCGAGCACAGAGTGAGGGCTAGAAGGTGCAACTCCACAAAAGACAGGAGGGGATTAGAAGAGGGACTCCTAACACATTGAAGAAGATTGGCACTAATTACTGAGCTCGCACATAAACAAAAGCAAGAGAGCGGAACGAATGTCCCCATGTGGCAAAATAGACATTGACAGCCTGACACGCTGCTGTAGATGTGACTGAAGCACAATAGCTGGTGGTTGTCCCACGACAAGTGTGATCAGTGCCGCAGTCCTGTGAACAGCAGCTCACTCTTGGGTGGTGCAATTGCTGCATCAGAGTAGGGCAGCTGGTTCACCTCTTCCTCTCCTCTCCTCCCAAGTGTGACTGTGAGATTTGGGCAGCTGTATCTGTACTCCCTGGAGTTGCTCCCCAGAAGTAGAAGTAAAAGGCTAGGAGGTATATAATGCTCATCCCGTACATCACATCCACATACAACTCTTGTTGTTAGGAAAGTTTCTTTATTGATTGTACAGACCGAGTCATACCTCTGATGCTGTATAAATAACAAACAGCAAAGCAACAATATGCATTTAGGCATCTCTGTCCTCATAGTCTGGGAGTGTTTCTCGATTCCCAGCTCCACCTGGATGTCCAGGCGGAGGCTGTGACGAGGAGTACATTTCACCACTTATAGCTGGTGTGGTGGCTTTGGCCGTACGTCTCAGACTCTGACCTGACCTCTATCATCCACACTTTCATCACCTCAAGACTGGACTATTGTAACACGCTCTATGTGGGGCTACCCATGGTGACGGTCCGGAGACTGCAGCTGGTGCAGAATGCGGCGACCAGCCTCCTTATGGGGATGGGCCGCCGGGAGTAGACCTGAAGTGGCAGCGTTGTTTGTCTGTTTCCGTATTTACTGTTGACATTTCTACAGTCTTGACGCCGCTCCGATGGCATTTGCCATCATTTTACGGCACTATCAGACATTTTGCGACAGTTCCAGGTATTCTGCTGCACTTAAGACAATAGTGACAATTTCTGATAGTTCTGAAAGTTCCGACAGTTCCAACAGTTTTCCTGACATTTCCAACAGTTTTTCTGATACTTTAGCAACATACTCCAAAACTTTGCGGCATTTTCTGGCACCTTATGGGACTTCCAACAATTTCTCTGCTGCTGAGAAATAGCGACAGGCAATAGCGGAAAGTGTCAGCAAGCATCGGAACAAGTATGGGGATGCCGTGTCTATGCCATGTCGGGAAAATTGCAACGGATGGGAGGTTTCTGACAAAATTGTCTGTCGCTGCCACATATCATTTCAGGCCTAGCCAGGAGCACGTTACACCAGTGCTCTGTTCCCTGCACTGGCTGTCTATAGTCTTCCAGGCCTGATTCAAGGTGTTGGTGCTTACCTATAAAGCCCTACATGGCCTAGGCCCTACCTATCTGTGGGATCACCTCACTTCCCAGGCTCTGGATCAATCCCTGCGGTTATCCGGGGGTGCTTTTCTCAAAGTCCCCCAGGTATTCCGGGGGGCGACTGTGGAGAGGGCGTTCTCAGTAGCTGCACGAAGGCTGTGCAACTCCCTCCTGGCAGAGGCCTGCGTGGTCCCTGACCTCTCCGCCTCAAGACAACAATGCAAGGCCTGGCTGTTCCAGCAGGCGTTTGGTGAGGGTGATGGGTGGGGGATTGGGTTAGGGTGGTTTTGGGGTTTGTTGTTTTTTGACAGCCTCCAGTTGTTTTATGATATATTTATATTTTATCTATTGTTATTTTTATTGTAATATATGAATTGTTAGCTGCCCTGAGCTGCTTTGGCAGGAGGGGTGGGGTATAAATTTATTTAAATAAAATCAAATAAATTTCCTACTATGTTTCTGTTGTGTATTGGCCCCACAGCTTTTCTGTATACAGACCAGTGCCATGTGACAGGGGAAACTCTCCTTCTCCTGGCCTGAGGGCCTCCCATTTCCTCCTGCAAGCTCAGTCTCTCTCTGGAAGTGCTGAAAGCTGAAGCTGCTGTCTGTTCACCCTTCCTCTAGGCCTCTGTTGATGCTTACTGCATTAGCCTCTGTTAATAAAGTTACCATTGTTTGGCACATGCCCAGTGTGGCCTCTGCTTCAGTACTCAGCAATCTGGCGATGGGATCTTCTGAGGCACCCTGAGGAGTCAGCAGGCAGCTACCTGAACTCAGGCCCAAGTGATCTTTCTCCTGGCAGCGTGATCATCGCTGTGGAGCAGAGTTCAGGTGGGTGAAACAGGAGTGAAGAATATGGCCACTCTGGGGCATGTTGAAAAGTTTGACCCCACAAATCCTGGCAAGTGGGATGCCTATGCAGCGAGGCTGGTATTTTATTTAGCTGTCAATGCTATCCCAGCCCCGTGAGGAAGCGTGCTGTAGTGCTCAGCATCTGTGGATCAGCTACCTTTTGAGTTGGTGCAGTCTCTCCTAGCTCCTGATACCCCTTCAGAAAAGTCATCTGAGAAATTTCTAACTGTGCTCAAGGAGCGTTTCTCCCCACAGCCGTCTGAGATTGTGCGTCGTAATGCTTTTCACAGACAAATGCAGGGCCCTGAGGAAAGTATACCCGCATTCATTGCAGAATTGCATAAGCTAGCACAGCACTGCAACTTCACTAACTTGGAAGAAATGCTGTGTGATTTCCTGGCCACACACCAGGAGGCCTTGCAGAAGCATTTATTTGCGTGAGGAGGCCTTGCAGAAGCATTTATTTGCAAAAAAACCCCAGCTCACATTTCAAATTGCTCAGGAGGAGGCACTGGCTGCTGAGGCTGCAGCACTGAGCACACATGATGTCCGCATGGCAGGCAGCCAGTCCTCTACAGACACCAGTGCAGCCAGAAGTACAAAACTAGAGCCAACAGATATTCACAGCATACAAAACGGCCCACAATGGGGTGCTTTCGGTGCTGGCAATCAGGCCCCAAGCAACTGTGCAGTTGTCTTGTAGGGGTTGTGGTGGAAACCATGAGTGAAGGGCATGCTTTTTTAGAGCTGTTGAGTGTTGATTTTGTAAGAAAGTGGGACAAATTGAATGAGCATGACAGGCCAAGTCAAAATCATCCAGTTTCCAGAGTGGGACCAATCTTAGCTCGATAAGTCATACTGGGACCACATCTTCAATTCAGCAGACTGATTAATACATCATCAACCATTTCCAGACACCTACAGTGCAGTCATATCGATGGATGAAGCGGAATGCAAAAGTTATAATCAATGGGAAGCCATGTATCATGGAAGCTAACTAAGGATCTGCATTCTCTGTCATTTCATCTGAAACATTCTGGTAGACTTTCCCATGCAAGGCCTGAAGCATCGCCCCGTTCCACTCCACGCTCCTGGATTATGAAGGGTGTCATGTGAATATAGAAGGAGTCTGTGATGTGGAAGTGCAATATGAATGCTTCCAAGGAACCTTGCAGCTATTGGTTGCTCAAGGTCATCACACAAGTCTCCTTGGCCTTGACTGGTTTGAACCACTAGGAATCAATCTGACAGATGTGCACCATGTCAGCAACATGGAAATTAAGAATGTTCTCACTAAATTTAGATCCAGTGGTAACTCCAATACGAATGAAGCCTTGCTGAGTTCCATTTGCACTGCGAGCAAAGATTGATGCTGAACTCGATCACCTAATTGCTCAGAAATTAGAAATTGTGAGCCGCCTCGAGCTGCCTGTGGCAGGAGGGGTGGGATAATAAAATTTTAAAATAAAAATAAATGAATAAATAAAAATATTAGAACCAGTAACACACCCCACATGTGGGACACCAATTGTCACGTCCTTGAAGTCCAATGGGGGCATCTGAATTTGTGGTGACTCTACAAATGCACCATTAACAAGGCCTTGCAGCAACATTCTTATCCAATTCCAGTAGTGAGTCACCTTCTGGCATCATTATCAGGAGGAAAAGGTTTCGCAAAATTGGACCTAGCACAAGCATACCAGCAGTCAAGTACTGATGATGCAGCAACTGACACTCACACTCACACTGTTACAACACACCTTTTAGGGTCAAATGTCTCCAATTTGGAGTTAATGTTGTGCCAGGAATTTTCCAGAATCTCATGGAAGACATCCTCAAGGGAATTCCTAGTGTTGTCCCTTATTTTATTTTATTTATTTATTTAAAATTTATATCCCGCCCCTCCTGCCCACAGGGCAGCCCGGGGCGGCGAACAACATTAATTAAAACAGTATAAAATTTTTAAACAATTTAAAAATACAATATGTGGGGAAAACCCCCACCGCTCGCCAAAAGCCTGACAGAACAGCCAGGTCTTACATATACGCCGAAACAGCAGGAGAGTGGGAGCCAGGCGAGCCTCCTCCGGGAGCTAATTTCACAGCACGGGGCGGCCACCGAAAAAGATCTAACATCGATGTCCACCCACCTCACCCGGGAAGCCTCCAGAAAGGCTCCCACGGACGATCTCAAGGGTCGCACGGGTACATGGGGAGTGAGGCGGTCCCGCAGATAAGCAGGACCCAGGCCGTGAAGGGCTTTAAAGGTTAAAACCAGCACCTTGAACCTGGCCTGGTGCTTTATAGGCAGCTAGTGCAGAGCCCGGAGGACTGGTGTCATGTGCTTCCTGCGACCCACCCCCATCTGGAGACGGACCGCAGCATTGTGCACCAGCTGCAGCCTCCGGACCAGCTTCTCGGGCAGCCCCACGTAGAGCGCGTTGCAGTAATCTAGCTTCGAGGTGATGAAGGCATGGATGACAGTGGCGAGGTCGGAGTCTGAGAGATATGGCTGAAGCCGCTGGACAAGATGTAACTACCGAAACGCACTCCCCGCCACGACCACAACCTGAGATTCCAAGCTGAGCCGCGAATCAAGGAGCACACCCAGACTCCGCACTTGAGACACCATGGGGGGGCAAACCCCCCCAACAAGAGGAGATTCAACCACCCCCAGGCCCCCCAAGCCCTTGCCCACCAGCATCATCTCCGTCTTGTCAGGATTCAATTGCAGATGACTCAACCTCATCCAAGCCCCCACAGCTGACAGGCACTGGGAAAATAAGGAGACTGCATGGCCTGGGTCGATGGAAAAAGAGAGGTAGAGCTGAGTGTCATCAGCATACTGATGAGACTGCATGCCCTGAAACCCCCTCACGATCTCCCCTAACGGCTGCATATAGATGTTAAACAAGAGGGGGGGACAGAATGGCACCCTGCGGACTCCACGCGTGAGGTCTCGGGGGGAAGACGTACACTCCCCCAAGACCACCCGGTGAGTTCTCCCTGCCAGGAACGAACGAAACCAGTCCAAGACCGTTCCGCCAATTCCGGCACGGTCCCGCAGGCGAGTCACCAACACCTCGTGATCGACTGTGTCGAACGCAGCCGAAAGGTCTAGCAGGACCAGTAAGGTCTGACGACCTTGGTCCAACGCCAGACGGAGATCGTCAGCCAAGGCCACCAATGCCGTCTCCGTACCATACCTAGGCCGAAACCCAGACTGAGAGGGATCAAGGAAACCGGTGCGGTCCAGGTGTTCCTGGAGCTGCCGTGCCACAGCCCGTCCAATAACCTTCCCTAAAAAGGGATAACTGATAACTGGCAGGAGCATCAGCATCAAGAGATGGTTTCTTGAGCAGGGGTCTAACCACAGCCTCTTACACCACAGGGTGTAGGACCGATCTAATAGGTCCTACACCCTGCCGGGGGCTAACATGCGCCAGGATGCACGCCTTAAGGAGGTAATGGGCAGACCATTACACATTTTGATGGTGTTTTAATTGCTACAGGGAAATTATAGGAACTGCCTGTCAGGTTGAGAGAGGTGTTATACAAATTTGCTGATGCAGGACTTGGGTCAAGCAAAGCAACTGCATTATTGGTGTTCCTCAGGTTGAATTTCTTTGAGACGTTATTCACACAGCAGGCATTCACCCTACACCAAGTAACGGGTGGGACTCTGGACAAAATTTCGGTTTCTTTCAGTTTCGGTTTCCCTGTGTCCTCGGATCTCCTTTCGGTTTTGGATCTATCAATGTCAGTTCTTTTTCCCATTGAGGTCAATGCGCAGAACAACTGCTCTCTTCCAAAATGGTGCTGATGCTGCCAGTGCCATTTTGGATTAGGGCTGAACATGCTCAGAATGGCCTTGGCGGCCATTTTGTGCATGTGCACTCTACTGCTGCAGGTCCAGTGGCATTTTCCAGAAGCTCCGGAGCTGGAACCTATAGAAGAAGAAAGAAGAGGAAGAGAAGGCCCGGTGACCCAGCAGTGGAGCTGGCTCCGCTGTTGGTGGCCAGACCTCTTCTGCTGCTGACTGTCGGGAGCCAGCTCTTCTGCCAGGCAGCTGGGCCTTATCCACTGCCCTGCAGCGGAGAACGCCTGATGCCTGACAGCGGATCCAGCTCCTGACACAGTCAGCAGCAGAAGAAGCCCGGCTGCCGGTAGTGGGGCCAGTGGCGCAGCCGGCAGCTGTGAACCCCACCTTCCTCACCTGCAAAGGTGAGAGTAATGTACGGGGGCCCCAGGGGTGAGGTGGGGGGTAAAGCTGGGCCCCGGCGGGTGGGAGTATTAGGGGTAATGGATTCCCGCCCCCAACCTCTGAGGCCGGGAGTGGGGTGGTGGAGGTGGAGGAGGTTTCCTGACTTTTCCCATTGGCGTCAACAGGAGGATTTCCCATTGGCGTCAGTGCGGACAGAAGATCCGAAAATTGGGAACCAAAGAAGGGCCCAATTTTTTAATCTCTTGGTTTTAACCGAAAGAGGCACTTTCGGCCTCTTTTGGTTAAAACTGAAAGTCCCATCCCTACCAAGTAAGGTTAAAGCAATCCATGATGCCTCTCGTCCTAGGTCCAAGCAGGAACTTGAGGCATTCTTGGGGTTACTACATTTTTTTCATACCTTTCTCAGGAACAAGGCAGCTGTAGCAGAACGCCTACATCATTTTCTCAACAAGCATGCAGAGTGGAAGTGGTCAGCTCAACATGACAAGGCTTTCCATGATGTAAAATGCCTACTGTCCTCTGATAGAGTGTTGACCCATTATGATGAAAAGAAACCTCTGATACTCATTTGTGATGCTTTGCCTTTTGGCATTGGGGCTGTTCTCAGTCACCAACTTGTGGATTCCTGAGAAGTTCCGATTGCATTTTACTCCAGAACAATGTTGCCATCAGAAAGGAATTACGCACAGATTGACAAGGAAGCCCTTGCCACCGTGGCTAGGGTGAAAAAGTTCCATGACTGTGTATGGCTGACATTTTTTTATTGCCACCGACCACAAGCTGCTATTGGAGCTGTTTGCACCGAACAAACAAACACCACAGATTCTGTCTCTGTACATTCTTTGGTCAATATTTTTGAATGTATATGATTATACTATTGTGCACCAACCTCCAACACATGGAGATGTCCTTACTTGTCTCCTGCCTTTACCCTCTTCTGAATCTGATACTTCCTCACCTGCTGAACTCTTGTTATTGAAATCACTACCTAATTTCCCCACTCCATGCATCAGACATTGCATGCATGTCTGCAAGGGACCCTGTCCTTAGCCGTGTCCTCAATTGGCTTTGGGAGGGGTGGCCATCCGGTAGGATAGATGAGTTCAAGCCATTCACTGTGAGGCAACATGAGCTCTCAGTGCATAAAGGATGTCTGCTTTGGGGCAACAGAGTTGTAATTCCTGAGGCTGGAAGAAGCCAAGTCTTGGAGGTGCTGAATGTTGGACACCCTGACATTGTGCGGATAAAGACCCTTACCCGTAACTATGTCTGGTGGCCCAAGATGGACAATGAAATTGAAGTTTGAGTTAAAAGTAGGGATGTGTGAATGCAGTTTGGTGGTTCGGTGTTCGGCCCGAACTTGGCCCGTTCAGATGGCCGAACCGAACGCCCAAATCGAACGCCCAAACCCCTGAACAGTTTGGCCGCGTTCAGATGAGTTCGGGCACGTTCGGGCAGGAAAAGCAGGGCTGGAAGGCCCGGGGGGAGGCAGCTTAGGAGTAGACTTCCAGGCACCAGGGGTGGAGAGGCTTGGACTAGCAGCCAGCCTGCCCAATCACCATCCCTCTTTTCCGCAGACCACTGGCTTCTTAGTCTGTGATTGGCCACGGTCTAGGCTGCACGGAGCCAGTGGGGTTTGTGGTAAGGTGGGCGCAGCAAGTAACAAAAGTAATTTCCCTTCTCCCTTCCAACTCCTTCTGAGCTAGCCACTGTTCCTGACAGCAGGTGTTTTCAGAAGTCTCCCTCTCCCAGCAGTTTGTGTACTTCCCATTCCATTGCCATTCTCCTTCTATTTCACCCATTTCCACACATCTACCTCTGTAGTTTCATTTATTTAGATTAAATTAAATAGATTTATTATTTATTTATTTATTTTATTTTCCAAATTTATACCCCGCCCCCTCCTGCAACGCAGCTCGGGGCGGCTTCCAGCAATCAACAATAAAAACATTAAAATTCATTTTAAAATATTAAATATAAAATATACCATATAAAACAGGGCTAGAAAAATAATAAATAAATGGGTGGGGGACTAAAATCATCCCTCCCCACCCTCCCTCCCAAAGGCCTGGGCAAACAGCCAGGTCTTACAGTTCCGCCGAAATGTTAAAAGGCTTGGGGCCAGGCGAGCTTCCTCCGGAAGGGAGTTCCACAGCCG
>QEPC01013874.1:3030627-3060694 GCA_003113815.1 Sphenodon punctatus | reverse complement strand
TCCCTCACCCGCTCCTTTAAAGCCCGGTACAAGGCTGGCACCATCTGCCGACTCAGGGTGGTGCATGAGGGCAGCTTAAACTGGGGGACCAGGAACCCAATCAGGTGCCTAAACGCCATGTCCCCGACCACTGAGAAGGGCTGCCCATCGAGCACAATCATTTCCCCCAACATGCACATGGCTTTCAGTTGAAAGCCGCGCTGCCTCCACGTCCTGCAGCTGCTGATGGACTTGGCAGCTGCCCCCACCCCAGCTCCTCCATGGTTCACTGATGCTTCTGGACCTCAACTGGCTGCTGCTGTTGCACCACTGACAGCGTTGATGGGAGGGGCAGAACATGGTGGTGACACAGATCTCGGAGGGACGTGTGGCCGGCCTTGTCCAAAGTGGCCAAGAGTCTGCTGTCCTGCCCACCGAGTGTCCCCATCGAACGGGTGTTCTCTATGGCGGGGGACATTTGCTTGCCGCACCGCCTGAGACTGGGGGCCAAGTTGGTGGAGCAGTTGCTTTTCATCGAGGTCAACTCTCCACTGTTGTGATTCCCCGAGCTGCCCCTGGGCATGGCTTGATGGTGCACACACCATCCCATGCCAGGGACAGTCTTTGGACGGGGCTCCTCCTCAATCTGGGATGCTGCTGCTGAGGTGCTGTCCCTTCCTCCCAATGCCACGGGCACCCCTGGAGCGCCCCAAGCCTCTGCTGCGGCCAAATTTTCTGAACATTTGGGGGGGGGGGGGTCTGAACTCCGCGAGACCGAACCCGAACTGAATTTTTGGGCCGAGCAGCTGAACATCCGAACCCCGTTCTGTTTGCACATCCCTAGTTAAAAGATGTGGAGAGTGTCAGACAACCAGACCTGTACCCCGACGGGCCCCAGTGCACCCATGGGAATCAACCAGAACACCGTGGTCTCATCTCCACATTGATTTTGCTGGCCCCTTCCAAAGACAGATTTCCCTAACTTTGGTTCTTTCTTTAAGTGTCTGAAAGTGATTCCGCTCCAGTCTCATGACTTCTCATATTGTCACCACAGTCTTACAGTGACTTTTCACAATGTATGGATTACCTGATGCCATTGTTTCAGATAACGGACCTCAGTTTGTGTCCAAGGAGTTCCAAGTATTCCTCAACAATGGGCTGATCTGCCACGCTATGTCAGCCCTATTTCATCCAGCCACAAATGGGCAGACAGAGCGGATGGTCAAAATGACAAAGGACGCATTGAAGCGGATTGTTGTGGGAAACCGGAATTGGCGCCTGGCAAGCTTCCTCCTCACACAGCATGTCACACCATGTACGGCTACTAGATGGAGCCTTGCTGAGTTATTGTTGAATACGTGGCCGACAACTCTACTGGATCGCATGCACCCCAATCTAACTGGAGATTTGTTTAAGAACACTGACTCAAGTGATGCTGTTGTTGACAGAGGAAGTCTTGCATGTAGCTTTGCCCCGTTGGACTCTGTCTATGTCGGGAATTACAGCTCGGGGCCAGTGTGGATTCCCCTGCAGTAGTAACCCAAGCAACTGGCACAGACTCCAGATGGCCATGTGTTGTGACGGCACGTTGACCAGATGAGGGGGTGTCTGCCATGGCCAACTCCATCCCTAGCTGTGGTTACCCCTCCAACGTTTGTTGATATTGACAATCCACCAACGGAATGTACTG
Organism: Sphenodon punctatus; assembly: GCA_003113815.1. NCBI lineage: Eukaryota > Metazoa > Chordata > Lepidosauria > Sphenodontia > Sphenodontidae > Sphenodon > Sphenodon punctatus. Next base: position 3,059,025 of record QEPC01013874.1, on the reverse strand, counting down.
GCCCAGCAGTGTGCCCTGAGCTGATCATGCACCCATCCAATACAGAAACTTCAGTAGCTTATACCAGTTGGAGGACCCATGCCTGCTGCATTGACACCATGTAACAAGACAGGTCACCCGTTATGCACCACAGCGCAGCCCGGATACCTTAGGACGACATTATGTAGCTGGGGGAGAGATGTTGTGTATTGGCCCCACAGACTTGCTGTAGACAGACCAGTGTCCTGTGACAAAGGAAACTCTCCCTCTCCTGGCCTGAGGGCCTCCCATTTTCCTCTGCAAGCTCAGTCTCTCAGGCAGTGTTGGAAGCTGAAGCTGCTGTCTGTTCACCCTTCTTCTAGGCCTCTGTTGATGCTTACTGCATTATTCTGTTAATAAAGTTACCACTGTTTGGCACATGCCCAGTGTGGCCTCTGCTTCAATACTTGACAGTTTCTACCTGAGAACTTTGGTCCTTTTCACATAGACATTCTAACACTGATAAAATGGGTGTTACATTTTATTATACATGTTGCAGGGCTGCAGGTGTGCTCTATGGGTACCCTGCAACATGTATAATAAAATGTAATACCGATTTTATCGGTGGTAGCGTGTCTGTGTGAAAAGCGCCTTAGGTTCTCTTCTGCTACTATTCTCACTTACTTAAGAATCCCTTGCTCACTAAAGTGACACTTCTCCCATACTGCCCCATATACTTGGGACTCCCATGCTCCTGCTTTTCAAATTCCTCCTGAAAACCTACCTCTTCCATTAGGATTTCCCTAGCTCCTCACCCCTATAGCCTACTCACTTAATTTTTTGTGTGTTACAACTTTCTGGACTAAAATGTCTTCAGGTACTTAACTCTGAGAGCAAGCTTCAATTGTTTTGTTTTATTGTTGCACATAATGTAAGGAAGGATGTGATTCTTCTGACACCCTGCTCTCATTTGCATCTGATCAGAAATGTGGAGCCAGTTTTGTAAACTAGCTACATGTGTGCTTAGGGCCATCAATATTTATCAAAGTTTTAGCCTTCAAGGAACAAGGATGGACCAGTGGTTAGGGTGGCAGGCTGGAGCTTGGGCCTCTGGTGTTCAGTTCCTAGGCTGCCACTGGTGTGCTGTTGACACTCCAGGCAAACCACTTAGTCTTGGTGTCTTGGTTCTCTCGCTATAAAACGAGGATTCGAGCACCCCCTTACATCGTGGTGGTGGTATGAGGATAAGTGTGTTAAAGATGCTCACATATGCAGGCTGTATATACAAGGACCTATAAGAGACCATTTAACTTTACCGAATAGTGATTAATAACAGGTTCAAGTAGTTTGCTGAATCCTAGTTGCAGAAGTGACTAATGCTGGATGAGATACATAAAGCTTTCCATCTAATCCCTGCCTTTTCTCAACATCTCATAGCTTTCTCGATTTCCTTTTCGTTTGAAACTTTTTCTGTTCTTGCTCTGTTTAAAAGTGAATTCTCGTGAAAACTTTAGCAGAACTGGTTTGGCCAACTTTAATCTATAAACATGAAATAACTTCCTCATCTGGTCCTTTTAAAATAAATAAATAAATAAATAAAAAAAAAAGAAATCTGTTTTACCTAACTCAATGGCTAAATAACTGAAGCTAAAAGCTACTTTTATACCCTGAGTAATTCAAACCAATCCCAGCCAAAGAACACTTTGTTTTAGTGTGTCAAAACAAGCACAGTCATGAATCTGCATTAAAATATTTCTTCCTGGGGTGGAAAAACAGGGGCAGGTGTCAGCAACCCACAGCCCATGACATTGAAAGCCAGCTCAAGGCATGGGGGAGAAAAGCAAAATGGTCCTTTGTCATCAGCGTGTAGCAAAACATGTCCCTTTTCTCTGTCCTAGTTCTGATCTGATCTTTGCATGGATTTATGTGACCCACTTGGAAGAGCATGTGAGGCTTGTGACTGAAGCTGATGTTCTCCAGCCAAACCTCTCCCTGGCTGTGTGCCTTAGACGTGCATGCCACTGGAGAGGGACGAGTTGTGATTCTATTCCCACTGAATTCAACAGGCGCTTTTCCACTGACTAATGGGTCTTGGATTAGGCCCCAGTTTCTGATTTCATTTGTTGTGATAGCTGTTGTGTAATTTAGCATAGCAGAGTTAAGTGGGTTTTGTGCTTTCCTTTTAAAACATACCAGTGATTAAACATGCCTCCAGGTTTCTTTGATATTCTGTGTACGTTCAGACTGGGCCTGGCTAAAGTGAATACTGGATCAAAGGCTTGGCTCGTGTTGAACATAGTGATCCAAGTTCTCATGCCCCCGCTGACAGGATTGGATGTATAGCATTGGTTAAAGTGCAGTGGAAGACTGTCTGCCTTTTAAAATGATGCAATAATTCCCTTATTTCACCCAACAGTGGCTCCCCGTGGAAGAGCCATGGTTAAAGTATGTGGCAGAGAGGTGGCTTAAATTGCAGTAGGGCCTGGAGCTCTTAACTACCTTTATGTCAATGTAGGCTCTCCTAACCTTTCGTCCCATGAATCCGAGCCATAACAGCAAAAGGAACTTGGGGGTGGAATCTTTGGACTCGGACAGTGAGCCATAGTTGCATCAGGTGGTCAAAAAATTTCAGATTGAACTCTGGGAGCCAAAAAAATAAAATACAATTCAGTTGCCAGACTATCCTAATAATTAAACCATTCTTGCCCCATTACACCCTCGAACCAGTTGTCAGCCTGAGTTTTCTGGGCGCTATTGGTTACTAGACACCTGCAAATTTTGTGTCCTGGTTGCATCCTGTATTTTATTATATATTAAAGCAGGGCCGGCCCCAGGGTTTGTGAGGTCATGTGCGAAGTCTTGGTGCGGGGCCTGATTTGCATAATTAGGCCCCACCTAATTATGCAAATGTGTAAATTTACATAAAATGTACTCCCTCTGGACAGGAACGATTCCCATTCTCCACCCCTCCAAGCAGCTATAGACAAGCATGGCCTCCCAATGCTTCCCCCCACCACCACCTCCCCAGCTGAGCGTCTACCACCACTCCAGGGGCAGCTGGGCAGGCAGTGAGGCAGGCACAGAGAGACTGACTGCATCCACTGCTTTACTGGGGGGGCAGGGAAGGGGGTGAGCTTAGCTAGCCTGGCCTCCAGGGCCTGTTGATTCTTGCTGTCGATGCTGCCTGTGCCTTGTGCACACACATGGTGTGACCGGTCCAGAGATGCTGCTATCAAACACACGACACCCAAAATGCAGCTAGCCTATTATGCGCATTATGCCATGAATATAACCAGTTCAGTTGTTCCCCCATAATCAATTCACACTGCCCTCACCCCATAACCAGTTCATTTGCATCACCCCCCCTATAATCAATTCATGCTGCCCCCAACCATAACCATTTAATATGTGCCCCCGCAGCAGCGTGAATTGATTGCGGGGTGGGGTGGGGGGTGGGGTGAGGGCAAATGAACTGGTTATGGGGGGTGGGTTAGCAATAACTTCATTAAGAAAACCTAGTGAAATAGCAGCCATAATAATCTCAGAACCATATTTGCAGATTTCCCAAGAAAAAATAGATATTGCTTTACATTCTAAATTCCTACCTAAGGTAACATAAGTAAGACAGTTGTGAGAATGTGGCCCTTTTTACACGGGCCTCTCCCACCCATGAACACACAGATTTCTGCATGTTCATGGGTGGGGGAGCCCTGTGGTGAGTGGGAATGCGTGCGCGCCTGCCTAACCACATCCTCACTCACCCCCCACTTGTCCCCACGCACAGAGCAACTGGAGGAAACAGCGTTTACTCCATGGGTGTGGATGAGTGTGTGTGTGTGGGGTGAGTGGTGATGTGTGTGTGGCTGTGTGCACACCCCAACCACACACCGGCATGCCCACGGACCCTCCACCCAGTGTAGCCATGTAAAAATGGGCTGTGAGGAGTCACTCAGAGAAGAACAGAAGGTTGCTACCTTGTAAACAAGGTTCTTTGAGATGGCTCCTAACATTCTCACGACACCCACCCTTCCAGCCCCACATGGATTTTTTTTCTTATATGCCTAGAAAGGCTTGGAAGGAACTGTCATGCTGAGTGGGAGAGTGCTTTTTATACTAGAGAAGCTCGAGACCATCACATGGTCTATTATTTGAATAGGGTGAGCATGCAGAACTCAGTTGTGAGAATGTTAGGTGCTATCTCGAAGAACGTTCTTTACAAGGTAACCACCTTCTGATCACTCACATGGGGAGGAGCTATTTGTAAACAGCTTTATCTCCCAGTCCTCGGTGTCTTGGTGCTGCAGCGCTACTAGGAGGTAGAGGCAGAGGCAGGTGAGGGATGAGGACCAGAGCCAGGGAGGGGAGGCAGAAGAACTTATTGGGGCTGCACCCTGCTGCTCAGCCAGGCAAGTGTGGGGCCCCAGCTGGCCGTAGGGCCACGTGCAGCTGCACTTGTGGCACATGCCTGGGGCTGGCATTGTATTAAATCTAAGTGGCCCAATCTTGCTGAGAAGAGCCTCTGTGGGAATGCGATAAGGGGCTTGCAGAAAGGCTGACACTAACAGTATATAAAGCAAAGGAACCTATTTTAGCAAAGGAGGGAGGAGTCTCCAGCGACCCGCCACCTGAGCATGCCCATTCTGCTGAGAGACTCCCCAGTTCTTGGATAAGATGAGCTTCGTGCTATTGTAACAGGTAGATCTATTTAGTCATGCTTAGGTGTGTAGATATGGGTTTTGTGCTCCTTTAGTAACAAGCTGTGTCTCTAAACCTTTTTGTAAGTATCTAGAGTAGGGTCACACCTCCCCAAAGGATGCTTGCAACAAAGTACACTTTGAATTGGGTGAAGTGTTGAAGATGAGCATCCAGATAAAGTTCTGTCTGGTGAGGCGGTTAAAATGAGAGCCATCTTCTCACACAAATTTTAAACTTGCCAGGAAAAACATTCCTATGTTGAGATGTAAAATACTGAACTAAAATGATACAGGAGGGCAACTGGAAAATGAGACTGTTCAGCAATTCTCATGCTTGATTTTTAGCTGATTTCTTAGATTTTTTTAAAAAATTGCCACCATAAGGGCAGATATTTAAATGGTATTTCTCAGTGATGACTTCACAATGAATTTCTTTCTTTTCACAGTTCTAGAACGTGACCAATTCCAAACAGGAAGAAGTTAGACAGACAGGTATGTACAAAACTGTCTGAGGATCAAGCTTTCCCGTCTTTCAGGGTTTCAGATTAGCTGTGCACTTCAGCCCTCCTGTGCTAGCCTGTGTGGGACATTACTTTTAGGGTTTTTATAAAATACCCTTTAAAGGAGGACAGATATGAAAAATGCATTTTGCAGGGCTGCACTGAAACCAATGCAAGCTTGCACCATGTATTTTTAAGTGTCCTCTTTTAAAGGGGAGGTATGGTAACTGGAATTACTTTTCCACTAGCTGCAAAGTGCTGCCAGCCAGACTGTTCTTGTACAGAGGTTCCCTCCCGCGATGTCCGCTTGTGGTGAGTGGACAGGTTTGTAGGGGTATTTCAGATCAAGAACCTCGGTACCATTTTTGAGGATCCATTCCCCCTCCCCCATGTGTTGGATGGGGCCTATATGATGCCTTCACCTAGCCTGTGACAACTTCACAATAGCAACACATGACCTTGGGATCACAAGACTCACTTAGCAAAATTCTTTCAACAGGCTTCATCCTCTCTCCCCCAGATTCCTATGAATGGAATGCAGCAGCTCATTTGCTCTTTAGCATGAGCTGCCATGATCCTATTACACCAGCCTTGTATTCTTTACTCTGGCTGCCTCTACAGTACTGATGGTTTAATCTTCAATGGGCAAAGTTGATTTCCTTTTCTAAAGCACGTAATAGTATAAGAACCTCAGCTGCTTCTTGAGGCTTGACCTTGCGTGTAGCTGTGTTTGGATACCTCCCTGATCATTAATTTACTTCCATGACCAATGTAGTTGACCTAGCTTCCTCTATGGCAGATTCTAAGGTGTGGAGCTTGCTTATCTCTAAAATCCACATCATTTTATTACGTGCAACCTAAGACCAAAACAAAGAACCATTCATGTTTTATTCTAGAGTTTAGTAGAGTTTGATTTGAGACCGATCCCATATTCCCTTTCTTTACCTTATTAGGTGCTTTTAGACACAACAGAAATGGGTATCTGGATGTGTGCTGACACCATTGTTTAGCTATGTGTATGTCCCTGTGTTTAGCGTGTTGCAGTATTTACATAATTACATCTACCGGTGCTTGCTTAAACACTGGATGTCAGCACTGATGTGCAGCCCTCCACAGCTGCCCCGGATGATACCCTATAATGTGCTGCTCCTTCCCCTCAGTAAAAAACATATTGCATGATGCACTGCTCCCTCCCGTCACTATATAGCTCTGTCACTTTTAAATCCCCTCCCCTTGCTAATGGCAATTGTAACCAAGGTTCTTTGAGATGACTCCATACAGTTTCACAAAGGGATTGCCTGGCTCCAGCGAAAGACACATAGAGCATATTAAGAGGGAACAGGGTGAAAGCATGGGGAGTGGGAACTCTAAATGAGTGCACAGAGGGAGAGAGTCATGTGGACTGAGGCTGTGGCCGAAGGGGGACTGTGGAGGGGAAGAGGCGGCTAACGGTGGGCAGTGCTTTTCAGCTTCTCGTGACGGGGGAGGGGAAGTGAGCGCACAGCTGAGGTGGCGGCTGTGTGGGAGCCGGGCAGCAGAAACCTTGCTCCTCTCTCCCTCTGTCAGTCAGACTTCCTCGCAGACCTGGTGAGGGAGAAGGTTGCCGGCTACCGGCTTGAGCAAGACAAAAGTGACTTCAGTTTTGGACAAAGGTGCAAGCTGAGCCAAAACCGCTCTGTGTGTTGAACTCAGAGATGTAAAATACTGAACTAAAATGATGGTTCACTGGAAGTAACAGCAAACACATGAACCCTACTTATGTCATTTTAAGCACATGTGCATCCCAGACAGTAATTGGGCACCTGTGACATTATTAATTATTATTATAAGAAGCATTTATATAGTGCAAACGCTGTACGCGGCCCTTTACAAAAAAATAAGATAGACAGAGCCCCTACCTGAGAGCTTACAATTTAAACACGGGGAGGGGAGACAGGGAAGGGGTAAGAGTGGGAGACAAGGGAAGTGACATTCATGAGGATGTGAGAGCTCAGGTACACGTTCTTGGCTTGGTTACAGTAAATTGGGAGTTTACAGATAACAGGTGGGGGATAATCCTGGATGGGGATGATTAGCAGGAGTTAGGAAGGGCGGAGCAGAGCAGACGAGATGGGTTTTGAGGAGGGACTTGAAGTTGTGGAGGATGGGGGCAAGGCAGACGAGAGCAGGGAGGGAGTTCCAGGTGTGCGGGGCAGTAAAAGAAGGGATGAAGGCGGTTGGGGGAGCAGGGGAGGGGTGGAGGGAATGGAAGAGCAGAGTGCTCGAACAGGGGTTCGGAGGGAGATCAGAGCAGAGAGGTAGGGGGGAGCGATGTTGTGAAGACGAGGAGCTTGTGCAGAATACGCTCAGGAAGGGGGAGCCAGTGGAGGGAGGAGAGGAGCAGCTGCACATGGTCAAAGTGATAGGCAAGGTGGATGATCCTGGCAGCAGAGTTTTGAACAGAGATGAGGGAAGAAAGGTGAGCGTGGGGAAGGCCAGCGAGGAGGAGGTTACAGTAGTCAAGGTGTGAGATGACTAGGACATGGATGAGAGTTTTGGCAGAGGAGAAAGACAGAAAAGGGCGGATCTTTGCAATGTTGTGGAGGGAGAAGCGGCACAATTTGGCGACGGAGTCAACGTAGGGTTTGAAGGTAAGGTGCGAGTCAAAGATGAAGCCCAAGCTACGGACTTGGGGACAGGGAGGATGCAGACTCCGTTAATGGCAATTGACAGGGAAGAGGAAGGATGGGGAGGGGGAGATAAGGGGTTCAGTTTTTGCCATGTTCAGTTTGAGTTAGCATTGAGATATCCAGGCGGAGATATCAGAGAGACAGCTGGTGAGATGAGCTTGAACAGAGGGGGAGAGGGAAGGAGTGGAGAGAGAGAGAGAGTTGAGTGTTGTCAGCGTATAGGTGGTATTGGAACCCATGGGAGGTGATGAGTTTGGCTAGGGATTGGGTGTAGATAGAGAAGAGGAGAGGGCAAAGGACAGAGCCTTGGGGAACCCCGACCAAGAGGGGTAGGGAGGAGGGGGAGGAGTGAGGAAGAGAGACGTTGAAGGAGCGATCAGAAAGGTAGGAGGAGAACTAGTCGAGGACAGAGTCCCGGAATCCAAGGGAGTGAAGTGATTCAAGCAAGAGCGAGTGGTCAACAGTGTCGAAGGAAGTAGAGAGATCAAGTAGGACAAGAATGGAGTAAAGGCGGTTGGATTTAGCTATAAGAAGATCTTAACGAGCGGTTTCAGTGGAGTGGAGTGAAGGGGGCAGAAGCCAGATTGGTGGGGGTCAAGGGAGTTGTTGGCAGAGGTGGAGACAATGGGAGTAGACAACCCGTTCAAGGAGCTTGGAAGCAAAAAGGGAGGAGCGAGACAGGACGGTAATTAGAGGGTTCAGAGGGATCCAGAGTGGACTTTTTGAGGATGGGGGAGACAGTGGCGTGTTTAAAAGGTAGAGGGGAAGGAGCCGGTAGAAAGGGAGAGGTTGACGATGTGCAGGAGGGGAGGGGCAACAGTAGAAGCAATGGAGGTCAGGAGGTGGGAAGGAATGGGGTCCAGGGGGCAAGTGGAGAGGTTGGAGGGAGAGAGCAGGGAGGAGATTTCCTCAAGGGAGGTGGCAGGGAAGGAGGACAGGAGAGAGTTGGGCGGGGGGAGGAGGGAGAAGTAGGGGGAGAGGACTTGGATTTCTAGCTGGATCTTGTCGAACTAGAGGTGAAAAAGAGAGCAAGATCCTGAGTGGAGAGGGAGGAAGAGGACGGGAGTTTGAGAAGGGAGTCAGAGGCGGCGAGGGTCCCGGGAGCAGGACTTAAAGTGGGAGGCATAGTACTGCTGTCTAGCGAGGGAGATAGCAGAATTGAGCGATGAGAGGCAGAATTTGAGGTGGAGGAAGTCAGTGTGGTAGTGGAATTTGCGCCAGAGGTGTTCAGCAGCCTGGCTACAGGAGCGGAGATGGCAAATGGTGGGGGTGAGCCAAGGGCGAGGGTTACGGGAGCGAGCTGGGTGGGAGGAGAGCGGGGCAAGAGAGTCGAGGGTGGAGATGGCAGAGTCAGGGGAGGAGGAGGAGATCAATGGGAGGAGAGATGGAGGAGACAAAGTCCTGGGGGACAATGGCCTGCAGATTGTGGAAGGGATGGGAAGATGGGGAAGAGGAGGAGGAGCAGTGGGAGAGGTTGAAGGAGGCAAGCAAATGGTCAGATATGGAATGGGGCTCGATGGAGAGATCGGAGACAGAGCAGTTACTAGAGAACACGAGATCAAGAGAATGACCATCAGTGTGGGTGGGGGAGCTAGTCCAGAGGTGGAGATTAAAGGAGGCGGCTAAGAGGCTGAGAGGGTGCATCAACATGAAGTCATCAAGGATGAGTGTGGGGCTGTCATCAGAGAGGAATAGGGTGAGCCAGGACTCGAACTCAGAGAGAAAGGAGGAGAGGGAGCTGGGGGAGGGGGGGCAGTAGATGACAGCAACATGGAGGTGGAGAAGGGAGTAGAGGTGTATGGAGTGAGCCTCAAAGGAGGGGAGGAAGCAGCAAGGAGGCCTACGCCACCACTCCAGCCTTCGGAGCGGGGCTGGTGGGAGAAAAAAACCTCCGTAGGAGAGGGTGGCAGGGGTGACAGAGTCAGTTGGGGAGATCCAGGTTTCAGTAAGGGTGAGGAGGTGAAGGGCGTGAGAGAAGAAAAGATCATGGATATAGGGGGCTTTGTTAGCAGAGGAGCGACAGTTCCAGAGGGAGCAGGAGTATGGGAGTTGATCGGGTGGAGAGAGGGAATGGGGATAAGATAAGGGGATGGGGGCTATGGGATCGGCGGGAGATGAGCACTGGGGCAGAGGGAGGAGGCGTGGGGATGGTAGAGAGAGATGGCAGGAGGAGAGGGAAAAGAAGTAGGGGGAGAAGCAGGTGAGAGAACGGGGAGCAGGGCAAAGAGGGTGGGAGATGGGATGGGAGATAAGGACAGGCATTTGGGTGGCTCAGTTACAGAGGTGGGGTGGATCTTGCAGTTGTGATGAGAGCCGCCTTGCGGCCGCCGCCCTCAGGGCAGCTCCTCCTTATGGTGGTTACCTGGATTGGGGGGAGGGGACAGACTGACCCCAGCTGCTGCCGATCCCAACAGTTTCTCCAACTCCTGCCCCGCTCCCTCTAGCGTCCCTCAGGGCAGCTCCTCCTTATGGTGGTTACCTGGATTGGGGGGAGGAGTTAATGGGAGGATAACAGGGGACAGACCAGTGGCCAAAAATAGTGACCATGCTTAGAAATAACACACAATGTGGCTAATGTCACCCAATCGGCATTCTGTCAAAAGGTTGTAAAGTTTGACAACTATCTTCCTAAATCAGGGCTTATTTCTTCCCTTGCATCACTTCTTCAAAAGAGAAGTTACATGCCTGGTGATGGCTAAGAGGCAAGATTCAATCTACATTGACTAATAATAAAAACCTTAAGTACATCAGAAGCAAGAGGCNTATCCAGGCGGAGATATCAGAGAGACAGCTGGTGAGATGAGCTTGAACAGAGGGGGAGAGGGAAGGAGTGGAGAGAGAGAGAGAGTTGAGTGTTGTCAGCGTATAGGTGGTATTGGAACCCATGGGAGGTGATGAGTTTGGCTAGGGATTGGGTGTAGATAGAGAAGAGGAGAGGGCAAAGGACAGAGCCTTGGGGAACCCCGACCAAGAGGGGTAGGGAGGAGGGGGAGGAGTGAGGAAGAGAGACGTTGAAGGAGCGATCAGAAAGGTAGGAGGAGAACTAGTCGAGGACAGAGTCCCGGAATCCAAGGGAGTGAAGTGATTCAAGCAAGAGCGAGTGGTCAACAGTGTCGAAGGAAGTAGAGAGATCAAGTAGGACAAGAATGGAGTAAAGGCGGTTGGATTTAGCTATAAGAAGATCTTAACGAGCGGTTTCAGTGGAGTGGAGTGAAGGGGGCAGAAGCCAGATTGGTGGGGGTCAAGGGAGTTGTTGGCAGAGGTGGAGACAATGGGAGTAGACAACCCGTTCAAGGAGCTTGGAAGCAAAAAGGGAGGAGCGAGACAGGACGGTAATTAGAGGGTTCAGAGGGATCCAGAGTGGACTTTTTGAGGATGGGGGAGACAGTGGCGTGTTTAAAAGGTAGAGGGGAAGGAGCCGGTAGAAAGGGAGAGGTTGACGATGTGCAGGAGGGGAGGGGCAACAGTAGAAGCAATGGAGGTCAGGAGGTGGGAAGGAATGGGGTCCAGGGGGCAAGTGGAGAGGTTGGAGGGAGAGAGCAGGGAGGAGATTTCCTCAAGGGAGGTGGCAGGGAAGGAGGACAGGAGAGAGTTGGGCGGGGGGAGGAGGGAGAAGTAGGGGGAGAGGACTTGGATTTCTAGCTGGATCTTGTCGAACTAGAGGTGAAAAAGAGAGCAAGATCCTGAGTGGAGAGGGAGGAAGAGGACGGGAGTTTGAGAAGGGAGTCAGAGGCGGCGAGGGTCCCGGGAGCAGGACTTAAAGTGGGAGGCATAGTACTACTGTCTAGCGAGGGAGATAGCAGAATTGAGCGATGAGAGGCAGAATTTGAGGTGGAGGAAGTCAGTGTGGTAGTGGAATTTGCGCCAGAGGTGTTCAGCAGCCTGGCTACAGGAGCGGAGATGGCAAATGGTGGGGGTGAGCCAAGGGCGAGGGTTACGGGAGCGAGCTGGGTGGGAGGAGAGCGGGGCAAGAGAGTCGAGGGTGGAGATGGCAGAGTCAGGGGAGGAGGAGGAGATCAATGGGAGGAGAGATGGAGGAGACAAAGTCCTGGGGGACAATGGCCTGCAGATTGTGGAAGGGATGGGAAGATGGGGAAGAGGAGGAGGAGCAGTGGGAGAGGTTGAAGGAGGCAAGCAAATGGTCAGATATGGAATGGGGCTCGATGGAGAGATCGGAGACAGAGCAGTTACTAGAGAACACGAGATCAAGAGAATGACCATCAGTGTGGGTGGGGGAGCTAGTCCAGAGGTGGAGATTAAAGGAGGCGGCTAAGAGGCTGAGAGGGTGCATCAACATGAAGTCATCAAGGATGAGTGTGGGGCTGTCATCAGAGAGGAATAGGGTGAGCCAGGACTCGAACTCAGAGAGAAAGGAGGAGAGGGAGCTGGGGGAGGGGGGGCAGTAGATGACAGCAACATGGAGGTGGAGAAGGGAGTAGAGGTGTATGGAGTGAGCCTCAAAGGAGGGGAGGAAGCAGCAAGGAGGCCTACGCCACCACTCCAGCCTTCGGAGCGGGGCTGGTGGGAGAAAAAAACCTCCGTAGGAGAGGGTGGCAGGGGTGACAGAGTCAGTTGGGGAGATCCAGGTTTCAGTAAGGGTGAGGAGGTGAAGGGCGTGAGAGAAGAAAAGATCATGGATATAGGGGGCTTTGTTAGCAGAGGAGCGACAGTTCCAGAGGGAGCAGGAGTATGGGAGTTGATCGGGTGGAGAGAGGGAATGGGGATAAGATAAGGGGATGGGGGCTATGGGATCGGCGGGAGATGAGCACTGGGGCAGAGGGAGGAGGCGTGGGGATGGTAGAGAGAGATGGCAGGAGGAGAGGGAAAAGAAGTAGGGGGAGAAGCAGGTGAGAGAACGGGGAGCAGGGCAAAGAGGGTGGGAGATGGGATGGGAGATAAGGACAGGCATTTGGGTGGCTCAGTTACAGAGGTGGGGTGGATCTTGCAGTTGTGATGAGAGCCGCCTTGCGGCCGCCGCCCTCAGGGCAGCTCCTCCTTATGGTGGTTACCTGGATTGGGGGGAGGGGACAGACTGACCCCAGCTGCTGCCGATCCCAACAGTTTCTCCAACTCCTGCCCCGCTCCCTCTAGCGTCCCTCAGGGCAGCTCCTCCTTATGGTGGTTACCTGGATTGGGGGGAGGAGTTAATGGGAGGATAACAGGGGACAGACCAGTGGCCAAAAATAGTGACCATGCTTAGAAATAACACACAATGTGGCTAATGTCACCCAATCGGCATTCTGTCAAAAGGTTGTAAAGTTTGACAACTATCTTCCTAAATCAGGGCTTATTTCTTCCCTTGCATCACTTCTTCAAAAGAGAAGTTACATGCCTGGTGATGGCTAAGAGGCAAGATTCAATCTACATTGACTAATAATAAAAACCTTAAGTACATCAGAAGCAAGAGGCCTACTAGAGTGTCAGTTGGGCCATTAGATGACCAGGGGATAAAAGGGGTGCTCAGGGAGGATAAGGCCATTGCAGAAAAGGTAAATTAAATCTTTGCTTTGCTTTTCTCTCTCTGTCTCCTGGCAGTGATCCGCTGGGTAGCTCTGCGGATGACCGTCAGGAGGCAGAAGAAAAGAAGAAGCCTCCTGCGCATGCGTGGAGCTGCCCGCCATCTTAGCCAGTCTTTCTTCTGCCTTCGGCCGTCGGAGGCGCGCCTTTCGGCGTCTGAAAGACAAAAAATTATAAAAAACTTCAGTTTGGTTTGAAATCAAGTGAAAAGTAAGTGGGGCATCAGGGCACGAGTCTCCCTCCCAGAAAAGGGAAAAACTCAAACGGATAGCCCGCCAGGTTGCCGCACAGATCGCCCGGGAACCGGAGAGCAGTTGGACTCCGGGGAGAAGAGGCGGCAGCCTACCCCAACGGCTTAGTTGCCGTGGAGTCCGGGCGTAGTAAGTCTCCCCCCGCTTCGGGCCGCTACACCGTCTGCAGGGGTAGGGCCCAGCCGCGCCGGCTTCACAGCCCCTCTCGTTCGCGCTCCCATCCCAACGCTCAGGCACGGGACATGGAGGGAGCTGAAGCAGGGGAATCTCAGCAAACTGCCTCCTCTCAGGGACCTGAGAGAGCAGAAGCTCCCGGCATGGCGGCAAGGCTCGACAGGATCGTCCTCGCTCTGGAGCGCCTGGTCCAGGTACAGAGTGGGCCCTCTAGTGATCTGCCCCCTGTTAACTCCTCCCAGGGCTCAGAAACTGTTCATCAGGCCCCCCACGAGGCCTCTCCTCAGGGCTCTGGGGCGAGCAAGGCCCCGCCAGCACCAGGGGGATCAGGACCCTCATTGGCCCATCAAGAAGGGAGAGCGGGAAAAGCCCCATACAAGGGGAAGGCTAAGGCAGCTAAGCGCCACCTACAGGCCTCTTCTGCCAGGATCCTGGAGTCACCTCAGTCTTCTGAGGGTGAGAGTGGGGATGAGCCCCAACCAAAAAGGCCTAGAATCCAAGCCTCGTCTGAGTTGGCATCAGACTCGGGCTGGGAGGATTTAGAGGACCTGGATCCTCAGGCCCCTTCCCAAGAGGCCCAGGACAGGGACAGGCACTTCCCCTTCCAGCGCAAAGGGGAGTTTTTGCCACAGGTTGTGAAGACTCTCAAATTGCTGGAAAAGCCAGTCAAGGAAGCGTCCTCTGACTCCCAAGAGGAGGAGGACCGGGCGTATATACCTTCTGTTCATGGGAAGGACCCAGGTTTTCCTTTAGACAAGGCTTTTGAGAGGCTCATCGTTCAGGAATGGAAACACCCTGAGAAAGGACAGAGGATGAATAAGACTCAGTCCTCCTTATATGCCTTGTCTAGGCGTAAAGAGCCACTATTTAAAAACCCTAAAGTAGACGCAGCTGCAGTCTCTCTTGCTAAGCAGACTGTTTTTCCAACGGAGGGAGACTGCTATCCAAAAGATGCAACAGACAGGGCAGTTGAGAACGCCTTGCGAAGGGGTTTAGAGTCTTCTTCCTCAGCAGTGAGGATAAACATTATCTCCTCCTGCGTAGCTAGAGCTCTAATGGCGTGGCTTCAAGAAGCACAGGACCCGAGTATCTCAGATAGGAGAGCTCAGGTGTTATCTTCAAGAATTAATTTGGCTTCTTCCTTTTTAGCCGACACCACTATGGATGCAATGTTATGGTCAGCCAGGTCAGTTGCTAATTCAATCTCAGCCAGGCGCAAGCTTTGGCTCAGGTCGTGGGATGGCGATAATACAGCCAAAAACCTCCTCACCTCCGCCCCTTACAAAGGTTTTAAATTGTTTGGGATCTGTTTGGAAAAAGTATTAGCAGACGCTAACGACAAATCCAAACAAAAGTCTTTGCAGCACATGGGGTCTAAGAAACATATTTTTCGATGCTCCAGTTTCAAACCCAGGGGGGGGATATGGTTCTGGTTATGGATCAAACAGAAGGTTCAATAATCAGTACAGACAGGACCAACCTGGACGTTTCTTCTCCCGGAGAGGAGGTAGGGGTCAATCCTTTAGACAGGACAAACAGAAGCCCAAGGTTTTCACACCGAACAACCGTAAACAAGAGGCATGACTATCCAGGGGACTTAGAAGTGCGAGGCAGACTGCACTTTTTTTCAGCAGAGTGGGCGCAGTCTGTCTCCGATGCCTGGGTTCTGCAATGTGTAAACCCCGGCTACAAGATAGAGTTCAGGCGCACCCCGTTGCAAGCGTTCATCATATCTCCAAGATCGGGCAACGACCAAAAGCACCTGGCCATGCTCCAGGAATTACAGCGGCTCAGGGACGTTGGAGCAATAGAACTAGTTCCCTCGGACCAGCACGGACAGGGCCTTTACTCTCTCCTTTTCCTAGTCCCCAAGAAGTCGGGATCCTGGCGAGCTGTCCTAGACCTCAAGCGGCTGAACAGGTTGGTGCGGACCCAGAGATTCAAGATGGAAACAGTAACATCGATGTGTCGTACCATCAGGAAACAGGACTGGCTAGCATCCCTGGACCTCAGGGATGCTTACCTCCACATTCCAATTTGGGAACAGCATCGGCAGTGGCTAAGATTCTGCTATCTGGGCACACATTTCCAATTCAAGGCTCTTCCGTTCGGCCTGTCAACAGCTCCACGGACCTTCACCAAGGTACTCGTACCGCTAGTGGCAAACCTTCGCAAAGAGGGGATCCATTTATACCTGTACCTAGACGACATCCTTCTACGGGCACAGAGCCTCTCCAAGCTTCACAGGGATCTCGACAGGACCATTCAATACCTGGGGATCCACGGCTTCCTAGTGAATCGAGCCAAAAGCCATCTCTCCCCGACACACATCATCGACCACCTGGGGGTCTCCATCGATACAATCTTAGGAGCAGCCTTCATTCCCTTGGAAAGGCAAGACAAGATCAGGCAGAGAATCCGCCTGTTAAGGCACCAGAGACGAGCAAGGTTAAAGAACCTTGCGCAGCTGTTGGGCCTCCTAGTCTCCTGCACGAAACAGGTACAGTGGGCGAGATTCCACCTTCGCCCCTTGCAGCAGCTGCTGAGGCCTTTTCAGCTAGAGCTTACCAGCGGCAAAAATCCCTGGGTCAAGCTTCCAAGAAGCCTACCAAAATCAATGTCCTGGTGGTTAGGCCCTGCCGCCTTTCAGACAGGCGTCTTGGAGGAACCGGAAAGAATGATAGTCATGACAGATGCGAGTCTGAAGGGATGGGGAGCCCATATGGGATCGAGTTCGGTTCAGGGAGTGTGGTCCCATCAGCAATCACAACTGAACATCAATGTCCTCGAGCTGACGGCAATCCAGCTGGCTCTCCAGAATCTAGCCCACGACATCGGCAACTCACACGTCCTGGTATATACGGACAACATAACAGCGAAAGCGTACGTAAATCACCAGGGGGACTCGAGATCCAGGCTCTTACATCAGGAAGCTGTACGGCTATTCACCTGGGCGGAGAGCAATCTGAGTTCCCTAAAGGCTCTTCATATAAAAGGGGTGCAGAATATACAAGCGGATTGGCTAAGTCGCCAGTCGATGGACCCACACGAGTGGGGCCTCCACCCGGAGGTCTTCAGGTACCTAACAACACAGTTTGGTTATCCAAAGATGGATCTTTTCGCATCTCAAGACAACCGGAAGACACTTCGTTACATGTCAAAGACACAGGACAAGTTCTCAGAGGCTGTGGACGCCCTCATTCACAAGTGGCCAAGCGACCTGTTATATGCTTTCCCACCAACACCCCTTCTGTCAAGAGTTGTAGCAAGGATCATCAACCAGGCAGCACACGTAATTCTCATCGCTCCTTGGTGGCCCAGGAGACCTTGGTTCTCCGACCTGGTCGAACTGAGTCAAGAACCTCCGATCACCCTACCACTGCGCCCAGATCTACTATTGCAGGGCCCTCTGTGGTGCAACTCCATCACGACACTAAAATTAACAGCGTGGCACTTGAATGCTCAGCACTAAGGGGGGCAGGTTACTCAGAGGCTGTATTGACTACGTTACAGCAGGCTAGGAGACCAGCAACTCGTAAAGTTTATGGGGCTACATGGAAAGTTTTTGCTCTGTGGGCAATAGATCGGGGGTTAGACCCATGTTTAGCACAGGTTCAGACTATCCTCCAATTTCTTCAGGAGGGTTTAGATAGGGGTTTGCGCCCGAATACACTGGCACGCCAAGCTGCTGCCATTTCTTCGGTGCTGCAATCCATTTCAAAGAAAAGGTTCTTACCACACAGACATATCACACAGTTTCTGAGGGCAGCCAGGAATATCTCCCCGCCTGTAGTGCATAGATGCCCTTCCCGGAGCCTCACTTTGGTTCTGGACGCCTTGACAGGTGCTCCTTTTGAACCGCTTAAACATGTCTCCTTGTACATGTTATCCTTAAAGGTAGTGTTTTTAGTAGCAGTCACGTCCGCCAGAAGGGTGTCTGAACAGGGAGCCCTGTCCATGGAGGATAATTTCTGCCTTTTCAGTAAGCAGTCAGTTACCCTCCGAATGGACGAGGTGTTCATTCAGAAAGTTAATTCGGCCTTCCGTAGGTCACAGGACGTAGTTTTACCATCCTTCTGTCCTAATCCCACTCACCCTAAGGAAAAAATATGGCACACCTTAGATGTGAGGAGAGCTCTTAAAATCTACTTGAGGAGAACTAGATCTATTTGGTCAACCTCAGCCTTGTTTATTAACTTTAGACCTTCCTATGGGGGAAAGAAGGCTTCCAAGTCTCTGATTTCTCAATGGGTTCGCCAATGTATCATTGAGGCTTATAAAGCCAAGCATAAGGTTCCCCCACTCCAGATTTGGGCCCACTCGGTTAGGAGTGCGGCTACCTCCTACGCTTTTAAATCTAGGGCTTCGTATTCAGAAGTATGCAGGGCGGCCACTTGGTCTTCCCTGCATACTTTTGTTAAACATTACAAACTGGACCTGTTCAAATCCGCTGAAGCGGCGTTTGGCAGGAGGGTCCTGCAAGCGGTCCTGGAGGCTCCCGGGGCTGTTTGCTCCCACCCTTGAGGTATTTGGGCTTGGGTACATCCCAGCGGATCACTGCCAGGAGACAGAGAGAGAAACAAAAATTGGTCACCTACCTCGGTGAATTTGTTTCGTCTCTGGCGAACTGGCAGTGATCTGGCCCTCCCTGTCAAACAGCAAATTTCTAGATAGGGGGTGCTCCAGGGGTGTAATTTAAAAAAAAAAAAAAAAAAAAAGAAGAAGAATTAGATAGGCATTGATACCTTTATCTCGTTTTTTCTTAGATATAGGTATAGGATGTTTTTTGATAGTGTAGATTACATAGGAAGAAGCATGTTTTTTCCCTGAATCTCCTCAGCTTCCCGCTTCCAGTTGACTGGGAAGTATTTTGGGGAGGAGCGCATTAATGTTGTTCTTGAGTGATTCCAGTGGTGGAGACGTGCCTCGGCTTGGATATTAAGACTGGCTAAGATGGCGGGCAGCTCCACGCATGCGCAGAAGGCTTCTTCTTTTCTTCTGCCTCCTGACGGTCATCCGCAAAGCTACCCAGCGGATCACTGCCAGTTCGCCAGAGAAGAAACAAATTCACCGAGGTAGGTGACCAATTTTTGTTTCACTGAAGAGGATGTTCTGGGGAGATATCTGTGCCAGAACTGTTCTTTGTAGGTGATGAATCGGAAGAGCTGCCACAAACCACTGTGTCTTTGAAAGAGGTTCTAGAGCAAATTGACAAATTAAATAACAAATCACTGCACCAGATGGTATATACCACAGAGTTCTGAAGATGAAATTACAGACCTACTACTGGTAATTTGTAACCTATTGCTAAAATCTGCCATTGTACCCGAGGACTGGAGGGTAGCAAATGTAATGCGGATACTTAGAAAGTACCGAGAGGTGATCCTGGAAGCTAGCTACAGACCAGTGAGCCCAACATCAGTGCTGGGAAAAATGGTGGAAAAACAATAAAGAATAGAATTACTGGGCATATTGATAAACATGGCTTTATGGGGAAGAGTTAACATGGATTTAGGAAAGGGAAGTTATCTCACTAACCTATTGGAATTTTTTAAGAGTGTAAATAAGCATGAGGATATGGTTATCTGGTTTTTCCCTCATGTGACACTCTTGAGGAAATGAAAAAGTCATGGGACAGGAGGTAGTGTCCTATTGTGGACTGGTAACTGGTTAAAGGATAGGAGACAAAGAATAGGACTAAATGGTCAGTTTTCACAGTGAGGTAAATAGTGGCGTGCCCCAGGGATCTGTACTGGGACCGGTGTTAATGATCTGAAACTGAGTAAAGAGTGAGGTGATCAAATCTGCAGACAACACCAAGTTATTCAAAGTAGTTAAAACATGAGCAGACTGAAGAAATGCAGGGTGATGTTGTGAGACTGGGTGACTGGACATCTAAATAGCAAATGAAATTTAATGTGGGCAAGTGCAAAGTGATGTGCATAGGGAAAAACAATCCAAAATGTACGTACACAATGATAGGTTCTAAGTCAGGAGTTACCACTCAGGAAAGGGATCTTGGAGTCATTGTGGTCAATACATTGAAATCCTCAGCTCAGTGTGCGGCAGTGGTCAAAAAAGGCAAACAATATTAGGAATTATTCACAAAGGGAGAGAGACTGAACACTGAAAATATCATAATACCACTATATAAAATTGATGGTGCAAGCACACCTTGAATACTGTTGCAGCTCTGGTCGCTCCATCTCAAAAAAGATATAGTAGAAATAGAAAAAGTACAGAGAAGGGCAACAAAAATAAGGGGCATGGAACAGCTCCCCTATGATGAGAGGCTGGATAGGTTAGCATGGAGAAGAGATGACAGAGAGGATAGGATAGAAGTTTGTAAATCATGAGTGGTTGGGAACATGTTAATAGGGAAGAGTTATTTATCCTCTCAGATAGTTTCATGGAGTGTCCCCTAGTTCTAGTACTAACAGGTAGCAGATTATTTTATTTTTTTTAAAGTATTTTTTCACTCAGCGCACAAATAAGTTGTGGAGTTTTTGCTAGAAAATGTGGTCAAGGTCAGTAGTGTAGCTGGGTTTAAAAAGGATTGGACAAGTTTCTGGAGAATTGGTCTGTTAGCAGCTATTAGCCAGGTAGGTTTGGAGAATGTAACCTCTTACTGTTGGGAGCTGGGAGTGAACAACAGGGACTGGATTGCCCCATTGTGACCTGTTGGGTACTTCTTCCAAGCAACTGAGATTGGCCGCTGTCAGAGACAGGTGCTGGGCGCAATGGACCATTTGTCTGACCCAGTATGGCACTATTTATGTTCTTATAACTCTTCCTTATGCCCCAAGACTAAATGGACCCTGCTGCAATCAACTTGAAGAACGCCAAGGATTTGATGCACTGTCTGCCTGCAGCTGGACATTGGATTAGACTTGTTAGATCTTGATTTGTAACAGCTGAGATTTTGGCAGAGACCTGATGGAAAGAAGAGGCCAGTTAAGAAATCCTCTCTCCATGGTTCATCAAGCGTCAATACTAGAGGAGGCTGGATGGATCTGCAGCCAAAAAAGGAACTTACTAGGTAAGGGTTGTTTCAATTTTATCACTTGTATAAGTTTGGAAGAAAAATTACACACTTAACGGAGACAAGAGTCATATGCACAATTTATTCCTGAGGAAGAGATATGCAAAAAGCCAAATATAATGGACCTGTATGAACTGCAACTCCACACAAACAGAGGGGAAACTAATGGTGTATTAATCCACTAACAATGTCATAACAATAACCACAGTGTGCAAACTGAATCCATCGTCAAAGCGTAGTGAAGAAAACTGCACCATGGAGTGACATGATTAAAATTATGGTCAGTCAATGAAGAGAATTTCTGCTATAGCGCTTGCTTACCAGAAAATGATTTCATACCGTACCTTCTAAGATGAAAAGAACAGAAGCTGCAAAATGGAAATGCCATTCAATGTGAGGCTGCATTAGATTTACTTTGCCTAACAGGAAAACAAGCAGCAAATGGGCTCAGAAACAGCCCTTGAAAGTTTTTTTATCTATTCTAGAAGCACACAGAGGACACTACAGAGAAGCACCATTAGCACTGCCATTTAGAAGTACTCAATTCATATTTTATTTATTTCAGAACTTTTTGATCAAATATTTGGTGAGTGAATTTGAGATTCTTAAACATGGAAATCCATTTTGATGTGCTGAAGAGAGCACATGTTATTAGGGTCTGATGATTTTAAAAAAATCTGCATTACAGGAAACTAATTTGCAACAATTGTTTCACTGATTATTTTATGCCTAAACAATGTTTGAAGGGAAACATTTTTCTGCCTTACACGAATGAACAATTTTTGTATGATGTTCTTGTACGTACAGTATAATCAGTGGCACTTTTATAGTAATTTTTAGATAGATTGAGAAAGTCAGGGAAAGCGTACGTCGTGCCCTACAGCGATCTGGGTCCAGAGACAACTTCTCCCCCGGGAGCCGAGCCCTTCAGCAAGTTCTGGGATGGGAACTTTTTCCCTCCCAGGGGCCACTTTGTGCCAGGGAACTATCCCCTATCCCCGTGTGCATGCCCTCATCTTGGCTTTCTTACTTGTTCAGTATTTGGGAGTAGAAATTGGATCCACGGGGCCACATAAAAGCTAGTTGTGGGCTACACTGGGCTCCCAGGGCTAAGGTTCCCCACCTCTGTTCTATTTATTTATTTATTCAAATTTATGTGCTGCCCTTTCCGTGGAGGCTCAGGGCGGCTCACAATTCATAAAACAATGACAAAATTCAAAGAAAAACTCCCATCCTCCCCCCCTGGCCGAGCACAACCCTATCCTACCATGTCCCATTGTGGCCCCTACAGCTGGCTGAGGGGGGTTGCGGTTGCCCTTGGCTGTGGGCCAGGGGGGCACAGGAGGATGCTCTCGGTTTCTGCCCCCGTGTTGTAGAACTCCCACCGCAGGTTTGCTTGAGCCAAAGCCTAAGCATCTTGCAGAGGCGGTATAAAGTATTTTTATATGGAAAAGCATTTGGCGGGCAGGAATAGGCTTTGGGTGGATTCTAGGATTAGAACCCCCTATCCCCGCCTGGCCAATGTAGGGGCTGTAATGGGAGATGGTAGGACAGGCAATCTTTCTAGAATAAACAAGGACAGGCTGGGCGGCAGATGTCCAAGGGGAATGCATTATAGCTTGGGGTGGGCATGGGGAAATCAGAGGATTCATTCTTGTGTGATGGTGATGTTAGCCAGCCTTGTGGGACTCCCATCATTGATGGGGTTTGGCCTCCCATTGCTACTCAGCTGCATCGCCTTGGAGTGCTCCTAGATTCTCAGCTACGCCTGGCACGTCAGGTTGCAGCTGTGGCCAGGAGTGCCTTTTGCCAACTCCATGTGGTGAAAAGGCTTTTTTCCAACATGGATTTGGCTGCCTTCGTTACCTCGAGGCTGGACTACTGCAATCTACTCAATAGAGGGCTGCCTTGAAGACTGCGCAGGGGCTGCAGAATGTGGCGGCCATGGTTACTAGGAGCAGATTGCACCAGTGCTCAAGTGGCTGCACTGGCTGCCTATAGTGTTCTGGGCACAGTTCAAGGCGCTAGTATTGACCTATAAAGCCCTAAATGGCTTGGGCCCCACATATCTGAAGGATCGCCTCTCGTGGCCCTTAAGTTCTGCCAAGTGTGCCCTCCTGCAGGCTCCACCATTGGCTGAGTTTCATATGACTCTTACTTGTGGAAAAACATTCTCGGTGACTGCTCCACAGCTTTGAAACTTGCTTCCCTTGGAGGTTCACCTGAGCTTGAATGTCTTGTGGAGTTGGGGTAAGTTTGGCCAAGCATTTGATGGACAGGGAGGGTTGTGTGTTTAGTTTTTATGGATCTTTAATTATTTTATATTTGTGTATGTATTTTTAATATATATATTTGTGAGCCACCCTGAGCCTCAGGGGACAGAGTGGGATATAAATCTAAAGAATATATATATATTTTTAATACAGATTTAAAAAATCTGCCCAGTGGATAAATGCTAAATTATGCTACCTTGTGACATTACATGGGAGGGATGAGAAGTTGCTACTCTGTAATTGCGGGGATTAGTGCCTGTGCGAATGCACTAATCCCCTTTTATCACACGAGAACATGCCTCCTTGTGAAGGCTACATATAGGGACCCGGTAACGTGTGAGCACTCCTGCGTTCTCAAAGGGGATTAGTGCATTCGCCCAGGCACTAATCCCTGCCATTACAGAGCTGCAGTTCCCACACCTATGTAACGGCGGAAAGCAGCCTGTGTGTCAAGTAGACAAGGGGTCTTTGAGTAGACCCTGCCACTGCAGTTCTTTAAAGAAACATAGCGCATAGGCAGTGTCACGTCCTTGTTGGGGAAAAGGCTCTCTCAAAGCATCCCTGTAATGCTACAACCAAATTCCTTCAAATCACTTAGGGCAAAACACAGGAAGAGTCTGCAGTAGTTTCTTATTTGAGATTTAGGTTAAATGCTCTCTTCAATATCTCCAAAGCCCACTTGAAACATAGGAACAAAGGATTTTCCCAAAGAGTCAAAGTGCTTTATTTTATAAAGCCTTGCTCATGTCTGGAGTGTAGTTTTAGCACTAGGAGATACAATATGCATCATCCTCACCCTGTCCAAACAAACAGTTTATCAAGAATGAGCAACAGACTGTTACAGACCAAAAATAAATGCTTTGCTGTAAGCTTCTAAAAAGCATACACAAATTGGCCACAATGGAATACATACTCACATACGTGTACCTCATTTTAACTTCAGATTCTCCGCTGTCTCTGATCTTAGAAGCTACAGTATATACTTAAAACCCAGAACATTCATTATAATGCCAAAGTTAATGGGTATGTGTGAGAAGAACATCAAGCTACAGTATCAACTAATTTAAATACATAAAATACAGAATTGCACACATTTTACAGTGCTGTTAACATTACTAAGTCAAGGGTAACAAAATGATGTAAAAAAAAAATCAGTACACAACAACAAAGATGGTATTGCCTTTGGCCACGGTGGTCTGCTGCTATTTTAATAGGGTTTTCTGAAGTAAACACTACATACATTATGCACAGTTGCAGTCTTAACAGACTGACATTAAGTTATTGGAGAAGGCAGCCTGGCACGCCTGGACTGAGGTTATGGTGGGAGGGAGTAATTTGTTTTTTGAACTGCCTACAAAGTTGTGTAACTGTTTTGATGAATTTTAAAAAGGCACAGCTTTAGCACAGTGTATAAGGAAATAATATACTTAACCATATCTAATTTTGTCTTTTTTTAAGCTTGGAACCTTTCAAGAAAGGTACAGGAAAAGAAGGAATAAAGGAAAAAATAAATACAGTATCATTTAAAAGTTAGCAGATTAAAACATGATGAGCAGAGTTTTAGGCAATTAATATTACAACCAGATTTGGGCAAACGCCTAGAAGATGGCATTAGGATGATAAAAGAACATTTAAAAAGAAATACCTCAAAAACAACCTCTCCGTTTATTGTAAAAGAGACTTTCTACCACACAGGTGAATGAGACATTCACTTCAGCACACTACTGAATGTTACACCTCAAGAGATGACAACATTTACTTCATCTGTACAACTTTACATGTAAACTTCAAATTCACATACTGTACACAGATTCTGAAATTCAAAAGCATCCCTGTTTTCCTAATAATGTAAACAAGTTAAATTCAGGGGGTTTTGTTTTCTTTTTAAAGAGGGATCATATATAATAAAATATCACTGTTTAAAACAGTACAACAAAAGCATTTAAAATCCAGATTTTCATTAAATTACAGGAGATCACCTTCGTGCAGTGGAAGATGTAGCAACTATTGCCCCAAACTATGCGCTTACTCAAATAAGTTTTTTAAAAAATTAAAGATTTCCCTTGTAACATTATTAGTTCCTATACTGTAAGAATATAGCCAAGAAAAAGCTTTAGGTAATGGAAGTGAAATAAGCAGGATCCTCCTGCCCCCAAAACATAAATTCTCTGTGGCAAAAACATATGCATAGCATGATTATGGCATTATATCTTTGTAAGACAAGCGACATTAGTTCTGATGCTGGGAGTCTGAATTTCTTAAAGCAATGGGCCGATGCAAAAACCTAACAAACAAAAAACCCACCCAAATGTTAAAAAGCAACGATGCTAACAGGAAAGCTTCCAGCAACAAAGGGTTAACACTGAAGCTATCTTTAAGGAGTGCCAGCGTGCAGGGTGTAACATTTTCATCAATCATCATCAATACTGTCTTGCATCTTTCTATTCAAAATATAAACTGGTCCACAGTTTACAGTATGATACCAATATTGTAGATTTAACATGCATTTACTCCTCCCCCCTCCTTGCTCATTCATTCCATCTCAGCTAGTAGCATCAGAGTGTTGTCATTGCAATGCACTCTGAGTTAAGCTGATCTATTTATTTATTAATTAGTTAATTTATGTTTTTTACTTTTTTATTTTGCACACGCACACACACAAGTCAGAAATAGCTAGAACTATGCTGGGAATATCGGGCAGCTGTTAAAGCGAGTGTTCCACCCCAGTCAGTCATCTTTGCCAGCAGATGTAAACAAGGGGGTTGCTTTCTGCAAGATGAGCACTTCTCAGAGTTCCTTTTTTTATCCCTTGTTCTTGTAGCCACCGCTGCTGTCCCCCGGCCTGGTGTCTGTCCTATGGAACAGGATAGGTTACGTCAAGATGTTCGCGATAAAGTCAAAGAAGCGCTTTGAATACTGTTCCGGGTTAACAGTTGAAATCTCTGCACCAGCCTAAACAGGTGAAAATATGGGGGAAGAAATAAAACCGTGTTAATTTGTTGTAGACACTACTACTTTTAAAGTTTCCTGACACTTTCAGTCTTGTGTCTCGATCCTGCAAATTCTTTCTCCAATGAAAGTCCTCTGGACTTCATGCCGGTATTCACTGACATGATTGCAGGATCAGCCACTCAGTTCTTACTGGGCAGTATTTGTGCGCTCAACTGAGTTTCACCCCTCTTTCCCTTGCTATTTTAGGACTTAATTCATTGCAAATATTTTGTGCAAAAAAGCCCTCAGCACGTTAGTAATTAACTCTAGAAATCAACATATGGTAATTTAATTGGCAAAGCCCCTCGAATGACTGCCGCTATATTATTTTATTTAAATGTATACCCTGTCCTTCGTTCAAGGCTCAGGCTTGCTGATGATAGCTAGAAAGTAGCAGCTTGTTTTTACTAGAATAAGCTATGCCAATGGCAGCAATTTGATATCAGTTCCACTGCATCTACACTGGGATGCTGCACTGATTTAACTAGATTTTTTCTTAAATTAATATAATTATATTGGTACAGAAAATGCCTTTTGAACTGTGCAAGTCTCCTGTTCTCTAAAAGCCAGTATGTCTCCAGATGGAGTATGACCACTTTCATAGCACACGGCAGAAACTAGGCCTTATAAATGCACACGTGGAATTCTGAAGCAGTCTGCTTAATTTGATTGACAGACATAATTGTTAATAATAAAGGATCCGATTCTTGCATTTGTGAGCTTTACTCACATGAACACCCAGAAATCACTCAAGGCTCAGGGTGGCTGATGATTGGCATAGCTTCTTCTAGTAAAAGCAAGCTGCTACGTTCTATGTCAGCAATTTGATATCACTTTCACTGCATCTACACTAGGACGTTACACTGATTTAACTATATTTTTCCTAAATTGATATTATCTGGGTGTTCATGGATGTTTGCTGCCCATGTGAACCGCACTGTGGCTTGGCGGGAGGGGGTGGGCGTGTGCGCTCCCGTGCACACGTCCGAACCTCCCACCCAGCGACCCCCCTCCTGCGCCGTGGCCTGTGTAAAAAAGGCCAATATTACTGAGACAGCTCACATGAGTAAAGCTTTTGTTGTTTAAGCGTCTGAAGAAGCAAAGCCTACAACGATGGCCCATGGTTATTGTAGTAGGCAAAATCCTTATCTCACCTTTTTCATCTAAATTATCTCAGATTTCTGCTGTTAGCAGCCAATCATTTTCTTATCTGTGCGGACAATCGTATTCCCTACTTACTTCAATGGGTGTTTTTACACACACATTTCTCCTGGATGTTTGCTGTTACAGCTTGAACTTTGTGTGTCTAAATCACTCACCCAGATCTTAAACATCCGGATCTTTGAACTTCTGCATAGAACTTCTCCCAGAACTTGTGTGTGTAAAAGGTTCTCCTGGTAAACTGCTTTGCTCCAGGCAGCTGTGGTCACTTGGTTTCCATGGCAGCCCCTCACATCTACAGCTGCGGCTACTTCAGGCTGCCTCAGGGCAGTGTTTGTGTGAAGAATGCATCCAGGAACTGCCTCAGGGCAGTGTGTGTGAACAATGAATCTGGAACTTAGGGTGTATTCTCACCTGCGGTGGCAGCAGCAGGAGGGGCGAGGGAAGACGTGGCAGCCCGAAGGAGCCGGCCGACGGGAAAAGAGTCCGTGCGAAAGGGGATCTGCCGCGGCTTCTCTCTCGCATGTCTGGGCACAAAATCCGGCCCTGACATGCACGAGAGAAGCCGCAGCAGATCCCCATTTGCACCGGCTCTTTTCACGTCAGCTGGCTCCTCTGGGCTGCCGCATCTTCCCTCACCCCTCCTGCTGCTGCCACCGCCTTCGCAGATGAGAACACAGCCTTACTTGTGAACTTGTAAACCCAGATGATTGAAAACCCTGGAACTTTAACGTGTGTGTAAAAATGCCCAGAGCCTTTGATTCAGGGATCTCAAGACGTCTGATTCCGGGATCTCAGGAGATGTTGCACTGTGGAGCAACCTAGCCCTATTCGCTTCTCCCCATCCGGCCCCAAAACCCCCGCCCCTGGCTCACCTCTAACATCCGCTACCTCCGCTTCTGCACCCAGGCTGCCGAACGCCTCTGGTGCAAATCCCGCTCCCTCCCTGACTTCCTCCACAACAAATTCTCCCTCTCCTCAGCTATCTCCCTAGCTAGACAACGCTATTATGCCTCCAGGATCTAATCTTTCCCTCGCGACCCTCGCCCCTTCTTAAAAAACCCTGCCCTCCTCCGCCCTCTTCCCTTGCTGCTCAGGATCTTGCATCATTCTTCACCTCAAAGATTGACAAGATCCATCAGGACATTGCCTCCCACCCACCTCCTCC
>QEPC01013874.1:2993452-3014265 GCA_003113815.1 Sphenodon punctatus | reverse complement strand
GGGGGGGGGGTTCGGTTGAATATAAAGCCAGGCCAGTATGAGTTCACGGGAACGGCCGCGCCGCCCCGGAGCTCTAAACAGTTTCCCCGGAGGGCTCTAGCCCTCTGCACTCTTTTTAATGGCCCTCGCTCACGGGCGCGGCCGCGCCGCCCCGGAGCAACAAGACTGGCTTTTCTTTCTTTATTTGCCTGGAGAGCTTGCTGGCTCTAGGGCTGATTCCTGCTCGCGGGCGCGCCGCCCCGGAGCATCTTATGGAGCCCGCGGTTCGCTCTTTTTTTTTTTTGGGGGGGGGGGAAGTGCGGAGCACAGGAAGTCAACCAATTAGGTCCCGGGCGGGCACCTACCCGCAATTTCAAAACTGTGCCCCCTGTTTCAAAAAGGCTCGAATGGAGCTGATGTGACGCGCGTCCCACCGGCCGAGGCCGATGAACGAAACTGAAGAGGCCGGGTAGCTCCTAACGCATGCGCAAAAAGAAGTTTTCAATCATCTGCCACCTACCGGCCAGCAGCAGAGCTACCCAGCGGAGGAGGTGAAGGAGGTAAGAGGAGAAATCTAGATTCTAAGATCTCACTTTGGGGGAATCCAAGGAGTTTCTTATAATCATTGTACACACAAAGATTCCTACAAGGAGTTATAAGTATTATTAGTAACAGCAGCTTACACCGTAATAAAAACAAAATTCAAAAATAACCAACCCCCCATCCCTCCAAAAAAACCCACCCCAGAGTTCCATGTAAACAGTCAGCACCCAAACCCTCTAATACAGCGTTCCAGTTCAGATTCCAAAGCTTGGGGGTGGGGAAGCAGGGACTCCGGTTTCTCTTCCTCGTGTAGGACTCAGGGCTGTTGAAAGTTTTCTGTGCATGTGTGGCATAATTTCACAATCTACGGGTGAAAACAGACGCAACACTGGCCTGTTATGCACAGGTCTCAGAGCACATCTTTTTTT
This sequence comes from Sphenodon punctatus, assembly GCA_003113815.1. Taxonomy (NCBI): domain Eukaryota; kingdom Metazoa; phylum Chordata; class Lepidosauria; order Sphenodontia; family Sphenodontidae; genus Sphenodon; species Sphenodon punctatus. Next base: position 3,013,315 of record QEPC01013874.1, on the reverse strand, counting down.
CCCGCTGACCTGCCACTGCCCTGGGGTGGGTAGGCAGTTGGCCTGGAATGAGACCTCCCGATGATCCTGGGCGTTCATTCTGGATGAAGGGCTATCCATGGGGGCTACAGCAGGCCAATGTGCCCCCTTGGCTGGTCACCAGGGCTGCCCGTTATGGCGGGGAGCCGGGCACTGGGGATGGGGCTGCCAGCCCATGTCTCTTGCTTACCTCGGGCATGTGGGCCACGGGATGGCTCTCCGGCCACAGGCACATTTGTTTGGTGCCCCTGCTTAACCTGGAGAGCGGCGGCCACTGTTTTCCACCCCGGAGAACTGTTGTGCCGCCTGCACATCTGTTTTCACCCTAACCTCTCTCCATTGGATAATAAGTTGTAATGGCCAACGGCTATGACAATAAAACTGAAGTGCGATAATATGGTAACTACGAAGTGTCCTAATTTAAAAACCTTACCACCAGTTAGTTTAATTTTCTGACCTCTGTACACCACAAATAAATAAGTTAATAGATGTAGCCCAGTCAATAGAGCATCAAAAAACGCAGAAAGCCCCCCCCCCGATTTTCAAACGTATTAACAGTTTTTCATCTGATTTGCCCGAAATTTGAACCCCTCATTCAAGCAATCCTCCTTACAAAAATTTCACACAGACAGGATAAATCTTCCCAATTTTATAACAAGTAGAATTTTTGTGATTTTAACACAAGGTGCCACTATTCCTGCGGCCCTATAAGAAATTGCTGGTCATTTTTGGAGCCTGGTACTGTTGTACCCCCATTCCCTCCTCATATGTGGCCTGCTACAGGCAAGGCTGAGAAGGTACTTTCATTCTTAGTATTTAATGTTACATACATACTCTTGATTTTGTATATTATATCAATCTTGCATAATTTGTATATTATATTTCACTAACACCAATTCAAAGCAAATCTGACCTACTTTGTACCACTCTTCGAAATGACTACTGTAGAACAAGGCACCAAACTACTAATATTCTGAGCCAGCAGGGGAATGGAAGGACACACATCAGCGATACTTACGCCATGTTTAACAGTTTTTGCAGCGTGGGCAGCTTTCTTTTTTGCATCATAATGAGTAAGAATGTCAATAATGGCCATAAATTATACCTCCTTCCTAGGTGCATCTGTGCAAAGAAACACAAGGCAGCAAGAATGATGTTAGATGCATTTTAATCAATAAACCTTTTCCTGGCACAAGAACCTACAACACAGAATCTACCAGCAGCTAAGAGAAGAGCTAGCTTTAATCAGAGTTCTAGTGTATTGGAGAGTGTAAGATCATGCCTTGTTTATTTGTAGCTCTGGTACATTTATATACAAAAATAATAATTTTTAAAAATTGAACACCCTGGTGGACAGAAGCATTTATTTCCTGTCCTTCAACAATTCTCTCTCAAGCATAGTTATGGAAGAAAACAGGATTTGAAAATGTACATTTTATGTAGCAGGGCCTCAAGGGAAAAATTGTTAAATAATATTGGATATACTGCTGAGAGAGAGCTCCTGCTTGGTTTCATGCACTCAAAGTTAGATAAAGGGTGTTTTCAAACAAGATGCTACCATGCCACAGAGGCCACCTGGCCCTACCTCCTGGCCACCCAGAAGCCACAGAGTCGCCTGCCCGTCTGGAGGTGGAGTGGCCGGATGTGTGCTCCTGTGAGCCACGGAGCAATGCGGGGAAATCTGGAGCACTCCGTGCGGGGCTAGCCAAATGTATGGTGGCTGCTTCCGTGGCCAGGGTAGCCATGCTGGGAACTGTTCATTTGAAGCACTTTCCGCTCACTCCATCTTGTGTGGGGGCTTTGCGGCGGTGCCACTCAGCGACCACGGACCCCCCCACCCCCCGATCACCTCGCTCATTGAAAAACACCCGAACTCTTATCCTGTAATCATTTCAATGTGTGCTTAACTTTAAGCACACGAGCAGTTCATTTGCAGTCCTATTGATTTCAATTTGATTCTCACATGATTAAAAGTTCAGCACTTTGCAGCACCGGGCACAGAAAGCTCAGCACATTGCAAGATGAAGCCCTTAAAGCCCAATTTGTTACTGTTTATATACACAACAATTTTCAATTAAAGACTTTTAAAAAAATATATTTTTAAAAAGAAAGAAGTATGGAGTTGAATTCCAAGTTGCCAAATATTTTAAAAGCAATAAAAATCTTTGAGATACAAGTCAAAGCAGGATTTATTCCTTCTGATGGACTCTGCTAATGGCATTAGCTTATCTGCCAGTGTAAAGAACAGGTGTGTACAGCAAGAAATTTCCAAATGAAGAAGAAAGGAGCTTTTCTCTCATATTTTAATTAAGAATCTCTGTATCTCTACACAGCATTCAGCAATGTAAATAGCTGAGCAAGTACATTAGCTACTTGGGCTGTAGATAAATTGTTTGACTGTTCCCAGACATCACAATATCCAAGAAATACATTATATTAAGTATCAAAACCAAGCATTTCTGTAGAATGAATTATATCGTGCGACGTAAGTTTGTTTTAATGTGGTTTAACGTTTTGTAATTTTAATGCAAGAAATCAAAACATATATACAAATATGTACAGCAATACTGCTTACTTTCATGGCATTTTATTCCATAAACATCAATAGCTGGATCAAATTCCCCTGGAGCCAAAGGCTGTGAGCTGTTCAGTGTATTTCCTGGACTGTCTGGAGGGGTTCCAATGGGGTGGGCCCCATCACTTTCCCCTTCGTCTTCTCCCTCGTTCTCCTCGCTCTCCACCTCTTCCTGTTCTGCCCTCTCAACGTCATGAATTCCAACCAGTAAGCTGTAGTCCATGAGTTTTAACTGAGCAAGGAACTAGAGGGGGATAATAGTCAACATCAATATCCCAGGGGAGAAAAGTCTAGGAGCCCAATAGATGGAAAAGGTGGAGTTTGTAGCATATAAAGGCAAATTCCTACTAAGAAAAATCGGACAGACCCCGATGTACATTGAGCAGAGGTTTAAAATGAAATATATTCAGGACTCTGCCAGCTACTGGAAGGGCAGGCTAAGGTGGGCGAAGAGAGGGGCAGGAATGTGAAACTTTAACAGCAACCCAACCCGCCCCCCCCCCCAAACACAAACACCTTGGGATGAAATTTAAGTCAATAACAACACTGAGTTCAACAGAGCCTGACAGTAACATGCCATTAGCAAGAGACTGCAGGAATGGTCCAGGACACAGATGCTATAGATTGGGATTAAGAAAACTAATCAGAATCAAGTGGGACATATGAATGGTGCCTGTTCTGTGCTTCTCTTAGGTCCTTTTCACACAGGCCACGGTGTGTGGGGGCGCATTCCCACGGACCCTCACCCACCTCTACCCATGGAGCATCAGGCATTGGTGCCTGTTGCTCCGTGTGTGGGTGATGGGTGGAGCGCAGGAGTGCGCACGCACCCCCACCCACTGTTCCCAGGGGCACCCACCCATCCCTCCCCACACTGTTGAGGTGTTTGCACAGGCACCCCACCCGCACACATGGGCAAGGCACCCATGTGAAAAGGGCCTTAGATACTTTTAAGTCCCACAATTCAAACAGAACCAAATAAATGAGTATCTTGGTAGCAAGTGCAAGCAAACATGCTCTTGTGGAGCTGTGCATTGTGGCTACATAGAAATGAGTGGAAGAAGAGAGAGACTACTTTCCAGCAGCACTGTACTTCCTGTAGCCTTGGGAACATTCCTCAAGCAGGGGCACAAGAGATGCATAGGTCTGATCCCACTTCCACTATCTGGGCTTGCTGTACATCTCCCCCTTCCTACTTTTAACTAACACCCCACTCTACAATGCTGGTTGAAAGGAAAGAGGGGGAGGTGTACAGCAAACCGATTTGGGGAGTAAAATGCTACCTCATTTTACAGAAGCAGCTACCAGAGAGATGAGCATACGGCCATGGTGAGGAATAGAACTGAGGTCTTCTGCATGGTAGACCCAAAGCTTAGCTGCCCATCCACACTACTAATGCTGCTGCAGAATCCAAACAAACAGCTATGTAATTTGCTGGTCAACATGAGAAGTACTTCTGTAGTGGCTGTATTAAGAAGAGGCCAAATACTGCTTCGTAACTCAAGTGGTAGAGCTTTTAAAATGAGATATGAAGAGCAAGGGTTAGGCAATCAGCTATTTTACATTTACACAAATCATCACATGCAAACGTATGCAAGTTAGGCAGCAGTGCTTTTCTTTATGCATCTGTGTAGATTTGAAATGTATATATGAAAAAAAAAAATTAGAAGCAACATTGCAAATGAATGTCAAATGTCTCTATCCTCTTTGAGCTGTAGAATGTTTGAGGTGGAATTTTTACGAGGATGTAAGCACCTGGTTGCAGAAGCTGGCAAAGTAATAGATTTCAGGTTTACTAATTACAGTAAATACAGGTCAGAGGTCAAGCACTGCCAGGCGCAACCTGCACTTTACCACCCTTGTATAACAATGATCAAAGTGTTTGTGAAAAGAAAAACAAACAAACCTTCCTCCCTCTTGTGAAGGATCAATCCCTGCTTAGCCAAGTCATTTGCCTTTGCTGCCAATAGCACTCGCTATGTATTTGCACTGCTGTATTTTAGTGTTGCACTACAGCTCATTCAGACCTGACCCACAACCGCAACGTTCTTCTCTTTGGACCATTCAAGAAGCACGGAGAAAGTGGTGTTCTCAGCTCAGCTACTGGGTCTACATTTTCCTAAATTGTATGCTGTTTGGAATCAGGCTCTGAGCTCTCTATAATCACAGCTCTACAATTCTCAAATAGACAAAAAGGTTTAAGTTAATTTAAAAAAAAAAAAAAAGAATAGGGCAAGGAGGAGGAGATGTGCAGATCACACTGGAGTGGAAGTTAACTGTAGAAAAGCAAGGTGTTAGAAATGGGTTTACATAGAGGGAGGAGCTGAAGAAAAGTGAAGGCACCTGACATTGGGAGAAAGGTGTTGGTCCAGCCATCGGAAACAACATGAAAAAATCATAATGGGAGCGATACACTGTACAGAGAACAGTAAAGGGGTAAATGAATGTTCAAGTGGGTTAGATTTAGGTGGGGCAAAGCTGAAAGTAAAGCCAAGGTTGTTTGCAAATTAAATGGCGAGAGGAAGTCAGTAAAAGGGACTTAGGAAAGAGGATGGCAGGGTCAGAACTATGGGTGAAAACAAACAGGCTACACACTTGGGGGTGCGTGTGTGTGTCTAGGGCACACAACGAACTTGTGCCTAATCAGGCCATCTGGCCCTGGTGCTCCCCCCCCCACTCCCGCCATGATGAGCAGCCATGGCTGCCCGTCATGGTAGCCCCCGATCCCCGGCAGGGGATGAAGATACTAACAAACCCGTGGGCCCACTATTGCCCATGTTGGCCCGCCTGGGCAGCCCTTGACTCAGGCTGTGGGCCCGGAATCATCAGATGGGGGACCACATCCAGGCCAGCTGCCTACCTAGGCCGGGGCAGCAGGGGGCCCACATCTGGCAGACTGCAAACAGATGCGCTGGGGAGTCCCTGGCGGCCCAGGCAGGCCATAGCGAGACCTCATTGTTTCTCCCTATGAGAGGGGATGACCATTTTTTGCTGCTAAAGAGGGAATCGAGAACTGGTCGTAAAGAAGAAGTTATGGTAGTTTGGGCAGGAGGGGAAAATAGCTTGTAGTCAGGATTTTGCTTTAGGGGGTGGAGATAAACAAGCAGGTCATAGACATGCTTCAAAGGGAGAAATGACAAGATGAGTGTGAATTCAAGTAAAAGGGAAGATAATAGAGGTCTCAGTGGTGATGGAGAAGAGGGGCACAATATAGGGCAGAGGTTCCCAAACTGGGTCAGGAACCCAACTAGAGTTGCACCATGTCCCGATGGGGTTATCCACGTGACATTTGATGTACTGTGCATGTGTGTGCTAGTCTCCGGAGTCCCAGGAGCGTATTTAAGTTTCAAAATGGGGCATGCAGGCAAAAGGTTTGGGAACTACTAGTCAACAGAGACAAAGTAGTTCAGTGGTATCTTTTATTGGACCAATTACAGTTGGTGGAGGCATGCAAGCTTTCAGACCTCACAGGGTTTACTACTAGTAGTGCAAGAGAAAGATGAAAAGCTCTGTTTTTGCCATTTTTAGTTCTAAGAAATGGCAAGATAGGAGGCAATTTCAGAGACAGGAGCAAATTCAAGCCTACAGAATGGGAGACTTGAGCTTTCATAGCACCCAGGTGATGAGGTATCAGTGCATTGGCGTGCTGGCTAATGGAGAGAATAAGGAGGGGACTAAGAATGTCCAAACAACCAGCCAACCACATTGGGGGGGGGGGGGAAGGGGGGAGGAGAGAGGGAATCCCCTGACAGTGATGCTGAAAGAGCAGCCAGGAAATAAAAGTAAAATCAGGAATGGACATTAGTAGAAACTCAGTGCAGGCAAGGTCTCATACGAGCATCTAATTGTGTTAAAATATCAGCAGAAGGAGTGAGGAAAATCAGTATGGAGAGGAGATATTCAAACTTGTAACGGAATAATAATGTCTTTGTGAAAGCATGTTCAGTGGAGTGGGCAGAAGAGAGGTCAGACTAGAGGTAAATGAAGTGGTCCTGGGTAAAGGGAGGCCAAGGAACTGAGAGAGAGAAGTGGAATCTAGTGAGGATTATTGTGCTTACCGGAAAAGGAAGGAGCAAAGGAAAGGGTACAGGAGGAAGAATTTTACTGTAAAGAGCATAGAGAAGTGATGTTATAAAGTGTTCTGCATTATGTTTAAAAGTATAATTTTCAAACAAATGCAGTTGGTAAAAGTAGTATTCATTATTTGAAGCAGCTCAGCTGAATTGCCTGTCTGAACAAGAACAGGAGAACTGAAAAGAAAAAGATTTAATTCTAGCCCCACTTATGCTGGATCAAATGTAAAACCACATCACAATAATTGTCTGCATACAAATTTAATAACGCTTCCATATGAATTTCAAAACTGTCAATGCCATAGAAGTTCATCAGAATGCATTTAAGCGACTGACCTAACAGCCTGTCATCATACATAAAACGCACAGATTAAAGTTATATAAGAGAGGACATTTGATCCATATTCTGTATTTAAAGAAATACATTGATTCACTAGATGTTCTAGATCTTACATGCAGCCTATACACTGGAGTTCTAGGCAGCAAAAAGTGCTGTAAGCTAAAGAACAAAATTGACCCATATTAAGCAGGCTGGGTGCAGTGTGGGAATCCCCCACATTTTGCATACTGAGCAAAATAGAGACCTCAGTCCCCTCCCAGATGTTTAGGTCTCCAGATGTTATAGAGATTGGCATGGTATAAAACTAGATGGATGATGTAACTATAAACATAGGCAGAATAAACACAGATGAGACCTGTGTCTTTGTCCTGTTTTTGTTACTAATTTCTCTGCTACCTAGCAACGTCTCTGTTTCCTCATCTGTAATATGAGGCTAAAATATTACCATTCTTCCTGCCCCAGAGGTGGTATCAAAATTTAATAGTGGTAAGATACTCTAAATTCTAATTATCATCATCAGCATACTATCATCAAACTGTCACGGAGTAGGCAAAGGTAGACGAGCAGCAAAGGGACACAGCAACTTTATCAGGAGAGTAAAGTTCTGTAAAATGGTCACTCCTGAAACTAACTTGGGCTTCATTTGAAATGGCCTGTGCCAATAAGTCTTACGGACTAGTCAAACAAGTGCATTCATTTGTGATGCATGTGCTATGCAGTATTTTTGCACAGATATTACTACGACTTCCCTTGCATTTCTGACCCTTGCTGTTCACATTGCATTCTTACCTCAACATCCTTTTTCAGCTTTTCAAGGAACATCTTTTTGTTGCTTTCATCAATACAAATCTTTTGGCCATCGTTAATGAAATCATTGTCTTTTAATTTTGGCAGCTCTTTGGCCTAAAACAGAGAGAAAGACGAAGAAATCCAATGAATATGAACCATGATTAAAACATGAATATAATGAAACTTCATGATCAATACGAATCCTTGAGGATGGGAAGAGGGGGAAGGGAAAGCTTGTCGGATCACTGTAGGACTGAATATTCAGAGCTATCAAAATGCAAAGTGACACTATCAGCCACAAGGGGGCACTAATGAGCTATGGACAATAGGACACGCTTGTATTTCGAATGTAGGAATATAAAACTTTACTCAGAGTAAACAAATACCTGGGAGTAAACAAACATTTGCTTTCACAGTTCATGGTTGTAAATAACTACAAAGTACAGAACACATTAATCATAACTTTATTGAAGGCATTAGAATTTTTTTTGACACAATATTTAGCTTCAAAAAGAAAGTTATCTACCCCTTTAAGTCTAAGGTCATTTTTACACGGATGATGGTGGGTGGGTGTTCGCCCGTGTGAACCCCGAGTGGGATGGGCGCGCGGGTGTGTGTGCGCGCGCACTCCTGCACAACACCCACCTCCACCCATCGCACACCCACAGAAAGCCGGAGGCGGCTCTGTGGGTGGAGATGGGGTATGTGTGTGTTTAAATGGACACCCACCCACCGCGGCCAAACACCCATCCCTCCACCCCGTCCATGTAAAAACGGCCTATGTGCTCTTTCCCAGGTGCAGTTTTTTTCTAGGGGGATCAGCCACCAGTAAACTTGGAATTAATTGCTGTTTTTTAAACAAACAAACATTCTATGAAAAACTAAGTAGGATAAATAATTATGGTTCTAACTAGTACTAAAACTCAGCATTTAAAATTACTTGATTTTTTACTGAGTATCTTGGTATTTGACTCGGTCTTACTGAGTAACTGAGGAAACGGCCCAGTAGGTAAATCCTTGGATGGGCAACATACCTTTTCCTGTAACATACAGAGCTTTTCCTGGTCCTATATACTCAGTACTCGGAAAATACTCAGTACTCTGTTTCATTTTACTGAGGTAAGAAGAACTCTCTCCCCCGTGTCCAAAATATTTGAAGAGTACAAAACGGGATAGGATGTTTTGGCAAACAGGCCCAAAACTTTGCCTTCCCTCAGATTATTTTTTTCTATATCCCCAATGCTGTCACACACTTATTTACCCCAAGCAAAAGGGCTGGAACACTCCCATCCAAATGTTTTTCAGTTGTGCAACACAAAGCAATTTTTTCCCGCATAGAAAAGAATGGATGGGCTCCTTCAGATCTTTGTCTTGACAGTAAATAACCCTGGGTGAATTGTATAGTAGTACACCTTGTTTTAAAGAGACAATTCTCCTAATACAAAGAGGAGTTAACTCCATATAATTTTAGATAGAGACGGGCCCAAATTAAAACGCCAGATTCCAACACTCGAACGTGATCTGAACATGGCAGTCCTCACTACTGCTGTTTTGGACAATGCATTCTGGCTCGCTGAAGTGTTATAAGCTAGTTTGTAGGGGACCGCCCATTTTTTAAAGTCATTCAAAATGGAGTTTCAGGCTCCTGTTCACCCACCCCAGACTACATACAGTAGTTCTGTCTAAAGCACTTTGTTGTTTAACCCAATGGGGATGGGGCAGTATCCTGAAGGATTCTAAGAAGCATATGATGGGTGTTTGTTTACAACAATCTGACAACCTATATCAATCATCTCCCTGGCCAGCTTGCAAAAGTGGTTTGAGATGGAGAAGCTGAGGGAAAGACAAAAAATATCCAGGACTAACAGTTTATAGCTCTCAAACAAGGAAATCATCATATAACCCTCCAGGCTGATTCAGCAGAGGAGGGACTGGGGCTGGAGTGTAGTATGCTGGGATACATCCAAATTGTCCATACTACAGACACCTCCTATCTTCTGTAACTCTGAAGATCGCTTTGGCACCAGCAGCTGACCAACTATCCTGGCCTTATGGATTACCAGTGCTCCACAGACCAGTTTAGCAACTGCTGTTTTAGACTACAAACTTTATTGGGCTGTTTCTCAGTAGTTGTACTTTAAGCAGAATTTTTTGCTAGGCACAAACATTACACAGAGTGGGGTTCCCAACGTTTTTGCCTAATACATCCTATTTTATTTCATTTATTTATTTTCATACATTTATGAGTCGCCCCATATGCCTACGGCATCCCGGGGCAACGTACAACTAAAAAAGTTCATAAACAATTTACTTTTTTCTTAAAACATCAACAATTTAAAACATCACAGAGAGAGGAAAAAATATTAATACCACAACCCCAGTTAGCAACAAAACCTATCCGATGCGTCAGGATTACGACCCCATCCACTGAAGTAAAACCCCACTTGGGATTCTAACCCACAGCCTGGGAACCTCTGTGTTAAGAGGTCATAAATAGTAAATTGTTTATAATTTTAATGTGCGAAATGTGAAATCATAGGTGCACGGCAATGCAATATCTTAGGAACAGGCCTGGTATCAACTGAAAGCTCATATGCTTGAGTACAATAATGATGAAATAGTCTGAGCTTTTACATTATTACGTAGGCGGCTTGCTAACGTTCAGGGAGGGGTGGGGACTACCATGAGTTTAACTCACGTTAGCATGGTCACGTGAAATCCCCGCTCATGTGACCAGGTGTTCTAGCATTATTTTTCGGTTCTCCCATTAAATTCAATAATGGGCAAAATACAGGACTGGGTTTTGAGTCCTGTATCACATTACTGAATTTAACAGGACAACAGAAAAATAATGCTAAAAAACCTCATGAACATGAGCAGGGATTTCATGTGACTGTGCTAACATGAGCTAAAGCAGCCTCTGTAAAAAATAAAAAAAATAAAATCAATATTCTGGCATATTTTAATAAAATGGGCATTGCGAGAACTTCAGGACTTAGTTTGCATTGGGAGGATAAAGTAAAACTTGTCCTTCTACAACCATGAAAGGCAAAACTCCAGGGATTAAAGGGGTTGCAAAGAGAACAGTTGATTAAATCAGAGGGCAAGTAATTCCAATTAGGGAAACTAGTATTAGATTATTCTGTAGCAGCTTCTCTCTACTTCCGTTATTTTAACCTTAACTTGAATTTATTATTTAAAAACCTTCTGCATTTAATCCTGTGCGTGCTTATTTTGCTAAAGCAGGACACTAGTAGTTGAGATCCTCTAAGTGGACTTTTGCTCTGAAAAACAAGAGAGCCTCCCTTTTAAGAACTTTCTATCATAAGGGAACACCTCACTATGGATGGCTTTTGAGTGTCACTTGTAAGTCTGTGGGGAGACACGCTACTTGTAGCAGGAAGCTGAAGGCTTCCTGACTAACACAGGCCAGCCTGAAAAACTGCAAGTGCGGGAAAAAGAATTATAACCATATTTGGAAGTGCAAAGAGATTCAATACAAAAAAAACCCCAAACCCTCCCTGTGACAGACTGGGCTACGTTTTCTTACCAATGTAATATAATTTTAAACAAAAAAGAGACTACTATCGCCCCCACCACCATGGACTTCCCTGGAATTTATGTCTTCCAAAGCAACAAGACTGTACATTTAAAAACTTTAAACAAATGGATTACCGGGATGGGGTTTTTAATCATCATTATTACAAACTTTCTACTGTTTAGAGCAACAGGCACATATTATTGGGATCTATATTTTCTATCTTTGCACGATAGCAATTCAAGTGGAAACATGGGAGACATCTAAACTGATACAACTGTCTCCATGTTGCAAAATTACGCAGACTTTGCTTTAGCAAAAGAGAATTAATTTTTGATGAACATCTCAAATATTTCCAGTGCAGGCAAGCCCTTGCTATATAAGAATCACCAATACTGTAATTTATTATAATGCATATATTACTATCATTAAAGGGCTAAATATCTGAAAAGCTGCACTGGAGACGAACAGATAACTACTCCTACTAAATAAATAATGGATTTTCAGGCAGAACCCTTCATTATCATTGTAATCCCCTGCTTAAGAATGCAGGAAGAGCATGCTGGATTTTACAAATATAAATATATGTTTATAAGAGGCATATACACCCCTTTTGCATAATTAAACTTTAACTCCTAAAGCTTTCATTACATTCTGGACAGAGACCCAAAAGTATGATTGTGTTTATTATGATGGCAAAAAGATTGTTAGTAGCTGACCTCAATGAAAATGACTGAACATCAGAAAGCATTTCCTAATTAAAATTGCTCTTTACACCAAGATGACTGACTACCATAACATGAATTACCTTTACAATGTTTTTCAGTGAGTCCGTTTTAGGACCAACTGAAGCACTGAACTGAGGTACATGAATGCAGCACAGAGCACGCCGGGTAAGGGAGCCTAGCCTGGCATAACCTTTAGAACTGGGCTATTTCCAAAGAGGCTAAAGGGTAATTGGTAACAGGTGAGTTGGGGTGTGGCAGGGCCAGCTCCGGACTCAAGCGACTGGGCTTTGAGCTGAAAAGCGGTGAAAGGAAAGAGCTGCAGGCAAGTTACTCCAAAGACATCGGAGCTCTGAGAACAGGACCCAGCCAGGAAGGCTGGGTTGGACTGTGGCTCCCCAAGCGTAAGCCGGATTCGGGAGGAACTGTGCCCGGCGGGACCTTGGGGTTGTGGGGATTGCACGTGGTGGGAAACAGCCAGCTTGGGTGGAGCTGCGCTGCGTGAGGCTGGTTTCCTGGGACTGTGGTTGTGAACTGTTTTAATAAAGAACTTGAGCTGAAGATCCCATCTGGTGCCTTGAGGGTGGGGGGGGGGGGGGGTCAGCGGAGGAGGCATGACGAACCTATCCTCCAGGCACCCTTTTACACTGAACATGTAAAATAGTAACTTATTCTTGTTTCTAATATTTCTGTTCTTTTCAAAAACCTCACTTAAATTTGTTGACGAATATAAAACAAAATGTAAAAGGTAAATTCTGGCCAAAGTCATATTTAAACAGGCACTGAACTATTAAAAAAATGTTGTGTGGAAATTAAAATACTGAAAGGTTAATTCAATACCACTTTTACTTTCATATAACAGGTAAATTATATGATAGCACACGGTTCACAGTAAAAAGGTTTAAAATACAGTATTCAGTCCCTTTGTAATAATCAGGTCACACCGGAGAAATCTGACTTAGCTTGACTACAGAACGGGTAGGGCTCAATTCGTGCATGCGTGGGGGGGGAGGGGCGGACGCTTGCCAGGGCTGAGTCCCAGCGATTAAATTCAAGGGGGCCTGAACCTCTGGAAATGTTCCTGATAGGAGTGTGCACCCCAAAATGTGAAAGACCAGGAAAAGGCCGATATTCGTCATTTCAGGGCTGGAAACGAAACCTAGAAAAAACATGGATGGTTAAGTTGGTTTTCATTAATAATTTTCCTGCCCCACCCCCTGCGCTGGCCATCATATCAATTAAATTACAAAAACTCCTGTTTTGCTAGCTGGGGAATAGGGTTCATTTCCCTGCTCTTAGGGTGTTTTCAGACGTAATATCTGCATGGTTTAACCTGCTGTAGTGCGGGTTACACCAGGTACCAACGTTATGTCAAAAGACACCCGCCAGATGTTACCGTGGTCTGACCGTTGGCTGGCTCCTGAGGAAATCCGCAAGTGACAGCTCAGGCTAAGCTTCACCATGGTCGAGAACCAGCCACCGGACCTGGAATAAGGCAGGCTATCATGTCTGATAGCCCACTTTACTCTCCCTGGTCCGGAGTGGCAGCGGGGGCTGAGTGCCATGACGGCGGTCACTGGCTGCCCATCAACCGGGGTGGAGGGGCGCCACTGCATGCAGGATGGGGGCAGGAATGTGCAAACGCACGTCCGTGCATTGCCTCACGCCCACCCCGGCCTGCCCTCACGCTTCTTTGGTGGCCTGGAAGATCCCAACTGGGGTGAGTGCTGCCTTCACCGCCCGGATAAGTCTATGGTGGTGGAGGCCGCCCGTTATGCGTGAAAGCACCCTTAGAAGGTCTGGGCCAGGACGTGTGGCTTCTAGAGTAGGCTTGGGTCCCAGCAATTTTTTTTTTTATTACACAAATTAATCACACGTCTTATTAAATATGAAATTAACAAATATGCAGGAAATTCAATCTAAAGTGCTCAGTAGAAGATCTTCTTTAAAAATCCCCACTAGTTCAAGTGCTGAAGATTTAATATGCCAAGAAACAAACCAAGCTTTCCACCACTTTTAAACTTGATCCTATCCAGCACAAGGGCCAACCTGTTCCTCTACCCAAAGCAGAATTATGGAGTTCCATGCAGTTTGTTTTGCACCATCTAGCCAATGAGACTTTATAGGGAACAAGAAACAACAGCCAACGACCTATCTGCTTTGTGCAGACATTAAAGTAGTGGTTTATTTTGTACCCACATGTTAGGTACAAAACAACAAGGTTAGGATGCTTGCTCTGCTGTTCCGGAGCACTGCCAGCGGGGCTGCCCCGGAGCAGGAAAAGCCTGCCCCGCTTACACATCTGGCAGGCAGCCTTTAAATGGATGGCCCACCGGGGGTGAAGCAGGGCAGGTGTCCATGCAAAGACAGCTGTTGTATCAATACGATTAGTTAAATGAGTGGTTATGTGTCGAAGCTTAACTTAAACATCACACCGAGACCTCTCGTGTGGAGTCCCGCAGGGTTTGGTTTTGTCCCCTCTCCTGTTCAATGTGTATATGCAGCCACTCGGTGAAATGATTAAGAGGTTCGGTATGCGGGGTCATCAATATGCTGATGACACCTAGCTGTACCTCTCATTTTCAGCTGACCCAGGCCCGACAGTCTTGGTGCTTACTCGGTGTCTGACAGCTGTGGGGGACTGGATGAGGGCTAATTGACTGAGGCTGAATCCTGACAAGACAGAGGTGATGTTGGTAGGTAAGACGATGGAGGTGGTGGCCCCCGTCATTGATGGGGTCTGCCCTCCATTAGTCTCCCAGGTTCGGAGTCTGGGGGTGCTCCTTGATGCGCTGCTCCACCTGGATGTCCAGGTGGAGGCTATGGCAAGGGGTGCCTTTCGCCAATTACATCTGGTGCGACGGCTTCGGATGTATGTTTCGGACTCTGACCCTGGCTACCATCATCCATGCTTTCATCACCTCTAGATACGTGGGCCTACCCATGGTCATGGCTCGGAAGTTGCAGCTGGTGCAGAATGCGGCGGCCCGCCTCCTGGTGGGTATGGGTCGCCGGAAGCATATTACGCGGTGCTCTGTTCTCTGCACTGGCTGCCGGTAGTTTTCCAAGCCCAATTCAAGGTGTTGGTCTTGGCCTATAAAGCCCTAAACGGCCTAGGCCCTATCTATGTGCAGGACCACCTCACCCCCCCGAGTTCTGGACTGACCCCTGTGCTCATCTGGGGGTGCCCGGCTTGAGGTCCCCCAAGTCTGTCGGGGGGCCACACAGGAGAGGGCATTCTTGGTGGTTGCACCACAGCTGTAGAACGCCTCCCGGTTGGCCATGGACCTCCCTTACTTTCGAAGAAGTTGTAAGACCTGGCTGCTCCGCCAGGCGTTTGGTGGGGGAGAGGGGTGATGGGGTGGGGAGTGGGTTAGGGTGGATTATTTTATTATCCTCTTTATGTCTTGTTTTTAGTTATTGTTTTTAGCGTTGATTATAAGCTGCCCCGAGCTGCCTGCAGCAGGAGGGGCAGGGTAGCAAGAATTTTAAATAAAATAAATAAATAATTAAAACTCCTTCGGTGTAACCTGGGCTTGGAGCGGGGAAGGCTAGCCCTTGGCAACTGGGGTAGGGAGTGAGACATCTCTCCGGTTTACTCAGTGAGGAGGTGGTGCTGGAGCACTAGCAGATGACCATGCTATTTTTCTGTATTTAAAAGGTCAAGTTTCAGCGTTCTGTTTTATCAAGTCATATTTGTACCACTAACAGTACACAATGTAGAAGCGTCCCCCTCTTACTGTTTTCAATTGGGTTGAATAGCTGGTGAATGAAAAACCTTCCTCTACCCTCTTGATATAATATTCCTTAACTTGAGACAATCTTGATTCCCAATACAACCACTTCAGGTGTAATTTTTCACACTGTACATTATGCTACTAATAATGATGTGGCCTACCACACAGAAGCATTCTTGCTGTGATGGGAAAAGACTAGTAAATGCACCTATTTAATGGAAGATGGAATGGCTTTCATCCTACTATACACAAAGTTTATTTTAAAATCATTATAGGCTGCTTGTAAGTTTATAGCCCAGGGAAAAAAACGAACGTTATATATGAGAAATTGATTTCTTTTTAGAAATTTCTGCCAAAGTTCATGAGGTATTCTTTCTTCCCTGCCTGTTTTTTTGCTGCAGCAACAGCAGAATAAAGAATATGTTCAGGACAGAATTCGCCCCCGAGGCCCATAAGGGCTTGCAGGTCTGAAGTAGGGGGTGTGCTGATGATGGTGGGGCTGCTGAAGGGCACAGTGCTATAGAGACTGAAGTCAGCTCAGACTGGATTGCTTGCTGTACGTCCACCTCAATCACTCTGTTGGCAGGGAGGGGAGATAGAGTCCAGAAATAAGTGCAAAGGTTGATTAAAACCACTTTACCACCACTATCACCTTGCCTATGAGCTTTAAGTTCTTCTGTGTTGTCTCAGAGGTGCAACACAAACATTGCACCCAAAATTGTTACATAAACTGCTATATTCCAACTACTTTCTTATGAATCCCAGTACTGAAAATGGATCCTGGAATCCAGCACTGACATACGCACCTTCTTTACTTGACAGAAGTGGTAGCCCAACTTGTATGTAGACTAGAGTGTGAGTACAGTCTTAATACAGAAGATAATTTAAATTATTATTTTAGAAAAAGTTAAATATCAGTTCAGGTACAAATATTTTAGAATACTGCATGAAAGGATGCCTACTTTTATTACCAATCTATTCAACTGCAATGAAGATTACCCAGCAAGAAGGAAACATTGGAGTCGAGCCTAAACCCTGCACGTATGAGGAATGTGACATGCGTGCAAGCCACGCACAACTTGTGTGTGTACATGTGGGTTTAGGATCTGCCCAAGTGTGTTTAAATACACAGGGCATTTAAATAGTAATTTCAGTCTTCTAGAAATCCAGCCAGTCAGGTTAAGATTTCTTTTTCTTCTCCAGATTCCCAGCTGAGCAGCTCACTCTCTGGCAGTGGGCTCAGAATGAGTGGTAAGAAATAGTATACACAGCTATAATTACTAATTTGATGTCATACTGGAAGTGCAGCACAGCTGTGAAGAGAGACCACCAGGGAGTTTCCGATTATCCCTGTCCAGCAAAATTGTCTAAAGAATTACTTAGTAGCATTCTACATTATAAAAACTAGGGGGAAAATGAAGACTAGAATAGGCAATGCATTAGTTGTCATTATTTGACAACTGCTGAAATCTACTGCTCTTTTTAAATTCATGACATCTATATGTATGTAATATCTGTTGCCATCTGATTCCATTATTTAAATATCACTCCTAATGCAAATCACAAGATGTGTGCGCCAAGGTGACATGCAATGGGTGGAACTTGTCTCCATGTTGTGTCTACATCACAAAGTAGTTGAAATGGCAACTTCAGAGCTTTATTGTCAACACATTAGGATATTAAACTGCTGTAACAAGTAAAATGAAAGAAAAGTTGAGAACACTGCAGAAAATCAGTAAAATTTTCTAATAAAGTCAACCTAATTGCTCTCTATTACTTAAAAAAAATATTCATATAATGAAAACATGATATCGATTTGGATGTAGAAAATAAAATAAGAGGCAGAAACTGAATATGTGTTTCTAACCTATTTATTACTGAATGCATTACCTTTTATTTACAAGCAGTGTAACTGAGGAAGGGGAGTTCTAAGGCATGAAGATTCATCTGGACTTTGGGCAACATTTTCAGACAAGGTTAGTCCCCCAGTCCGTATTAGGCAGCTAGTTCCAAGACCTGGTATTCAGAGGTACCGAATTCCCACAGCTCATATTGAAGTAATGGGTAATGCCACCAGGTTACTTAATGCAGGAGTAACTGAAGCTGCATGTATTTATTTCGAGGGGCGTGGTTAGCACTCAGCACACCTAAAGCCAATTTGTCTACTGGAATGCATCCATGTTTAAAATTTTTGGCTTAGGTGACTTTCACATGGTCATGTAAAGATTAGGTGTTTTGAGACATGGCTCCCGCCACTGCCACGGACTTACCCATGTGGTGGTGGGAACCATCACTCCAGCCAGGAATTGGCCCAGCTGCTGGACAAATGTGACGGCCACCAGAGGCAGGAAGACGTGCAAATGCACCACCCCCAAGCTGCATGAAGCAGCCTGCCCTCTGTAGCTGGCAGGCAGCCAATGATGGCCTCCATGGTGCCCGGAACCCCCGCCACTCCAGACTAGGTCAACGTAGAGCAGGTTTTCACACTCATCCTGATTGCTTCCCCTCCCCCCCCCCCCCGCTGCAGGTATAATTGCGTGGACTGGGGTTTGCAAGGGCTGTGTTTCACCTGCCTGAGGGGTCCCTCCAGAGGCCTGGATTGGAGGGGGTTTGCTGCCACTCATCCTGATTGCTTCCCCTCCCCCCCGCAGGTATAATTGCGAGGGCAGGACCCTTTGGGTGCCAACCCTTGGGTGCCTTCCGAAAGGTGACAACTAAGGGTGCTGCCTTTGTGCAGCCCTTGAGAGCCCGTGAGACCCAAGCCGACTACGTGGCAAAATAGCGTGGGAGCATGCAGCGGGATTGGAAGTGTTGTTCTATTCGCCTGTGAAGCAGCAGAAACTGACACGTCCGTTAGTGGACCCGGGGGGGTGTTGGGAGCAGACGCGCTCCTTGTAGCAGTGCCAGAGGCACGTGCCCTTGAGAGCCCCGCGGCTGGGGGCCCGTTTGTCATTTCAGGTCCAGGGGCTGCCTGCTGGCTTGTGTTCTGCTGGGGTAAGCTTCCATAAGAAGATAGATAATCTATTCCTTGTGGGCACCGAAGAAGGGAAAATCTACAAGGAGAGGAAAGAACGGACTGTGAGCATCTGGGGGGGTAAGGGGGGAACGTAGAGGCCAGCCGAGAGGGCTGACCTGTCCCCTCCTCCCACCCGGAAGCAGCTGGGCGCGGCACTTTGGGGCACTTCGG
This sequence comes from Sphenodon punctatus, assembly GCA_003113815.1. Taxonomy (NCBI): domain Eukaryota; kingdom Metazoa; phylum Chordata; class Lepidosauria; order Sphenodontia; family Sphenodontidae; genus Sphenodon; species Sphenodon punctatus. The sequence continues at coordinate 2,994,333 of QEPC01013874.1, read as the reverse complement.
GGTGGCAGGGGGGTTATTGTTTGGTTTTCTGTGTGGGCTTCTATTTATTCAGGGCTAGGGTGGTAGGGTGGGAGTCATAGGTAAGGGGGGGTTAAAAAAGGGAGGTTTGGGGGGGAGGGCTAGTGGGCAAACAGCCAGGTTTGAGGGGCCGGGATCAGGTGGACGGAGGGAAGGGCGCGGCCATTGGGGTTGTACTGGGGCGGGGACGGTATGGTCCATGGGGTGGGAAGGCACAGGCCCCTAGGGGTCCAAGGTGCCTAAGTGGAGTACAGGTTATCACCCCCCCGCTGAGGGAGAGGGAGGTGCTGGGTCCAGGGTCCGCACGTGGGGGGGTTGCTGCTGTTAAATGCGAGGTCCGTAGTGAACAAGGCCCCAATTATCTGGGATTTAATCTCAGATGGGGCCATGGACCTCGCATGTATTACAGAAACCTGGCTTAGTAAACCTGGCCGGTCCAACTTTGGCGGATCTTGTTCCGGCCGGGTATGCTGTGCAGCATCAGCCCTGCACGGGTGGCGGGGAGGTGGTGTGGCTATTGTTTTTAGGGAGGATTGGCCTGTTAGGAGGTATCCAGTTCGGGGGATTATGGGTATTGAGGTCCTTCATGTGGTGTTTGATTTGGCTGGGGGCAAGCTAGGGGTGCTGCTGGTGTACCGGGCCCCTTCCTGCCCAGCGGCATCCCTTGCCGCTCTAGCAGAGCTGGCCTCAGAGGTGGTGTTGGGCTCCTCTAGGACTTTGGTTCTGGGGGACTTCAACATTCACGCCGATGCTGGCCTTGTTGGGGCAGAGCGAGAATTCATGGCCGCCATGGCAACCATGGACTTGCCCCAGGAGGTTACCTGCCCGACCCACGTGGGGGGACATACCCTCGACCTGATCTT
>QEPC01013874.1:2951884-2991296 GCA_003113815.1 Sphenodon punctatus | reverse complement strand
GGCCGCGGCTTTGGAACTCCCTTCCGGAGGAAGCTCGCCTGGCCCCTAGCCTGTTGACATTCCGGCGAAGTTGTAAAACCTGGCTGTTCGCCCAGGCCTTTGGGAGGGAGGGTGGGTAGGGTGAGGTGTTTTAGCTCCCCCACCCATTTTGGTTATTCTAGCTTGTTATTATATTTATAACTTTAGCCCTGTTTTAATATTTAATATTTAATAGTTTTAATATTTTAAAAAGTATTATTTTGATTGTGAGTTTTAATGGTTTTATTGTGTTTTAAAATTGTTGGAAGCCGCCCCGGGCTGCATGGCAGGAGGGGCGGGGTATAAATTTATTAAATAAATAAATAAAAGTCTGCTTTACTCCCACCCGGGCAGCCACTTCCCAGCCATATTGGCGCTAAGCCTGGGCTGTGACCTGGGGATGTTCATAAGGAACAGCATGGGCTAACGCTTTCAGAAGTGATGGTGGCTCATGGTTCCATGTGGGTTTAAAGCATGGCAATGCGTGCTGTCATCATGTCTGAAAACACCCAATGTGTGTTCTGTAGTCCAGTGCCTCACATGGCCTCCTTCCTTCCCTTTTAACACTTCCCAAGTACTTAGATAGAATAGCAATGGCCTTAATACCTAGGCAGACAATCTTATTAACTGAGACTTACTTATGGATACTATTGCAGGTACTGTTGCTGTGGTTTTAAAGTTGCATACAGCTAAACCTTAGTAAACAAGTTGTCAGAAAACACAACTGTGTTTATATTAATTAACAACAGAAGGAGCAAGGAGGCGCACATTTGGGCATTATTAGAGGCTTTTCTCAGAAACCCAGGAAAACTAGTCCCCTGCCTCTTCAAACTATAGTTTTTCAGATTTTTCAACATTTTCAAAAGTGGCTTGAAATTCCACTCCTACAGAAACTGTAAAAGTAACTAGCATAAAAAATGTGTCTCAAAGCATCATCTGACATCACTAAATCGGTATCTTTCCCTTCCTACTAAATATTACAGAATGTTTTCTAATAGTTTATTCGTGGCAAAGTAGAAAATAAGCAATGTGGTGCAAGGCTTTTATTCAACACTTAGGAGCAGTGCAGCCATTAGCTCTCACAGAGTTGGAACACGTGATGGTTGTGCGGCAGTGGCACGACCCAGCCTGGAGAGGAAAACTGTGGTGGACCCTGTCTTGGGTGACAAATGTGCTCGCAACCAGGGCGCCGTCCTGCCACCCGCACAGTCTGGGGAGGGCAGGGAGAATCATGGACCTGTGGCTGGCTGGCCCCACCCCTGCGCTGCACCCAGTGCCCTGTCCCTCACCATTATGGGCAGCCGTGGCAGTCAATGAGGGCCAGTCGTGGCAGCCCTGGCCCGGGCTGGTATGCCGGCCTGGAAACAGACATGATAGTCTGGGCTAAGGTCTGCCCAAACAGCAGGCTGTGACCTTGGAGTTTTCTGAGGTCACAGCCTGGGCTAGCTGATGACACAGCCCTGGGCAATCCTGGGTTAACATTTGGTGGTACTTGCACACATGTGCAGGTGAGATCCAGGCCAAAGCAGGAAAATAAGGACACAGCATGGTATTGTCTCATTTGTTTTTACCCAAAGTTACATCAAATCCTAGGTTCTCTTATTCTACTCATAAAAGGAAAAACACTAGTGTTTTTATAAAGCACACAAGGCAATTAAGTCTGATTTTAAAATCTCAAAGGTAAGTATTTTATTAACAGAAATTGCACCTGGAGGCAACAGACTGTAGGATCTTAGTCACCACTGTATATCTGTGGCAGTATCTTACGATATCTAAGCTGAGTCTCTATAGATATCCTGATAGATCAGTCAGACTCTACTCTTCATGGAAAAAAGGTAATGTAAAAGTAAAACAAACTAATAAATGAAATGGAATTTTCCATTGAGCTGCGTTTGCAACGCTTAGCTCCATTATAAACAAGAAGAAAGGTGTTTTCTAAAATGCTACTCATTCTGGAAGCCTGAACTTATGGTTTTCTTAAACAACAAAACCTTAAGCACTGGGCTATATTCCTAAACTTGCTCTGCTTGTGGAATTCTCATGTACTTTACAGGTGCTTGTTTGCCAGGGCAGAATTTTAAGGGTCTACTAGCGTCTGAAGCCGGCAGCCACAGTCGGCGCTGAAGCCGCCCGACTGCCGGAGCTCCATGAAGGTAGGATCCCTGGGTGGGAACTTGGAAGTAGGGTGATCCCTGGGGTGGGGTGGGGGTGTTAACCGCCACCCCACCCCAGGGATCATACAGTACACTACTTAATACTTACCGGCTGCTGCTGGGATGGCCGCTGGTGCTGGTGGGCTCGCTCTGGGTTGCTGGCGGCGGCCCGGAGCCTCAGTAGGGACACTCAGGGGAATTTTTTTGTTTAAATCCAGGCTGGGCAGGGGGTGTCCCCCCTTCCACCCGCGCAGCCTGGGAGGGGGAGGGAAATTCGTTTTTTTTGTGGGTTTTTTTTTTTTTACATTGCGGCCATTCATTTGAATGGCCGCAATGTAAAAAAAATCCGGTACCGGGAATCCGGGAAACGGGCCGGATTACCGGGTTGAATCCGATAATGCCGGTAGATCCGGTTGTCCCAGCCCTAGTATTAAGTCAATACATATTTTATCACTGACATCTCTGGCGGGTCAGTTATTTTTATTTCCCCGCCCTCCAATTTTTACCCCGCCCTTCCTGAATGGCTGAGAGTGGCTTGCAAACACGTAAAATATATAAAAACCCCAGATAAAACAGCATAAAACCCCAAACCTACCCACCAACCTTTCCCCTCTTCAGCCCACCCTACCTCCATTCACCGCCAAAACCTCTCCCAACCGTCAACCCCCTCCCAAAAAGCCCCTATCTTCCCTGCCAAATGCTTTTTAAAATAAAGTTTTGCACTGCCTCCAGAACATGCTTAGGCCTGGGCTCAGATGAACCTCCGGGGCAAGGGAGTTCCACAAAACTGGGGCAGCGACTGAGAAAGCCCTCCTGCACATCCTCATCCTACGAACAAGAGTAGCAAATGGAACCTGCAGGGGGTCGCAATTTAGGACAAGCGGTCCTTCAGATATGCGGGGGCCAAACGGTTTAAGGCTTTAAAGGTCAAAAACAGCACCTTGAATTGTGCCTGGAAGGCTATAGGCAGCCAGTGCAGACTTTGGAGCACCGGTGTAATGTGCTTCCTGAGATTCGTCCCTGAAAGGAGCTGAGCTGCCACGTTCTGCATCAGCTGCAGCTTCCAAACAGTCAAGGACAGCCCCACATAGGGTGCATTGCAGTAATCTAGCTTTGAGGTGATGCAAATGTGGATGATAGTGGCCAGATCCAAATCAGAAAGAAAAGGTTGCCGCCTCCTCACCAGATGGAGTTGGTGAAAAGCACTCCTGGCAACTGATGCTACCTGATAATACAGGTACAGTGAGAGATCCAGAAGCACTCCAACACTGCGAACATGATTAACCAGAGGGGGCCAGACCCCATCAACAACAGGAGTCCCAATCCCCTCCAAGTCACAAGGCCGGCCAACCATCATCACTTCTGTCTTGTCAGAATTCAGCTTTAATTGGCTCACCCTCATCCAGTCCACGACCGCAGCTAGGCATTGGGTAAGCACAGAGACTGCAGGACCTGGGTTAGATGAAAAGGAGAGGGAGAGATGGGTGTCATCATCATATTGATGACACTTTACTCCAAACCTCTGAATGATCTTGCCGAGCAGCCTCAGAATACATACTGAACAAGAGGGGAGACAGAATAGAATCCTGCCGAACCACACAGGGGAGGCCATGAGGAGCAATCACTCATCACCACCCACTGAGACTTCCCCAACAGGAAGGAACAGAACCACTCAAGAGCAGCCCAGCACAGCCTGCCAGGTCCCTCAGTCACGTCAACACCACCTTGTGGTCAACCGTATCAAAGGCTGCTGAAAGATCTAACAATCAACAGGGTAGAATTTCCCGTATCAATCTCCAGGCAGCGGTCATCGACCAAGGCCACAAAAGCAGTCTCTGTGCCATACCCAGGATGGAAAGTCAACTGAAATGGGTCCAGGAATCTGATAGCATTGAGATGTGCCTGGAGCTGCCAGGCAACCTGTTCAATCAACTTCCCTAAAAGGGAAGATTAGAGACAGGCCGAACCCTGCCAAGGGAGTCAGCATCCAAAAAAAATTTCTTAAGCATGGGCCACACGATCACCATTTTAAGGGCATCGGACACCCTGCCCTCCCGAAGGAAGACACTGACAACCCCAGCCAGCAATGGCCCCAACGTCTCCTGTCTGGCTTTCACCAGAAAGGACAGGTAAGGATCTAATTCACAACTGGTTGCCTTCAATGTCCCAAGCACCTTCCCTGTATTGTTAGGTGATACTGATTGAAACTGTTCCAAATGAACAGGACAAAACTGAACTTCCATAACCCCAAACTCTGATTCTGCAGTCAAAAGTGGCAGCAGTCAAGCCATGGTAAATATGAGCAATTTTGTCTGCAAAGTAATTAATAAAAATGTCACAGTGGGCATTAGATCACTCAGTTTCCTGTTGGAGACAGGTCAGATCAACCAGGCCTCTCACCCCCTGGTCCAGCTCCACAGAATGAGATTTTGCAGACTATGATAGAGAAAAAGAACCTGTTCACCGCCATCACAGCCACGGCATAGTCCCTGAAAAACGATCTGCGCCACCTATGCTCTAACTGCCTACCTTCCCGCTTCAACTGCCACAGGTCTTGGTATACCATGGGGACCCACGCTGTCAAAGCTGTGGGGGAAGGTGCAACCGTGTTAATAGCCATGGTGAAGATGTCAAAGGCAAAGTAAGTTATCAGTGAGTAGCCATCAAGATCAGTAGGCATATCCACCAGAGAGTTCTGGAAACTAATTGGATCAATTAGTTTCTGGGGACAGACCAAACAAATCTGTCCACCACCCCAGTTCGGTTGGTCAGCATCAGTGTCAGATCAGGGTCCTACTGGCCTGAACTGCCAGATATCCCAAGACAGTGGGGGAGTGGGACACAGGGACAGACACCAAGTGTCTCCTGATGGGCCATCCTCACCCCGCCATATCTCCTCCTCATGCCCAACACAATCCCAATAGTTGTCCTCTCACCCCCCTCCAAACAGGCTTCCCCCCAGCACCCAATTATCAGTCCTCACCCCCTAAAGATGACACCACTCAAGGGGCCCACAGGGACCGGGGGAGGTGGGTAGCCGGAGAGGGTCTCCTGAGCTCAGCAGTCCCAGAGGCAATGCAGTAGAAAGAGCAAGGTGAGGAAAACGCCTCTCCCCCATGCACGTATCCCCACACATGGGGGGCCATGGCACTCCCTCCCATCGTCTTCCCCCATACCCATAGCTCCCCCTCACAGGGGGCCCAGGGCACTCCCCACACCCTCCCTCCATTGGGGGAGGGGGGGGGGACATGGCACTCCTTCCCTCAGGCCCATATTCCACCTGACACACACACACACACAGAGGAGCATGTGATACTCGCGGGTACCCAAATCCTCTCTCCTGTTTTGCCATTAGCCAATATACTTCCAGCTGGTGAGTGGACTTTCACAGTGCTGGGCCTCCTTCCCCACTGCAATCCCAACATAGTGAATTATCTTTTGTGCCTGGCTGGTCAATTATTTATATTAGCAATCCTGAATATGAGTGCATAAAGTCTTCGATTCCACAGCAATTTGAACAGTCAGAGTTTCTTCCTAATCTTTCATTTTAATTTCGTGTGTTTTAAACATACTAGGTTGTTTGGCCTTTGACACCTTTTTATTAAACTGTTACCATAATGGCACCAAATGCCTTTACTGTGCTCGAAAAGCAATTTCAAACCAGTGGAAGGTTAATCAAGGTTTAGAAACACTCCTGTGTGTGCTAGAAGAGGAAAAATAGATCAGAAAAATGAAGGCAGTTGAAGCTGTGCTCTTGGGGGAACCCACATGGTAGGGAAAAGGAAGGAACACACATGTATTGGATATCATGCTGATTCTTGTTCACATTCAGGAGCTGCTTGATGGAGGATACCAAGATGGACATGTGTGTGNGGGGGGGGGGGGGGGGGGAATCTGAACTGTACAATCATTTCCTCTTGAAAGGAGTGGGGAGGGGGACCCAAACCAAATACTCAGAGCGTTCCTCATGCACCTAAACACAAAAACCTCGGAGAGAGACATGAACAGTTAGTGGCACCCCTTGGTTGTAGTAGTTGGATCTGTATTAGTGCTTTCAGTATAATTTATGTAGGAATGTTTGAAGGCAGAGATAGGATACCATAACTAATGGGTGAGTTAAAAACAAAATACCTAACTGGGGCCTTGGTCAAAACAAAGCCAGGTCTTTGAGCCTGCATTTCACGTAACTGTACCTTACACAATGAAATTTACAAAAATAAACAAACACAGACCAGACAAGAGCACGTTTGATTGTATGCAACATTCAGCAAACTACTTGTATAAAAAATCTTACTTAATCAAGGCATTTCATCTTAGTTGTGAACCCATCAGTAAAATGTGATTCAAGTATATATATTTAGTTCATATTTCTTTAAAAAAATCTTGTGGTTTTTTTTACTAATAATGCTGAAGCATGTAAAAGAACTGAGGAAAAACACATGGGAAGAAACAACCGAGATCTAAGAATGCCTACCTTATTTTCAGAGTAATATTTGCAACAGTGGGTATGTAAATCATACCCTTAAGTCTACACAGAAATGCTCCCATGCACATTGTCCACATAAATATCTAATTTTGTAACTTCCCCTTAGCCTTAGGGGAAGGGTGGGGTACAAGTATAAATTTTAAAAATTGCCTATGCAAAGAAGCCTTTAATAAGCACTGCAATTAAACAGCTTGCATACACAAGCACACATTTTACCCATGGTTATGAGATGCCACATTTGACAGTTTGGACCTGAATGTTAACAATGTTTTTAAAAAAGCCGTTTCCATCAACCAGAATAGATTAATCTTAGAGCTGCAGCAGAAAAAGATAAAAAGGGAAAGAGGAGGAGGCAGGAGAAAATACTTCACACCACAGTCTTGACAGGAAGCTGTTCACAGGACAGCAGCAAAAGGGCAGCTGGCAGACAAGCATGGAAAGAAGGAAAGAGGGAGGGAAAAGGAAGATGAGGGAGGTGGGTTGCTTCACTTACCTCAGATGTCACAACACTAAGAGCAGCAAGCTATTCATAGAGCTGCAGTAGATGGAGACAGGAGAGGTGGAAAAGGGTAAAATAACAGGCAGCAAAACAAAGAGGAAGAACAGAGCACACTCATCCCAGACAGGTTGGCAGCTAGAGAACTGGATAAGAAATGCAACTTCACCATACCTTTTCCTTGTCACTGGCTTCTCTAGCCACGGTAGAGCCCTGAAACAGAAAGACTGCATCTAAAAACATGTATGTAAACAGGAAATAACTTTTAAGCAACAATGGACCAAAACTGGGCACAGAATGGTTGGCAAAGGTGCATCCTCGTGAATTAACAGACTGGTGGTTAGTAGAGTGGTTAGACTGCCAGTCAGCTCAAGTTGTGGACTGCTAGAGTAGAGAAGATAGAGTAGTAGTTACTAATTACAGGTCTCAACTCTGATTTTGCGTGACTGTGGCTAGCGTGCATCTTGCATGGCTCCCCCAGCCACATGCTGCCTCCTCTACATCCTTTCTTCAACCAGCATACCTTCACTCCAATGGAAAGAGAGCTGCAACAAGGAATTGTGGAAGAGTTCCTCCTAGTTCTTTGGCTAGTCAAGAGAGGCCAGTTCCTCGTGTGTGCTCTGTGGCGTGCATGCACACTTCTGGTGAGTGGGAGGGGCATCAGACAGGTCAGGCTGGGTGTTTGCCCCTATCCACACTTCAGACAAAGTTATTCTCTTCGATAACTGTCTTAGGCCATTTTTAAACAGGGCACACCCACCCATTCCGCCATCTACCCGAATGCCCATCTGAAGACTGCAGGGGTGGGTGCGTGTTCCTGTGATCCATGCACTGCCCACTCACATACCCCCATGGAGCATCCTGGGTCACCCCCGCCCCCCGGCCTGATGCTCCTTGCATGGTCATGAGTGGGCAGTGCATGGATCACAGGAACACGCACCCACCCCTGCAGTCTTCAGATGGGCATTCGGGTAGATGGCGGAATGGGTGGGTGTGCCCTGTTTAAAAATGGCCTAAGACAGTTATCGAAGAGAATAACTTTGTCTGAAAGACTTAATTGTTGTGTTTATATATTGCTTTGTCACCGTAGTATGGTTGCTATGCAACAATGGGAATACTACCATCTTTTTAAATCACTCCAAGTAACAATACTCAGAAAGCTCTACAACAGGAATTGGGCTAGATTTAAAATGCTAGGAGTGCAGTAAATCCAATTAAAGCAGAGGTTTCCAAACCTTTTGTTCATTTTGAGACTTAATCCTCCCCATTTTGAAAAAAGGTACTGTATTAATAGGGTATTGGGGTATAACAAACCCCAATTAAGTTGCTTTGACTCAATTTCAACATAAAATTTTTAAATTTTATTAAGAGTTACTGTTTGTGGTACAGAAATACAACACTACCTCACAAAGGTACTTGGGGTCAATAGTACCCACAACACTAACAGTAACATCCAACAATGACAGTACTGCGGGTTGAACTGACCCCACCCCCTTGAAATGCAAGGTGTACAGAAACTGCAAAATTAATAATAATGGGGTGTGGAAATGATACCATATATACACACAGCTAACTGGTGCATTTTTTTCCAACACAAAACTGCAAGTAGGTATGATGAAAAGAACAGTATTGAAGGTTCACACTATAAAAGCATAACTGTTGTGAAAAATGTAAAACAAAATTGAAGTTGATAAGTGTGAGTTTTCACCTTGTGGTGTAATTGACAGCAATGCTTTTGGATATTTTTCTGTACACACAGAAAGTGACATTTATGAAAACAGACAATGCTAAATTGTTGTCCTTATCCTACTTTGAGAACTCTTCATGGAAAAAACAGTTTCTAGTTTAAGCATTTTAAAAAAATACTATTTTTACTGTATGTGTTTGGGGGCAAATATGACTTTAGCACCCTAGGCGTGTAGTGCTTTCATTTTACCATTCATTACAACCAGCACCAAACTTACTCCCAATGCGGTTAGTGAAATTCTCAAATTTAAAAAAGTTACAATGGGGGGGGGGGGGGAGAGAAGAGGGAGAAGAGGGAGAGGGGATGAACCAACGCAGGACAACTGACCCCATTACTGTTGAAGAATACATGGAATATGAAGTGGTATGGGTTTGCTAAAAAGTTTTATTAATTTTTTTGTACCCCTTTGGGACCAGGGAGACTCCAGGGAGACTCCAAAATCTATGGGAGGGTTAAACACAATTGTAACCTAAGACAGCAACAAAAGCATGCAGACTATCATTTTGGATCGTGACCCCAATCTGCAAATGGTATAACCTCCCTTGGGGTCATGACCCATCGTTTGGGAACCTGTGAATTAAAGTGTCCTACGGTAGGATTGTGAAACAGAAAGTAAGAGACCACCTATAACAAAAAAGGGAAAGAGATAATAGGTAAATCAATGACAATTATACAAGGCTTTGTCCACAGTGAGAATTAAACCAGATCGGGTTTTCACTGCTGTTTTAAAAATGCATACTTCCCAACGTAACATAAAAAGAAATAGAATTCCTTTCAACTAATGCAAAAAGGATCCCATATTCAGAGAATGCAAAATACTTTATCTCAAATGACCCCCCACAATGGTAGGAGCAAATATGCCACTCCCAATTTGTATAAATTCATTTCTACTGATTTGTGAAAATGTACACAAGCATAGCCCACTGCCTAACTTTGAGTTTGGGCTAAAAAGAAACAAAAAACCCAAACCCTAAAAAATAAAGTCAGGTCACATGCATAACACCAGACTTCCTGAGCCTTACATTTCTTTTCAAAGCTCTGCCACGTTAGCTTCGAAAGCAACTTCAGTTTTCCACTTTTAATTCAACCACTAGAGAAGGGTTTTGCATATTATTCAATCGTTAAAATCGCTGCATGTTAGACTATTACAGTGTGGTTGTGAAACTAGGCTTTGGTACAGCCATGCTAAAGTCCTGGCTTTTATCCTCTATTATGTTATGTCACCTCTATTGCTTATTTAGAAAATGAGGCAGCAACTCTTAATTTTCTCACCATGAGGCTGTTGCTTGAAAGAAAAAAGGAAGTAAAATGAGATTCAAACTCATACCCTTCTGGGTCCCAGCTTGGGAAGCATGCACAAAGGCTATAGGGGATATACTTTCTCTTGCCAAAAGCAAAATACGAGCCCTGAAGGTAGGGTAGCAGGATTCAGCACACAAAGTGGAACTGTCCCACCCAAATTAGGGCTGCTGGGAGATCCAAGAACAGTTACTGTGCAAAATGATGCTGTGTTCTGAACAAGCTACAAATGACTGAAAAAAGGTAGCTGTGTTCCTTAGTTTTGTGGGCTGCTCAGAACAGGAACTATCCAAAGTGACTGAAAGCAGAGCACAAATTGGTGGGCTACCCAAATAAATAAGGATTATGCAACTCTGACACGTAGATGTAATCCCTGAAAACACTGCTGCTTATGTGTATTTGATTAATCAGAAACCACTTCAGATAGAACCCAGGGCTTTTTCCCCACTCAAAACCCCTGAAGAGTGGATAAATACATTTCGCCACCAAAATGCCTCAGAGGAAGCAGAACTGACTGGGATGAGGGGTAACAATAGTACTTCCACTGTGGTAATTCTGCTTCTGCCTATGTGGGCTGGTTAGAAACCACCTCTGTATATATAAATCTGGGTTTTCAGTCAGGACTCTAACTAGCAAGTTAATACATTTTCCCTCCAAAAAGCCTCAGACACATTAGTACTGATTGGAATGGGAGTAATAGTCATTGGTCAGATAGAGGCTGTTTTCAAATGATAGATTTATTAGAATGTGCTAGAGGATTTTATATTGCTCTTAAAAGGCGATTGTCTAGATAGTCAGAAAGTTAAAAATTGTGTTGCTTCCAACTTGCTTCCAGTTCTTAGAATAAAACATGATTCCAGGTTTTATCAAAATATCTTTTTCAAGGTTTTATCAGAACGTTCTAAATTAAGAACATTATACAACAGTCATTTTTATCATCTGCACAAGAACGTTCTACTCTTTAGACATCCGGGATACTCTAATAGAACTTCACAGCAGTAGTCCTATAGCCACAGAAACCAGACTGATTATGACAGCGACATCATTCTAACAAGTCAGGTGAGAACAAGATTGGAACGGTATCGTGTGGTCATTTCAAAACAGCCAAAATCGCCAATTGTGGAGATGTGCAAGATGGTTGGTGGTTTTAGTATCCTTTCTCACTAGGGAACAGTGGGAAATAAAATATATTTGAGATCTAAAATGTAATGAAATCTCTTGGCATGACTGAGAGAACAGAGACCTTTCAGGAAGTAACACTAACACTTATTCTAATCTTTACCTAACCGTAAGAAAGGCTGGTCAGAGATTAAAGGGCAAGGTAAAATGGTTTGCCATAGGGCAAGGAACTGACTGAGAAGACACAGAAGTAGGCCTTGAGGACTGAGATAGGGTACTGCTATTGGCTAGCATCTCCTAGAGGCTACTAATCTGTTTGGACACCCCCACCCCCAAATACTGATTGGTCCTTTTTTCCAGTTCGCATAATGAAGGGAACCCGAGTAAGAATTGAGTAAAAGCTATATGACCTAGCGCCAAAAGGGGTATCTAACGAGGGCTGGCATCCTGAGTAGCAGTGTTTTCACTTATAGGGGGAACATGCCCTAAGCAGGGGGAAATAATTATAAGATAGGGAAGGGGGGAAATCATTACTTATTCCTAAATATTGTGTAATTGATTTATTCATTTTAATATTGATTACTTTATTAGCCTTTACTCAGCTTCAGCTTTATTTATTCTTCTTCAGAACTCACAACCAGATTGCCAGTGTGATGGATAAGGTGCTGGAGGTGGACCTGGGAAACCAGGGTTTGAATCCTGCCCTAGCCATGAACTCACTGGGTGGCCTTGGGCAAGTCACAGCCTCCCAGCCTCAGTGTCCAGTCTGTAAAATGGGAATATGTCTGTCTGTCTTTCTTTCCCTGGTGTTCCCCTCAATCATGTCCATCTTAGATTGTAAGTTCACTGGGCAGGAACTGGTCTTCGTAGGTCTGTGACTGTAAAGTGCTGTATATGCTCAGTAGTGGTATAGAAATGATAAGTAGTAATATTCATGTTATGGGATTTATATTTGACTCCTCCCTTTCCGTTGCGCCTCATAATCAGTCTACTGCTTCTCCTTGTATAAGATTACTAAAACTTGGCCCTTCCTTACCTTTCCCAGTGCTAAAACATCCATGCTCTAGTTATCTCTTGCCATGACTACTGAAGCTTCCCTTCCCTGCTCTCTCTCACCTTGACCCTCTCATTTCTATTCAACACTTCACTGCCAAGGTCTTCTACCCTACCCACTGCTTTAATCATGATAATCTCCTCCTCTACTGCTCCCTCAACTGGTTCTTTCTCCCCTTCACAAATTCCTTGTCCTCACCTGCAAGGAACTTCATGGCCTTGCTCCCCCATATCTTCCTTCCCTCATCTCTTGGTGCATCTCCCCCGCCCCCAACCCCCCAGGAACTTCGCTGCTCCTCTCACCTGACACAGAGTCTTCTGTTCTCTTAATTGTCTTTGCCACTTTACCCATGCTGCACCCTATGCCTAAAACTCCCTTCCTGTGTGCATGCACTCTGTTCCCTCCCTCCTGATCTTCAAATCTCTCCTAAAGCTTAAGTCTTCTGGCAAGCTTTCCCTAACGCGTCACCTTTACAGACTTCTCACTTGTGTTCCTATTGCCCTATCTTTCAGGGTCCCTTCTTTTCTGCAACAAAGCTAAGCATGTGCACCTGAAACTCCTCAGCTTCATGAATGTATACCTGTTTCTGTTCTTTGGCCATACATGATTTTAAGCCCTGTGGGGCAGAAGCCTGTCTCTAATGAATGACTGTTCAAGTACTAGGCCCCTGAAACAAATTTCCTTCATGTTGTAGACCTCCCCATCCCAACATTCTCTATTTTGGAGGGCGCATTCCACCCTAGCAGTATTCCTTTCCATCTCCATTTTAGCTGCCACTTTCCTTGTTGCTGCTGGTCCTTAACTGTGACTCATGCATGCGCACTAAAGTACAAGCCCAACTAAGTGCTCCGCTTCCTCAAGTGGGATTTGAGTGGCAACGGAACGGAGAACTTAATCAGGCATCCGCTTTAGCGCTCATGAGCCATTTAGTACTCCTCTACTTCCAAATCCTGCCCCTTACCAGGTGGTAGTATCAGCAGAGCCTAATCAGGGGCATGACTCCTAGAAGCAAGGAGTAGACTTTCTGGGGACAATTATGAAACACCAGATGTACTTGTAACATGTATTCTCTATGGTTTTTGCAAAACAGTTTTGCATTTCCATGTGTTCCTAGTAAATATTATTTTAAAAATGTGTTGACACTTCACCTGTTGTCTGCATGTATATAGGGAAATATTGGGTGGAGGAAACAGTTGCTACAACAGGAGAAAAAAGGGAATTTCTTGCTGCTCTTGAGGAGAAAACCTTATTAAAGTGGAAACACTGTTGGAGAGACAGGACTTGGAACTGATGAAGAGCAGCAGAGCTGGAGAGAAGACTCAGAGCAGCAGATGAAGGAGAGTTAAAGCCTCGATCTGGAGAAGCAGCAATGAGATAGTGGGGAGCTGAGAGAGCCCGAGAGAAGCCTGGATGCCTCAGCTGAATCAGTGAAACCCAGGTGCTGTTGGTGTGGGTGGCACTGTGAGCCCGACTGGTGGCCTGTGCTTGCCTTCACCGGCTGTCCCAAGGTTCTAGGACCTGACCATTCCAAAGACGAGACTGGTTGAGAATTCTGAACAATGCGAGTGGTACCCACTCCTTACTAGACTGGCACCTAATCCCCAGCGATAGTGCTTTACTGTCTGACTCCTGAATGAATTGGATGCTCTAGTTAGTAAAGTGTTTTATTTGTCTTTTTCTGTTTCTCTGGGGTAACACTGTAAAAAGTGTACTCTCCTCCCTAAACGTGTATCACATTTTATAGGATGGCGATTTAATGATGCATAATTTTCCTGTTTCTGCACAGTTATGTCGTCAGTAATGTAATGCTGTAACACTAATAGCAAAATAGTAGAGATGTACCATGGTTATATTTTATTAAAAGGTATATTCTATTTATGTATATGCTTTACACCTCTCAGCTGACCTGAGGGGGGGAAATGCATAGAGGACCAGTGGCCAAACTGTAGACAGGACATCCACCTGACCTACTGCTGAGTCTCTTTTCCTGGCTAGGAACAAGGAAACCTTCCTGTAGAGATGAGTGGCAAGCAAGTTCATTAACAGAGTACAGAATGAGCCCTGGATTAGACAAAAGGCTTTCCTGCAACAAGGACCACTCTCCCAGCTCCAGCTCCTGACAAGCACATCTGCAATGTGAACTGTCTTGATTGAGGACAGGTGGCATTCTGCCCACTTAAAGAGAAGATTCTGCCTGCGAAGACTTCGATCGGGAGCCTCCCTGATGGTTGATGAAAGCCATCACTGTCATGCTGTCAGTGTGAACTAGGACATGGCTGCCCAGCAGCCAACGGGAAAACTGAAGAGCCAGTCGATTGATGTGCCAACCTGCTTCCGCTACCGACCATCTGCCCTGAGCAGACCCGTGCCAACACCACGCCTCCCATCCCCAAATGCTTGCATCTGTAGTGAGTACCAGCCTTTGAGACTCCCGTAGAGGTATTCTGAGGGTGAAGCGCTCTGGCAGGGACCACCAACTCAGAGTGTTCTTGATCCGGGTTGGAATGGTTATTAGCAGGTAAGCACAGTTTGCTATGTTCTGTTGCTAAGACTGCAGCAGACGCCGCCTCAGATGGAACCTGGCCCAGGCTACCCTGTCCAGACAGGACACCATGCTGCCAGACAGCTGAGCCAGGATCAGATCAGAGCAATATTCCAGATGAAGTCACTTCAGGAAGTCCAGCAGCTTCTCTTGCCTTTCCACTGATAGGAGAACATGGTCTGGAACCATGTTCAGCCTGACTCCCAGATGGGCAACTGAAGTCGATGGGACAAGGCAACTCTTTTCCCTGTTGACCAGGAAGCTGTGGTTCTGTAGACAATCCACCGTTAGCCTTAGGTCCCTCACCCCCGGGGCCTGCAATTGGGATCTCAGTGTAAATCATCCAAATAGGAGTAAACATGGACACACACACCCCTTCAGGTATGCCACCAGCACTACACCAAGATCTTTGTGAAGACTCTGGGCAGCGATAAGAGACTGAAGGGGAGGGTCAAAAGCGGAAAATGATAGTCTGCAAAAGGGAAGAGCAGAAACTTCCAATGTGATGCACAAGGAAGTAAGCTTCCTAGAGATAGACAAAAGCCAGGAAGTCCCATGAATGTAGAGCACCAATGATGAAGTGCTTCCATACAGAACTTCCCTGCACCTCACCCTTTCATTCAATGCTTTGAGACTGAGAATTGCACAGACATCTCTATTCTTCTTTGGCATGGTGAAGAAAATAGATTGCCTTGCCCAGGTGTCTGAAGATGATGCTGCCCACTGCTCTGAGAAAAGCTGAAGCCTCCCCCCAATTACAACTGTGAAAACCAGGAGAGGCAGCGACCTGTCATGCTGGGCGCCGAGGTTGTCTCTGACTCGAGGGCTGAGTTTTCTTGAAGGCGGGCTGCTCCCCAGTTCGCCTCTAAAGCTATCATTCGAGTCTGTTGGATCACTGATTCTGTCTGAAGTATCTGCCTCTATGGCTCTGAAAGGAAGCCCGGGGATGAAACAAACCTTTGCCTTGGTGGGGGGAGGAGGGGTTCAGGGGAAGGACCTTTTTCTTTGGTTCAGTGGAGAGTACATTTTTCATGGCCTCCCCAAATAGTTTCCCCCATGGAAGTGAGCTCCTGTCAGGACTGCTGTAGAGGGTAAATCTACCTTCAAAGGTCACAGTCAATCAGAAAGATGAGCCACTACATTGGCGGTCATAGCTCTAGCATTCAACTGCACCACATCCAGGGTAGCGCCGGCAGCATATGCAGATGCCAGGGCTAACTTTTTTAAAACTGTCCTTCAGTTCACGGTCGCTTGCACACAGGAAAGCAGCCTACTAAGGATAGAAGCCGAGGCTGTTGCCCTCAGGGCTAGAGAAGAAGCCTCATAATTCTTTCTGAGGGTAAAGTCAACCTTTCTATCTAAAGGGTCTGTGGGAAATCCCTCCCCCTCTGCTAAGAGAGCTACAGACTTCGCTATGTCCGCCACTCCTGCATCAACTTTAGGGAGCATGACAAACTCCTCCTGTGCATTGGGTACCGAGTATAAAAGTATAAGACATACTTATGGGGGGCCCTTAAGCTTAGCAGGCTGATCCCACTCCCTTTTGAGGCCATCCACAAAAACTGAGCTAGGGGTAGCTCCGAAATAGCAGTAGCCTCCTAGGGAACATCATCTTATTTTCCTTTGGTGGCTCAGGGGTTTCCACCAGGGAGGTGAGAAAAATCTCTTAAGACTGCAGCTACCTTGGACAACAGTCTTTCAAAGTTTCAAAAAGCTTCACCCCCACCAGATCCTCCAACTTATCTAAATAAAATCCTAACAAGCTCCCCAACCTCTCTCACCAGTTTTAGAGAGGCAGGAGAGGGCATTGGGGAGGGAGACTGTCTAGGCCTCTTTTTCTGGGCCTTAAGGGAGGCTTCCTCTTTCCCTTTTTACCCCTTTTCTTCTGCCTATGTGAGCCGAAAGAATAAGCCCTCTTCCTACTCTTTTTATCCCTGTGTAGGGAGCAAGAGGAAGAGGTTACAGTGGGAGAGGAGGAGGAGCTGGAACCCTCTGAGCTATGCTGCCTCTGTTTGCACCTATTTTTACCGGGGAGGGGGGAGATGTACTGCACCCCGTTCAGTTGCCCTCCCCTCACACTCCTCACAAGAGGCAGGGGGAGTCCCTCCCTGAATCCTCTGACCCCACAGGGATCTCCCCAGACCTGCTTGGGGTTGGGTCCTCCGGTGCTGTGCCCCTGCAAGCATGCCAAATAGGTGGGGGCTGGCCCCCACTTGTTTGCCCTGCACACCAGGACTGCCTCAGGCACATTCTCTGGAGGCGGAGGCTAGGCTTCAGTTGGCCAGGCTGACTCACCCCATGGAGCGTCTCCCTGGCCAGCTGCTTCCTAGGCGGGCAGTTTGGAGCTGTGGGACTTCCACAGCGAGTCTGCTCCTCTCCAAAGACCTCTCCAGATTGGTCTTGCCTTCCTGAACTGGAGGCAGCAGCAGCAGCAGCAGGAGAAAAGTGCAGCTCAAACACCCAGCTTGCCTTCTGCAGTCAGAGGAGCAGCAGCTCCTGGGTGTGGCTGGCTGCTCCCTCCAGGGAAAGGCCCCGTCATCCAGGGAAAAGCGGTAGGGGAGGGAAACACAGGGGAAAAACCTTCCCCCCATCCCCGCTTCCCTGCCACTAGCTTGAACCCCGACACACACCCTGGAAAGAGGGAGGGGATAGAGCAGCAGGGACAGTCAGAAAAATAAAAAAATAAAGAGGCCACCAGAAAAAGGGGGCCAAGGTCTACAAAAGCCTCCCTCAGTAGGAGCCCTACACCTTGCCTCCTACTCTATTGCAAGGTATGACAACACAGGGGAGTCTCATGCTGAGCTATGTCCCTCCTGTGACAGAGGCTGTCAATGTTAATTAATGCCTGCTTTGCGTGAGAAGGGCCATATCCCACCAGTCATACCGTCTGTCCTGCAAAAGTCTGAGAATGAGTTAAAAAGCAAGTTTTTGGTGTTGCCCTCTCTCTAGATCTCCAGACATTTTTGGGGGGTAATTTTACAACCACACTCCCCCACCCGCAGTATCCAAGGTCCTCACAAACAGCTGAGGAACTGTAAAGCACTCTGAAATGCAAAAAGAAATTAAACCAAAAAAACACAGACTTATTTTCAGAAGTTCTCAGTCTTTGTCTACCTGTGTTCTCACTGAAGTTAAGAGGTCATAATTGATTTTGAAAGAAGTTGAATAAGACCATCGCTGGGTACTTTTAAACTCCCATCCTTTTGTCTTTAATCTCTCAATCTTTTAGCAATAATAAAAAGAAAAACAGAGAGAAGTCTGATTTCTAAGTATCTATGTAACATTCTGAAATTACAATGGGTTCTGCTTTCGGAACTCTGAAAGTTCTGTGACGCTAATGGAAACCAACTTAGAAAACAAAATCATCATTCTTCTACACAAACAAGGAAAATTATCCTAAACATTATACACAAGCATGGCCCCTGGAGTAGGCATCCGCCACTTGTCTGGAGAAATATTTAATTCCTTCCCCACTTCAATTCCTGTGCTCATGTGAACACAGGTGACATGGTTACCAGCAAACTAATGCTCAACAAACCTTAAAAATTACCAGGCAGCACACAAATAAGCCAGGATTTCCTGTTGTTCTCCAATTACAAACGGCAACAGTCCTCCCATGCAACAGCAGCGATGGGCTATTTTACTGTGTCTATTTTTTAACCTCTCTCTACAACTGAATCAGATTATTTTGTTTTTAAAACAGCAGAATTAAAAAACAAAACAAAAACACCAGGCATTTGTGTGCTCTGGTAAAGAGGCACTGGGAATAGTGGTTTTGACTGAAGCCCAGAAACTATTGTGGAGGAAGAATCTAAGACTGTTATTAAACAGGGCCTCCCACCCATGCTTCACGTGGTTCACACGGACCCGCCTCCCCGCCGTGCCGGTTTTAAAACAGTGTAAGTACGGATAAGAAACCAACTCTGGTAAAATAAAACATGTCCCTGAACATGAGCACCTCTATATGCTAGAATTTCCAATCCTGTACTTAGAACGCCTATTTTGAATAAGTGAAAGAACTTTGGATAAGCACCAGAGCCTTTAAGATGCGTATCCAGTACAAAGCCCCCAAACCTTTCTTAAAGACATCTGTTATCTAGCCAATATACCACTACTCACGCTTCCTCTGCATTTTCTATTAAGGGGCCCCCTGAAAATGTGCCCATATTTGGCTAGAAAGTCTGTGAGCAAGACATGGATTGGCCCCATTAGCTTTATCTCTGCTGACCAAGATATGGCATATGTCAGTTAACTTCAGGTGGGTTGAAGGCAACGTGCATATGGAACGGTTCATTTGAGAGACAGTGTACATTCTACGATTTAGATGTACAGCTCGCTTCTTCTCATTTAATCTGCTTTTGTCTCTCTTGCTATGATGGTAAAATGGATGAGCCAATTCCTGACCGCTTTGGCAGTCAGTTTTGAGAAATTAGCTTGGGTTAGACAACCAACTGATGCTTTTTAAGTTGCCATCTGGCACCAATGAAGGAAGGGATGAAATCTGACTACAGTATAGCATCTCCCAGTAATACATAGTAGTAAATAGCATTTTCTGATGAATCTGCCGACATGTTAATGTAGACAAACTGCATAAATGCAATTTACCTTAAAACTTATCAGAAATATAAGGATGGGGTTTCTTTGATTGGGGCAAAAATAAAAATACAATCCTCTAGGAAGACCATCTTACAAAAAGCTGCATGTAAAATAAGCTATACCAGCCTACAAAACTTATCAAGGACACAGCAAACAGACTGTCTTTACAATATTATGTTTTTCTCCTCCAGTGGTTTTTGCCTCACCCGTTAGCACTCAGTTGCTTTTAGCACACATACTTATGCTAAACCACTTCCTTTTTAACATGCATGATACAGCTCAAATGGTGTTACTTGCAAAAAAATGTTCTCCGGGCTAGCTAAACCACAAGCTCTCTATTTCAGAAATAATCCACATTACTTCAACAAAACTCATCTACTCAATTATTGAGCTTTGCAACACCTAATGTCTAAAAGCATTTAACATAATCCTTAATATTTAGATTAATGACTCTGAACTGCTTAACAATTATTTAAATGAAAAGTTATTTCTTACCTTTAAGTCATATTTTCTGTAAACAGATAAGCGATGGCTGAACACATTCCTTGTAACAATCATATATACTTCAACTCCATCAACGGTGAGCCGGTACATGCCCAAAAATTGAGGAAGAAGTGTATTCCCATGACACTCCACTATGAACTGGAGAGGCCAGAAAAAGAAAGGGGAAAAAACCCCACAGAACAGTTAAAACTTGAATAATTCACAAACCCACAGCAAGACAAAGGTGTATACTTTCAAAAAAGTTTCAAAAACAATACTGTTTTGCATTGACTTATGTCTTCCGTTTGGGAGAGCTTGAGGGAAGGATGTTAGTGTATATTGTTTCAAGTTGTGCACACTTTTTGTTCTACTTAAACACACACCTGCTAATTCCTTTACTGCAAGTTCCAGATCAAGTCTCAGGATTACACACTTGGGGTGTTAGCCCACACCAGGTGGGTGTCCACCTGCCTGTTTATTAGGTGTTCGCCCCCATTGAACACGCAACCCACACTCATGGCAGGATCCTGGAATATGCACAGTCTGCCATGTGGGTAAATGAGAGCTAATGTATGCCTGTGTGTTCATGTCCTGTCAATTAGGTTGCATGCAACCTACTCGCGTACAGGTACACCAGCACCAGAGAGTCACAGGAGAAAACCCTAGAGCATTCCAAGGAGCGACCACTTCCAGTTCCTTTCTCCACTCCCGCGCTCACTGGCGCACATATTAACGTCTGCCTTAAAAGCTCACCGTGCCATTTTCAAACGTGTTCTCCCTGCTCTTCCTGATAGGCAGTATGTGTCCTACGCTTGCTCTTTCCCAGTTGTTGCATTCTCAGTAATGACTTGTGGAGAATTATTATTGCCGGGGCCTGTGCTCAAACCGACAGCCAGGCAACAACCAGAACCCACTGCCACATCTCAGTTGCTCGCTGCCCACTGATCCACCTGCCAAGGACTTGAGATGTGAATACTAAAAGTTCCTGGACAACAACTACACCTCTGGCTGTGGGAGGTAAATATCACCCTATTATAAGCTGCTCAACTGGTTCCTCTATGTGGATCACACTGTGGATCCTCTGGTTCTTCTGGTCCTTCACAAAGGACCAGAAGCAGGTGGATATGGCTCCTCCACTCCCCGCTTCTACTACAACGGCTCGTGCACCCACCATGGAAGCCACAACTACTGGCAGACATTCCTCCATGCACCCCCATTGGCCGTTCACGTCCCTCTCTGTGCAACGTGACCGCTTGCCCTGGTTCCTCCCTGCACTCCACCTCTCAGGGAACACATCGTAGCCCTCTCCGCACTGTGCCCATACCTGGCACCACTGCTTGTGAACACTCCAACACAGCTGGATCCACAGGAGAAGAATTGGAAAAATGTCCCCCTACCCATCCCACCACCCCAAAGAATGTGTCAATCTGCCCCCAGAAGGAGCAAGCACATGAAGTAGTACTATTTTTTTTTTTAAAAATAAGGTTTTTATTTTGTCTAATCCATGGTTTCTGTGCTTCTTTTGGAAAAGGAAGGAAATGGGGGTGCATGGAGAACGGCAGTATGGCATAGCAATACACCGCTTTGGAGGCTGGGGGTTGGAAGGGGGTGGGGGTGCACCGAGAACAGGGGTAGGGTGGCCACTGGCCATGCACTTGCTTTTAAGGGTGGGGTGAGGGCATGGTAACCCAACGGGGAAAAGCCCAGGTGGAAAGGGGAACTGCCACAGGCAAAGGCCAGGCGATTGCCCATTGCAGAGTAGCCGTCTGCACACCTGTGCCCTCTGCACTTCCTACTGCCATTCCCAAACCTGGCTAGCCTGCAAATGCCAACAGGAAACACACAGGTTGAGGCCCGTAGCTGGCTAACCTGCAAATGCCAATAGAGAATGCACAGGGAAAGGCTGCCGGGCGGAAAACAGCACAGGGGTATGGGGACCAAGGAGAGAAAGGATGCTGCTCCAGTGCTGCAGTAAGTGGATGGGCAGAGGAAGACAGTGACATGCAAGAAATGTTTTTAAAGCCTTTACTGAAATCACAAAAAATCATTTAAAATCATTCACTTATGCTCATGAAACTGTCAATGATGGTGGGTGTTGGGATTACTACTACTTATTTCTAGAAATATAGTATTTCTAATACTAATTTCTATAGCGCTGTACAGATACACATAACAAAGACAGTCCCTGCTCCATGGAGCTTACAATCTAATCAACACACAAAGACAGACAACTACAAATAAGAGACTTCCTACGAATAACATACTACAGGATGCAGGTATTAATAAGTTTGTTTCAGTTAACATGGTTGAAATCAACAAGGCTATGATAAGGATAGGGCCTGGGTTCATGATTTAAAAGTGATTTCGAAGAAGTGGGCCTTTAGGCAGGACTTGGATATGGACAGGGAGGTGGCCGGATGCACCACCTCAGGAAGTTTGTTCCAAACATACAGTGCAGCAAGGTGGAAAGTGTGGAGTCGGGAGTTGGCGATGGAGAAGAAGAACACAGATAAGAGCATCTTGCCCAATAAATGGAGATCATGGAGCAGGGGGAGATAAGAGAGGAGAGGTACTGAGGAGCTGCAGAGTGAAGACACTTGTAGGTGAGTAGGAGAAGCCTGAACTGTATGCAGAAGTGGATGGGGCGCCAGTGTAGTGACGAGAAGGGGGGTTACATGGTCGTAACCAGGGCCGTCCCAAGACATTTTGCCGCTGTAGGCAAAGACAAAATTTGGCGCCCCCCCGGCCAAGTGAAGGGGTGTGAAGTATGTGCGTGCGTGCGCTCCCAGAACCCAAAGTGGGCGGGGCTTTAGGAATGGGCAGGGCTTAAGGGATGGGGCGGAAATATACTAATTCACACAACTGCTCTTCTAAAATTTAGTTTTATTAAACAGTAATAACACATTACATTACATGCAAGCGCATGCATAACACATCTAAAAATGTGTTTTAAAAATTATCATCACTCCCCACCAGGTCAGTGACTGTGTCACACTCTCTCTTGCGGGTGATCACAGTGGTGCTTTCCATGCCTTCTTGGATGCAAAGACATGAACTGCTTCCTTAAGATCCACAGTTTGGGCTAACTTATGCTCTATTTATATTGTTGCAAGACCCACTAGCCTCTCCCGTGTCATTGTGGAACGTAGGTATGTCTTTATTGGTTTCAATTTGGAGAAACTGCGCTCTCCACTAGCAACTGTTACAGGGAGCGTGAGAAGAATACGCAAAGCAACAAAGGAATTTGGAAAGAGTGTGGTCATCTGGTTTGTGAAGAGTTACTGCAGAATAAAACCCTGCCACTTTGATACTGAGTGTACCCTCCTACTAGCATCTCATCCAGTAAGTGGATGGGACTCCAGTAGGACAACTCACTCTCTCTCCATCAGTGGTAGTGCCATAGCAGGATAAAAAAAATCTTGTTCACATATTTAAAACATATTACAGAACCTCTGGGCCACATCAAAATAGCTGCATGCTATTAACAATACTTGATCACACAAGCACATTCATATTTAGTAAAAATAGCATGTGAGGAGCCACTCAAAGAAGAACAGAAGGTTGCTACCTTGTAAATAAGGTTCTTTGTGATGGCTCGTAAATAAGGTTCTTTGAGATGGCTCCGAACATTCTCACAAATACCCACCCTTCCAGCCTCACATAGAATTTTTTCCTTCTGTTTCTAGAAAGGGTTGGAAGAAACTGTCATTCTGAGGGGAGTGCACTTTTTATACTACAGGAGCTTGAGACCATCACATGGTCTATTATTTGAGTAGGGTGAGTATGCACAACCCAGTTGTGATGTTAGGTACCATCTCGAAGAACCTTCTTTACAAGGCAACAACCTTCTGATCGGCACATGGGGAAGAGCTGTTTGTTTACAAAACAGCCTTATCTTCCAGCCCATTCTGCTGCATCAAGCCTGCAGAGGAGGGGGCATGTGTTAGCCAGAAAGGGGAGCCCAGGGCAGGGGGGGAGAAACCAAGCCAGGACAGGTGGCTGCCGGGGCTTTGCTGCCAATGGGGGAAGGGAAGTTTAACAACAACAAAAAAAGATTTCCCCCCAATCTGCTGCTCCAGGCGGCGGCCTAGGTCTGCCTAGTGGCAGGGACGGCGCTGGTCGTAATGGCAGAAAGCGAGTCTCAGCTGAATTTTGAATAGACTGTAGTGGAGATAAGTGGCTCAGTGGGAGACCTGTGAGAAGCAGGTCGTAGTAGTCTAAGCGGATGTAATGAGAGAATAGATTAGGGGTGTGTTCAGACAGGAAGGAATGGATTTTGGCGATATTATAGAGAAAGAAATGGCACATTTTGGCAGTGTTTTGGATGTGAGCAGGAGGAGGAGAAAGAAGTCAAAGATGCCCCCAAGGTTTTGGGCTGAGGGGACTGGGAGGATGACAGTGTTCTCTACAGAGATGGAGAGAGATGGGAGGGGAGAAGCGGGGGTTTAGGTAGAAAGATAAAAACTTCTGCCTCAGCCATCTTTAATTTTAAGGTGGCGGTGAGACATCCAGGCAGCGATGTCAGACAGGCAGGCCGAGATCTGGAACTGAATTCCGGGTGAGAGTTCTGGTGCAGAGAGATAGATCTGAGAATCAACAACATAAAGATAGCACTGAAAGCCATGGAAGGAGTTCAGAAAACCAAGGTACGAGTATAGAGAGAAGAGACCTAAGCCCTGGGGTTCACCAACTGATAGTTGGATAAGCAGTACAGGAGGCTCCACCAAAGGATCCACTTTATGTGTAGTCAGAGAAGAACCACCAAATCCAAATGGAGGACAGAGTGTCAAGGAGCAGGTGGTGGTCAACGGTGTCAAAAGCATCAGATAGGTTAAGGAGGATGAGGACAGAGTAGTGGCCCCTGGCCTTGGCCATAAAGAGGTCATTAGAGACTTTGACAAGGGCTGTCTCTGTGGAATGTAGAGGGTGGAAGCCAGATTGGATCAAGAATAGCCTGAGTCACAAGGAAGTCAAGGCAACAGACATGAACAGCATGCTCGAGCAGTTTGGATGCAAAGGGGAGGAGTGAGATGGGGTGATAGTTAGCAGGGTCAGTGAAGGGTTTTTGAGGAGTGCTGTGACCACAGCATGTTTCAAGGCAGCAGGAACTGTCACAGTGGAAAGTGATAAACTGAAGATGTGATGGATGGAGGGGATAACTGCAGGGGAAACAAAATGAAGGAGATGGGTGGGGATAAGATCGGAGGAACAAGTGGTAAGTTTGAAGGAAGAGAGAAGGTGGGCTATTTCCGCCTCTAACTTCAGAAAATGAAAAAAGATGACAGGTGCTAGTGGAACAGGAGGGGATTGAAGGGGGTGGCGATATTGAGGGGGCTTGGCAGAGAACTCTAGGTGAATCTTGTCATAGGAAAAAATAATAATCAGCAAGAGCCTGGGCAGAGAGCGAAGAGGTTGGGGGGAGGAGGAGGTAGTTTGAGGAGGGAGGCGAGTATGGCAAAGAGATGGCGTGGTTGGAGGCAAAGGAGTCAGTCAGATGGACATAGTAAGCTTGCTTAGCAAGGATAATAGCTGAAATGAAGGAGGTGAGCATGAATTTGAAGTGCTGGAAGTCAGCACAGGAGCAGGATTTTAAATCAGAGATGCACTGCAGAGTGGGCATAAGTACATAGAAAGTTAATGTGGGTGGTAAGCCACGTTTGGGGTTTTGACATTCTTGACAGAGCTGGGGCAAGAGTATCCAAAGCAGAAGAGAGTGCAGTGTTGTCGCAGGAAAGTGCCTTATCAACAGACTCCAGTGAGGAGGTGGAGGAGATGAGACAGTAGTGGAGAGGATGCAAGGGTCAATAGCCTGGTCAACGTCAATGACATTGGTGGTGATTCGACGAGGTTGTGAGGGAGAGTGGCCAAGTGTAAAAGTTAGCAGATGATGGTCAGAAAGAGAACAGTTGGATGAAAAAACTAGATGAAGGCATTGGCCATGCTGATGAGTAGGGGAAGTAGAGCATAGTTGGAGGCCAAATGAGGAGGGTAGGGTAAGAAGCTTGGAGGCATAAGAGTCCAAGAGGTCACAGATGTGGAAGTTAGAAAGCCAGGAGTCAAAGTCAGTGATGAAGGAGAAGGGGGACCTATTAGGGGGTCTATAAATGACAGCTACCCAGAGAGATAAGGGGGTGAAGACACGGATGGGAGTGGACCTCAAAGGAGGAAAAGGAGTGGGATGGAGGAGGCAGGAACGGTTGAAACCTGCAGGAGGAGGAAAGAAGCAGTCCAACACCACGGCCTACAGAGGGAAGTGGGTGGGAGAAGAAAGGATGGAGAGACAAGACCCCAGTAAGACAGCATGCTCCTTCATGCCAGTACCTCGTTGTGATCTGCAGGTGTGAGAAACTGGATGATAGCATGGAAAGACTGATTGCCTTTGATTTTAATTTTTAGTTTTATTTTAACTTTTCACTATAGGCACACAATAAAGTATGCAATATGCTTGATAAACTCTGCATTATGTGCAGGTGCCGCTGGCCTCCCAGGAAATTTGGGGCACTGACCCCCCCCCAAGCGCTGAGGACCCACCAGGCGCCGCTTGTTAAAAAAAACACAACCCGCCGCCGCTGCTTCCCACAACGCCGCAGCAGCCTCTGCCTTGCCTTTGCTTCAGAGCGGAGGCTGCTGCAGCGCTGTTGTCAGTTTCACTGAAACTGACAACAGCGCTTCAGCAGCCTCTGCTTCAGAGCAGAGGCTGCTGCGGCGCTGTTTCAGTTGACTTCTGGGATCCACTCCAGAGGGCTCAAAAATGCTACGCCCAACTGCGTTTTCCAATGGAAAACGTGGTTTGGGCAGCTGAGCGCTCAGCCCGGCTGAGCTCCTCCGTCTACACAGCACGTATAGGACGTGCTCTGAAGGGAGGAGCTAGGGCTTCCATTGCGCTCAGTGGGTGCAAGGAAAGCTCTCACCAGGGCACTTGTTGAAAGCGCCCTGGCTAGATGCCTTGGGCCGGGCACCTGAGGCAGGGATCAGTGCGCATGCGCTCTGGTCCCTGCCTCACATGCTCAAAGAAGAATATGGCTGCCGGCGGCGCGCTGCAGCCACTTCCTTGTTGCTCCCAGCACCAGTTAAGAATAAGATTCCTTCCTATCCTCCTCCCGCACCAGTGGGAAACAGCCTGGGGGGAGGTGCGGGGTGGGAAACGGCCTGGGGGGGGGGTGCGAGAGGAGGATAGGAAGGAATCTTATTCTTAACTGGCACTGAGAGCGGCAAGGAAGCGGCTGCAGCGCGCCGCCGGCAGCCATATTCTTCTTTGAGCATGTGAGGCAGGGACCAGCGCGCATGTGCACTGGTCCCTGCCTCAGGCGCCCGGCCAAAGGCATCTCGCCAGGGCGCTTTCAACAAGTGCCCTGGTGAGAGCTTTCCTTGCGCTCATTGAGCGCAATGGAAGCCCTAGCTCCTCCCTTCAGAGCACGTCCTATACGTGCTGTGTAGACGGAGGAGCTCAGCCGGGCTGAGTGCTCAGCCGCCCAAACCACGTTTTCCATTGGAAAACGCAGTTGGGCGTAGCATTTTTGAGCCTTCTGGGATCCACTCCTCTGGATCGACTCCTCTGGAGTGGATCCCAGAAGTCAACTGAAACAGCGCCGCAGCAGCCTCTGCCTTGCCTGTGCTTCAGAGCGGAGGCTGCTGCAGCGCTGTTGTCAGTTTCAGTGAAACTGAAGCGCCCTGGTGAGAGCTTTCCTTGCGCCCATTGAGCGTAATGGAAACCCTAGCTCCTCCCTTCAGAGCACGTCCTATACGTGAAATGGACAACAGCGCTGCAGCAGTCTCCGCTCTGAAGCAAAGGCAAGGCAGAGGCTGCTGCGGTGTTGTGGGAAGCAATGGCGGCAAGGTTTTTTTTTTTTTTAACGAGCGGCAGCGCCTGGTGGGTCCTCGGCACTTGGGGGGGGGTCAGAGCCCCAAATGTCCTGGGAGGCCAGCCGCACCTGCACATAATGCAGAGTTTATCAAGCATATTGCATAATTTATTGTGTGCCTATAGTGAAAATAAAACTAAAAATTAAAATCAAAAGCAATCAGTCTTTCCATGCTATCATCCAGTTTCACACCTGCAGATCACAACGAGGTACTGGCATGAAGGAGCATGCTGTCTTATTGGGGTCTTGTCTCACCATCCTTTCTTCCCACTGGGAAACAGCCTGGGGGGGATGGGGGGAAACAGCCTTGGGGGGGATGCGGGAGGATGATTCCCACCCACCCCAGGCTGTTTCCCCCGCACCCCCTGCGGCGGTTTGTTTTTGAGATAGTTAATAAATTTTTTCTTAGCAAGGACTGGCGGACTAAAATCTTGACATGAGGCTGAGCAATATTTGGTGAACACTAAATTTGGTGCCTCTTTGTTTCTAAAATAACCACACTAGCATGTTGCAACCTTATGAAATGGGGGTGATTTAAAACCAAATTCCTAGGCAGCAATTTGAGTCATTTGACAGCAGAACTCTTGAATCACAACTACAGTCAAGACTTTAAATTGTTTACATCTTAATTAGCCACATTTGAAATATATCGTCTAGGAAGGTATTAACGGGCCTTCCAATCTCACTGTAGACAAGACAGTATGTAGTATGAGTTGGTCCACTTCTCAGAGCCCAGCAGATTTTCCCTGATTCCTGAGGGTTCCGCTAGTATCCGAGGAATGTTTTTCTGACTAACCCGATATTGGTTTTTAGATACACTGAAGAAAGGAAGAATGCTTAATTTACATGAAAATTGGGAGTAAATTTTTAGAAGAAATTTCAAAATGGTTTGAAAATCTGGTTCAGAAATAATTTAATATGGAAAATATCAGAACTTGAAACCCACTGTTGATGGGCTGAGCAAATTCTGTTTCACAGAAGCCACCTTAAGCCCCCAAAACAGTACAAAGATGAAAATAAAAGCTCTAAAGGTAATTCCATCACAGAACAGTGCAAGGAATTGCTTGTCTAATCCCTCTTGCAGGATAAATTGTAAATGTATTTAAATTTCTACCTCATCCTTCCCCTATGGCTCAGGGCAGCTTACGGCATTTAAACCACAAAATACAGTCAAACCCCTTAACCCTCCCCCACCCTTGCCCCTAAACTCAGCCCAACCTCTATCCCCACCTGTCAAACCGTTTGCCACTGCCTCCAAAATATGCTCAGGCTCTGACAAACCTCCAAAGGGAGTTCCAAAATACTGGGGCAGCTATTTTGTATCTATCTTGTCAAACAACTTGAGTTAAAAGGAAATTAATTGTTCTTCACAGGATGAGAAATTGTCCCATTAATCTCAACAACAATTTATTACAGACTCAATCACTCATTGCAGCCACAAGTTTCTTTACTACATCCAAACCTGGTGTTATTTCCTAGTTACCGGTGTTGTAAACCAGCAACACTAAAGCTAAGGTTATAGACAACTGCTTAAAAGCGAAGTTCATATTATTTCCAGCTGCACCTTCTTTTGTTCTGTGGTTTGTTCTCATTACATGCCTTTAAAATATGTGCAAGACGAATGTCGTTTTTTTCCTGTAGCAAGTTTTGGGCTGTGCACATGTAAACAGCTTGCCTCAGCAAGGAACACATTTTGTGCTCTTCCCTGTGCTTGTGCTTTCCCATACTCTGAAAATTATATCCCATGCTATTATACACTTTAGTTTTAAACCTACTTATAGGGTTACAGATGAGAGGAAAAGATAATAAAGGAGACCAAACTCTGATTCCAATCCAATATAAGTTTAAAGCCAGCTTATACAGTATTCTCTCTTAAAATGTTTTCACACTAAAAAGAACCCTTTCCCTGACACTGGTGCAATGTTATCATGAGATTCCGATCTCTTTTTGATTAAAATGCAATGCCACTGCAGAGTTTTAAGAGGTTTTCTTCTCAGAGGAAGCCCGTTCCACAACTATTCTTTCTCACTTGTTGCTAACTAGATGTGAGGGTTTATCGATCATTTAGCAAAAAGAGCCAGGATTACCTCAAGGTTTGTTGTTATAGCAGAGGACAAAGGGTGTTATCACACGAGACTGGGCCCTACATTAGCTGCCCTTTGCCCCGGATTTACCCGCCCGTGGGAAGGGTGGCTGCCAGATGTTGGTTTGGTTTGCGCTGGAGCAGTACTGCATGGTGTCATCCCCAGAAAGGTGGGCTACATCATGCGGGGCAACCTGGACCAAACTGGGGCAACATACTACCTTGGGACTGCCTCCCATCTAATGATGGTGGTGGTAGTGGTGGTGGGGCAAGGGAGGGGCTGTGTTCTCCACCGTAGAGTCATGGTTGCAGCCTAGAGCAGTCATGGTTGCAGACCGCAATTCTATGGTGTAAGGGTGGTGGTGGTGGGTGGACTGCAGCCGGGGGAACCACTGGCCTGTCTGATGGGGTCCTCACAAAGCCCGCATGAGGCAGCTGCCGGGGGGACGACGACACAGAGCAGCTCCAGGGTCCGTTGGGCTCCGAGCTCATCCAAGTAACACCCAAAAGTGAAGAAATGCCACTTGCATCCATAACCTATTAAATGGTCTAGAGCTTCCTACCTTTGAAACTATCAATGCCCCTGATCTGCATCAAAGAGATGGCAAAACGAGTCATCTGTTTGGGAGGGAGCCCAGCAGGACTTGTTCTGATGGCCTTGCTTGGCAGATTTTCAATTTGTCCATCTTGATATAAATGTAGTAGCAATTTAATCACCTCAAAGTGCTTTTTAGGAATTTTTCTTGAATCGTTCCATGCATAGCTGGAATAAAAGTGAGCCTAGAAAATAAGCTGGTACACGCTTAACAGGAATGCTTGATTTCAGTGAAAGGAAAGACATCTTTCACACACTTAATTCTATCAAGGCATTATACTAAAAACAGTTTAAAGTATTTAGCTACAAACTCTTATTTGTAAAACAATATAATCCATTTTCTTACATGGTTGTAAACCTGTTTGTCCGTTTTGCTTATTACTTTGGACAGCTGCACTATTTTCCATCTAGATTTTCATATGCACGCAGAGAAATCTTTGATACCTTGTGCACAGCAAGAGGACTGGTGGTATATGAAGATTTTACTTTCTTAATTTAAGCATATTTGACCAACTGTGTATAGTAGTTTCCAAATAGACTACATTTTTTCCCCCTTGAACATAAATATTAAAGGTGAACTAAGCAACATATGCTTATGTCAAATACTCCTTTATGTTGTCCAAACATGTTCAGAGCCCTCCAGAAAAAAAAAATCAAACTTTTTACACTAAAAGTCTCCAGTTCCAACCTCACTTTTTGAAAGAGCTCAGGTAACCTCAAAGACTGCAATACTGACATATTAAATAAATAGTGAAGAAACTGTGCCTTTTATACAAGGACCTCTGCGTTCACTGCATTTTCCCCACTGCTGACATGGGCTTTTACAACAGCTCTTTTCTGATTTATGGGGGCCGCCTTTTTTCCAGGCATCGCAAAGTTTTTCTGCACAGTGACTTAAGCAAGCAGCTTGGGAGACCAACCTGATGGTGTCATGGACAGCTGAATTTTGATGTACAATTCTTTCAAACACCTAATCCAACTCCTACAGAGACTTCTTTTGACTTTAGTGGGATCAGGCTACCAGTCCAAGAGCAAAAGGCAGCTGCTGATTGCTCCAGTCTGGGAACTCCACACATTCCTTCTTTAATTGAGCACATATCAAGCTGTGCATATATTCAGCACTCTCTTTTTCTGCCCTGTTGTCCTCTCAAGAGGACAGTACTACTACTAATAATTAATAATAGCAGCAGATAGCACTTTTTATGGTTCTCCCAGGTTAAAAAAATCCTGCCGTGAGAAGTTTAGAATAGAGATTGGAATTATAACAACATTTCCATCCAATTTTTGTGAAGTTAACTTTATGTAGGTCTGCAATCACTCTGGATAGAAGTTAGTGCTATTGGTTTATCAAGCCCTAGCATGGTGGGATTTATTCCAGTGATGAACTATTTAACAGGAAAGCTATTTGACTAGGCAGGTCACAGACCTGTTGAAAGAATTAACTAGCTGAATGAAAGCAAAAAAAAAAGCAATGAAAATATATCAAGCAATGAATATTTGTAGTCCCATCATAGCTTTTACAATACCCATAAATATTGATTATTACTCTATGCATAAAGTAATGTGGTATTTAAATTCAATTGCACTTGTTTCTACTAGAATATTTCATAAGAAAGTAATTTTTGGAACACACATCTATGGATTCTACGTGTTGTAGCCCTTATGCTCCACTTGTTACAGACTCTGGTACCCAGGATCATATGTTTTAGCTAGGGACTCGCATTAGCCCCTTGTTTTAAATTTACATATCAATTGCCAGGTAGTCAGGCATAGTGTGCTTGCCCACCATGCAGATCTGCCAGCAGGAATCTGAAAGCTGATGGGGATAACTTAAAACTGTGCACTAATTAGTATATAAAATTAATCATATTTGGCAGCTAACGTATTTAGCTAAATCAGGCTTCTTGCACACTGTATTTTCATGTGAGCTCCACAGTCTCACACGAAAATTACAGTTATGCTAGATCAACATGGGCTGCATGCCGACATTGATTTCACATGGTGTGCTGAAAGTGGGATGGATGCATTGTGAAATACAATAGATCTGTGCCCACATTTGGTCCCTGCATTATGCCTCCCTCCCGAGCTGGCACATTAGGGACTTCCTCTGTGGGTGGGGCCTGATAGGCCTACGCTTGCAAAGGAAGGCTCCGATGCGCCAGGCTTGGGTTGCGCTGTCGGAGTCACTCCAACACCAGGCACACGAATTCTGCAGAGAAGGACTTGCATTTCAACCAATCCCATGGGTTGCATGAAGTACAAACCAGAACAATAACACACCTAAACTTTTTTGTTGACTTTTCTGAATGCCCTGCTCCTTCCCCAGCAACTATGTTTTATAATAACTGACATCTCTAACAGCTTCAGAAGCACTAACTTGAGTGGAGACAGAAGGATACCTGTCCTTGCATTCTCATTTGTCCACAACAGCTGCTCCAGATGCTAAGGGCATACATCCCAGTTTCTTCAGTGGAACCATCGAGAAACTGGTCTCTTTAATAATAATAATTTATTAAGAATACGTTTACAGGGGGTATCCAGGTTTCTGCTGAGATGCAACAGACTCTACCAGTTACTTTTATGAGCTCATTACCACAGACGATGAATGCTTTACACTGGTTCCCAAACATTTTGCTTGCATGACTGGTGTTGTTTAATGACTGGTGTTTAATGTATTATTCATTAATGATCTGGAAAGGGAAGTAAAGAGTGAGGATCAAATTTGCAGATGATAGTTATTTAAATATGAGCAGACTGTGAAGAATTGCAGGGGAATCTTGCAAGACTGGGCGACTGGGCATCTAAATGGCAGAGGAAATTTAATGTGGACAAGTGCAAAGTGATGCACATAGGGAAAAATAATCCAAACTTTATGTACACAATGCTGGGTTCTAAGTTAGGAGTTACCACTCAGGAAAAGGACTTTGGGATCATTGTGGACAATACACTGAAACCCTCAGCTCTGTGTGTGGCAGCCATCGAAAGAGCAAACAATGTTAGGAATTATTTGTAAAGTGATAAATAAAACCGAAAATATAATGTCACTATATAAATTTATGATGTGACCGCACCTTGAATATTGTGTGAAGTTCTGATCGCCCCATCTCAAAAAGATATTGTAGAAATAGAAAAGATATAGAGAAGGTCAACAAAAATGATAAGGGGTATGGAATGGCTCCCATATGAAGAGAGGCTGGGTAGCGGTTGGGGCTCTTCAACTTGAAGAAGAGACAACTGAAAGGGATATGATTGAAGTCTATAAAACTTCATTTGGGGTGTGGAAAGTATAAATAGGGAGCAGTTATTTACCCTCTCAAAGAGTACTAGAACTATGGGACACTCCATGAAACTACAGGTAGCAGAGTTAAAACAAGCACAATTAAGTCATGGAATTTCTTGCCAGAATATGTGGTCAAGGCCATTAGTATAGCTGGGTTTAAGAAAGGACTGGATAAGTTTCTGGAGGATAAGTCCATTAGCAGCTATAAGACAGGTAGGTTTAGGGAATGTAACCTCTTGTTGTTGGGAGCTGGGAGTGAACAACAGCGAATGGACTGCCCCATTGTGACCAGTTGGGTACTTCTTCCAAGCGACCGAGAGTGGCCACTGTCAGAGACAGATGTCGGGCTCAATGAATCATTGGTCTGACCCCATACAACACTTATGTTCATATGACCCCATATAAGACTTAAATACATTTCCATGATTCCAGACAGACAAGACATGCAAAAGTATTTCTAAACAGTCAGGATCATGGACCCATCAGCAGATGGAGTGAATCTAGTTTGATAGCAAGACAGAAGCTTCCAAACTTTGGGTCAGAATGCAATCTCCCCTTAGCCCTCAGTATCCCTTAGGAAACCAGGTATTATTAATCTCATTTAACAATGGATTAATGTGACAACATTGGGTAAAAACAGACATGGCAGTGGCCCAATGTGGCTCACCTGGACCAGGGACTCAGCCACAGTCTGTTCCCTGGCTGCCAGATATTGGCTAGCTAGTGCCTGGGCCAGGTAGGTGGTTGGCCTGGAATGTGTCATCTGGAAGATCCCAGTTGCATACTCCAGGCCAATGCCCGCCCAATTGACCACAGCAGGTTACCACATTTGTTCACAGGCCGCCAACCCAGCCCAGGTCAGGGCCTTGGCTGTCCGTCATTGGTTGCCACAGCTGCCCATCATGGTGCGGTGCCGTGTGGGGCTGGCCTGCCACACATTCACATTTCTCCCCAGCACCTTGGTCATGTTTGGTCGGCGGCCTGACCAACCCATTTTCAGGTCAGACCGCCGCCTTGCTACGGTCATGTATATTTTTTATCCATTGAGCTTGAACTCTGGCTACTCCTCTAGCGCACACAAAACCTCACTATACTGCGGTATGCTCCTCAGGTTCCTCTCCTTATTCAGGGACATGCAGTCATGTTTTCACCTTGAAGTTTCCATTTCTATGCTGAATTTTTTACACTCTGCCCTCATTGATCATTCTATATCTTTATGTGGAACTAGTTAACTTCACATTGGACACAAATTTAGCAGCCCCTTTTCCTCAGATTCTATTCCAATACATTACTACCACTATAAACGTTTTTTCAGTACATGTCACAAGATGAAGATTAAAAATGTGAAATATCATAGTTGTCTATTCTAGATTGTAAGCCCCTCAGGGCAGGGACCTGAACAGTAAGCTTGACTGTTCAGTGGCAAACACATTGCAGGAGCTATATAAACAACAACATATGTCATGTATATAGAAGAATAATTTAAGCAGCCTACACATTTTTAAAGAGTCACCTTACAAAATTGATATATCACAGATCAATCAGTAAGTGAACATTTTACAGAGAAAATACTCTTCCCTTTTGGAAAGGTTTTCGCTTCCTCAAGTCTTAGATGCAATCCTGGTAATACAATGATCATTTTTGAGGACTATGGACTCAGTCTTGAAAAGTACTGTGCACACAGCCGTCAATACAGCAAGATAGTTAAAAGTGTTAATTTAAAGCAGGCAACCCCTTTGATTTCGGTGAAGCTTCTTTCCTTTTAAAAGTTAAGCACATGCTTATTCAGGTGATCATGGGGGGTGTTGACATGGCTGCATGACAGGTGTCCATGGAACTGCCAGAATGGTTCTGTTTGTTCCTGTCGGGAAGGACCCAGAGGGCAATGATGGGTGGTGGCTCAATGTGTATCCGAGGCCACTGGGTGAGACCGCATGGAGGTCTGGGGCACGGTGCCATCAGTATACCGACGACACCCAACACTCTCTCTTTTTCATCTGATTTACTCAGTGCCCTGGCTGTTGTTGAGAACTGGATGAGAGCAAACTGGAGCTGAATTCAGATAAGATGGAGACGATTATGGTTGGCCACCTCTGGACCTGGGGGACGTTGGGACACCTATCATTGATGGGATCCAGCTCTGTGATTCTCTCAATGTAAAGAAAAACATATTTAGCTTTAATCCAAATGAGAGGCATACAGCAATACTTGGTTGCTGAGGTCAACTGGGATCTGTCCTCCTGTGGGTACCATCTGCCTGCCACGTCTTCACAACAAGAGCAAGCAGAGAGAATTCTCAGCGGTTACTCCACAATTATGGAACTCCCCCTCCCTTGAGGGTTTTCTAAGCCTGAGCCTGCTCATCTTCCAGAGGCAATTAAAAGCTTTTTTGTTTGGCCAGTCATTTGGCAGACAGGGATAGAGAAATGCTGGGCGAGGGGTTTTTACTTGGTTTTATGTGGGTATTTTAATATTTGTTTTTTGTTGTGGATTTTGACTATGTATTGTAACCCATCCTGAGCCTTAATGGGAAGGGCAGGATAAAAATGTGAACTACATAAATAAATAATAAATACAGTACACCCTTGAGACAGGGTAAGAATACTCAACACCTTGTAGGACTAAGCTCTACATATATATCAGGGCTTTATACTGTAGCTCCTTGACAAGAAAAGCATTTGGACTGAAAGGCACCAGACAGCTCACTCTCATCAGGTTATATGCAAAAGGCCCTACTTGCAGTAACTCTGATGTACAGCCTAAAAAAGCAGTTATTTATGGTCATTTCATCTCTCTCCAGTCATGGCCTTAAAAAAATAAATCTAGTAGCTTCAGCTCTCCCCATTAGCTTACTAGAAACAACTCTATACAATTAACAAAAGGCAATTAATTGTAACAAGTGCATGCCCCAGTTGCTTTCTTCCAGATGGATTCCTTCGCCACCCACAGAAAGTACTGTTAAATTAACGTGTCAGGTTAGAGACCCAATTGATTCAGTCTTGGACAGCAAAACCCTTCTGAGTACTTTCCACTGCTGTTTGCTTTATCTTCTCATTGTGACTAAAAAAGTGTTAAAGGCTACAACCCTCAAAGTACTGTGATGCAATTCCTATCCCCTTCCAAGGGATTTGAAACAGCTTAGCGGATCACACCTTACAAGTATTAGATAGATTTAATCATCAGTAGATTGATTTTTACTTAGGTCACACATGATTAAGAAATTTTGTCTGTTCTGTACAAAAGCCAATCCACAATAATCAAGTATTGCTATATGCCTCTCATTTGGATTAAAGCTAAATATGTTTCTTTATGCTCAGAGGATCACAGGGCTGGACGGGTCCTCAAGGATCATCTAACCAACCCCATGCACAAAGGCA
Source organism: Sphenodon punctatus (assembly GCA_003113815.1). Lineage (NCBI taxonomy): Eukaryota > Metazoa > Chordata > Lepidosauria > Sphenodontia > Sphenodontidae > Sphenodon > Sphenodon punctatus. The sequence goes on along the minus strand of QEPC01013874.1, from coordinate 2,954,106 downwards.
GGATGTCCTCTACCTGTAACATTAGATTCTTGTTCTGCCAGTTCTTAAACATACAAGAAAGAAAGACATTTTACAACCTCTCTTGCCCAACAGTTCTTACAGTTTAAGAGGATTTTTTTGGGTAATATTTAACCAAAATCTACCTTGCAGAAATTGAAGTCCATTTCCTCTTCTTCTATGGCATCAGAGAACAAATGTTTTTTGTGGCAACCTTTAAGATTTGAAAGACATATGTCCTCCCCACTTGTCTTCTTTTTTCTAGGCTAAACATACCCAATTCCCTCAGCCTTTCCTCATATAGCAGAGGAGTAGGTTGGGGGACTGCTAGCTTGAAATAACTGACGATTTTATTATGATTTGCTTCTGTAATTGAGGACGACTTGGGTGTTATCTGGTTCTGTTTTGTTTTAGCTATATATTTTTCTGATTTTATTGTGTATGTTGCTACCCTTTATTTTGTTATGGCCAAAATGGCTAAACAAATAAAATGTATTATTATTATTATAGCTTGCATTATAGACCCTTTATCATTTTGGCTACTCTCCTCCTGTTCTGTTTGTCAGCATTCTTCTTGAAGTGCAATCCCCAATGGGACACTAATACCAGGGTACAAAATATATCGGAATGACAGAGTAGATAGAGTTGGTGGTGGGGTGGTTCTATATGTAAGAGACAACACTGAATCAAGAACAATTAAAATTTTAAAGGATGCAAACTGTTCCCTAGAATCTCTATGGATAGAAATTCCAGGTATAAAAGGGAAGAGTATCGCCGTAGGGCTATACTATCGTCCCCCTGACCAGGACAGAGAGACTGATAAAGCAATGCTAAAAAAGATCAGACAGGCTACTAAAGTCGGCAACATAATAATAATGGGTGACTTCAATTACCCTAATATTGATTGGGGGAACGTTTCCATGGGGTGCGACGTGGAGGTCAAAATTCTGGATGCTGTAAATGACTGCTTCTTAGAACAGCTGGTTCTGGAACCAAGAGGAGGAGCTATTCTATATCTAGTCGTGAGTGGCACGCAAGAGTGGTGGAAGGAGTAACTGTGGCAGAGTCACTAGGCAATAGCGATCATAATATGATCACATTTGACAATTTCTGGAGTGAGAAAAATGTTACTGCTGTACTTTTGTCTAACTTTAAAAAGGGAAACTGACAGAATGAGGAAACCAGTTGAAAAGAAACTAAAAAGCATCGTTGCAAGGGCTACAAGTTTGCAAGAGACGTGGAGGCTGTTTAAAAGCACCCTTCCGGAAGCCCAGATTAAATGCATCCTGCAAGTTAAAAAAGGAAGCAGGAAGACCAAAGGTCTTCCACTGTGGCTAAATGGAGAGGTGAAGGAGGCTATTAGAGCCAAAAAGGCATCCTTTAAGAAATGGAAGGCTAGTCCCAATGAAAATAATACAAAAGACCATAAACACTGGCAATGTAAATGTAAAGTGTTCATAAGGCAGGCCAAGAGAGATTTTGAAGGGAGGCTTGCTAAAGAGGCAAAAACAAGCAACAAAAACTTTTTCAAATACATCATAAACAAGAAGCCTGCTAGGGAGTCAGTTGGGCCATTAGACAACAAGGGAATAAAAAGGGGCGCTCAGGGAAGATAAGGAGATTGCAGAGAAGCTGAATGAGTTCTTTGTGTCGGTCTTCACTGCGGAGGATTTTGGGGAGGTACCCACGCCGGATCCTTGCTTTGTGGGCGAGGAGTTGGAAGCACTGTTACAAATCAATGTGACGCTGGAGGATGTTCTAGGGCAAATTGACAAACTGTATACTAACAAGTCACCAGGGCCAGATGGCATTCACCCCAGAGTTCTGAAGGAACTCAAATATGAAATCGCAGACCTACTGTTAGTCATTTGTAACCTGTCACTAAAATCTGCCACTGTACCCGAGGACTGGAGGGTGGCAAATGTAACCCTGATATTTAAAAAGGGATCCACAGGCGATTCTGGAAACTACAGACCAGTAAGCTTGAAGTCTGTGCCAGGCAAAATGGTGGAAACCATCATTAAGGACAGAATTACAGGGCATGTTGACAAACATGGATTAATGGGGAAGAGTCAACACGGATTTAGTAAAGTTAAGTCATGCCTCACTAATCTGTTGGAATGCTTTGAGGGTGTAAATAAGCATGTGGACAAGGGAGACCCAGTAGATATAGTGTACCTGGATTTCCAGAAAGCATTTGATAAAGTCCCTCATGAGAGACTCTT
>QEPC01013874.1:2923837-2951174 GCA_003113815.1 Sphenodon punctatus | reverse complement strand
AAAATATTTTTTCACTCAGCGTATAATTGGGTTGTGGAATCTACTGCCAGAGGCTGTGGTAAGGGCCAGTACTATAGCTGAGTTTAAGAGAGGCTTGGACAAGTTTCTGGAAGATAGGTCCATTAGCAGCTATTAGCCAGACAGGATCAGGGAACATGATGGGAGCTGGGGCAAAACAACAGGGAAAGGATCCCCCATTGTGACCTGTTGGGTGCTTCTCCCAAGCCACCGTGATTGGCTACTGTTGGAGACAGGATGCTGGGCTAGATGGACCATTGATCTGACCCAGTATGCACTTCTTATGTTCTTACACACAACATTCAAGTGAAATCCCTCCAGTGCTGATTAAAGTGATATCCATGACACGGGAGGTAATGTTATAAAGCATCTGTTAAATCAAGCCCAAAATGGCATTTGTACTGTTGACTCATCTTCTGTTTATGATCCAGATGCTGCTTAGCCAGTTGTCCCCCATTTTATACTAGAGTCTGTTATTTTGTACCTATGTGTAATACTCCGCATGTGTCTTGGATAAATTGCATTTTGTTTCTTCCAGTCAACCTAATTTTGTATGCTAATCCTGTGCTCCAAAGTGTTTGCAAACCCTCCCTGATTTGGCTCATCTGTGAATTGGATGAGAATAATCTCCACTCTTTACTCCCAAATCATTAATGAAAATGTCAGAGCATTGGACCTAGGACAGACCCCTGCAAGACTGCACTCAATACCAAAACATGAATTCTCACTCCTAGTGTAGTATGTTAGTCAATTGCCAACTGACTTAATAGTAGTTCTTTGCAGCCCACATGTCTCCAGCTCTCTTAAGGGAGTGGCATGTGGGACCATGTCGAAAGCCTTAGTGAGGTGGAGATGTGTTATGTCTACTACATTCCCCATGTCTACTAAACCAGCTACCCTCTCAAAGAAACAAACAAGGTTAGTCTGGCATGATTTGTTCTTAATAATCCATTATGGTTACTAGTAATCAATTTTCCTCAAGGCACTCACAAATCGAATTATTTTACAATTTGTTCCAATATCTTCAAGATGCTGAAGTAAGGCTGGCTGGCTGGCTGATAATTCCCTGTTCTTCCTTTAAAAAAAATAAGAACTCTATTTGGTCTTCTCTAGTCCTCTGGGAACTCACCTGTTCCCCATGAATTTGCAAAGGTAATTGCTAATTGTTCTAAGATCTTTGACTAATCGCTTCAGGATCCTAGGATGCAGTTTTTCCAGGTCCCATGGATTTAAATTCATTCAACCTAGACAGATATTCTTAAATGTGTTCTTTAGTGATCCTGACCTGCATTCTCCCCCCGTCTTTATTCATGTTGTTTTTGTTAAACCTTGCTGTATCTTACCTTTTTCATAAAAACTGAAGCAAAGTATTGAGCAAGTCTGTCTTTTTTGCATCTGTTAACACATCTTCCTCCATTAAGCAGCAGACAGACAACTTCCTTAGTCTCTCTCTTGTTTTTAACATACCAGTACAACCCCTGTTTATTGTTTCTGACATCCCTTGTTAGTTGAAACTCATTACATGCCTCTGCCTCCCTGATTTGGCTCTGACAGGTCTGTGCTTTTACTTGTTACTTTCAATTCCCCCATCTTTCCTTCACATTGGTATGGTTTGAATCATCTATGCCTCCAATATTCTTTTACAAATTGTTAAGTCTGCGTTTCTGAAATACACTCTACTTTGCTAATCTCTCTAGTTTCTGTCTTAGGATTGCGTGTTCTATCATTTCAAGATCCCCAAGGTGCCCATCATCTTAACTGATTCCTCCCTGTTGGTCAACTAGTTCTGAATCCTATCTAAAATGCCTGTCTTACTGGATCTTTCCTCAACCTTCTGGAAGGTAAAGTTGTCTCTCATACATGCCAAGAATTTTTTTTTTGACATTCTGAGTTTCACTATATTGTTCTCCAAACAGATATCAGGGTAGTTAAAGTCTCAAATTATTACCAGCTAATGTTTTTAGATGCTTTCTCAAACAATTTCTCATCCACTTTCTCTGCCTGATTAGGTGGTCTATAGACAAAGACACTGCCCTGCTCCCTCCACCCACATGACCTTTTTTCTTCCCCCCCCCCTTTTACTTAGGGCGTTCTTAGATGAGATGTGGTTTCTTGCGGACTGCAGAGTCTGGGTGAAACAGACTTGCATGCAGGTGTGTGTTAGACATACCACTCCCACCCCTGGTACTAGACCTCTGTCGGCGCCATTGAAAATAGCGCACTCGCGTATCGACAGAGATACGGACTTATGAAATCCCAATATCAAGGTTTAATAAGCCCATATCTATCAAGTACCTGCAAAAGTTACTTTCGCTACAGTTTAAAAATCTGCCCCAAAACTACTTCTGGGACCAATTCAATTATAGCAATGTGGACTCTGTAAAATCATTATATCAAAACATACCAGGTACAATGATGTCACTTGGTCTAAAGTGACTATAGATCACTAAATGAAGTTAAGAAAACCTCTAATATGAAGCTTAATGGGCAGCTGCTAGAAAATGTCAGGGGATTCAATTGCCATGAAAATTCACAGGATGAAAATTGTTGGAGAGGAAAGAAAGTAGGCTAGGATTTGCCTTAAAGTGTGAAGTCCCATGCTCATCTGGGCACTTGATTAAGTGGTCAAAGGGTGGCTTCTGTCTAGGGAGACTAATCAAACAAGTCAGCATGCAGTTTTGACAGCTAAAGATAAAAAAAAAGATAAGACAGTTCTAATTTTTTTTAAAAAAAAGTTAGGAGAGTGCAACCTGGTTTCCTCACTGTAGATAGAAGGAGGAGATAGGAGATGTACAATCCAACAATTTTAGTTTGTCCTTCTTGTATATACCAAGTATTGGGGGGTTCAAGCGATCATCATGGTTGTTTTTTTTTCAAAACTGGTTTGTTTGTTCGTGCTCTCTTACTCAAGTTGTCAGTGTTAAATTTGAAGTGGCAGTAGCAATACACTGAAGGAGAAACAGTAAAGCAACTTCAACATTTGACAAGTGCTACAAAAGTTAACAGAAAATGGCTCATACCCCTGGGAGAGGTAAACAAAAAGATAAACTGGTAACACTGAACACTCAGCTAGTTTTACCTTCTCATGAAAGTATCAAATTGTGCTGAGTGTCTGAATGGTTAGAAGCTAGAGGTTACCACAATATACTAATTAATATTAATTGCTTCACAGAACAAATTAAGTGGAAAAGTAGTCAGAGGTCATCATATTAACAGAGGCTTCCGACACTAGGTTTCAAGTACAATGTATAACATTGGTCAGTCCAGCCTGTCTCTACCTGGAGCTGGAGTCTTCCAGCACTCGCTGTGACTGGTTTATTGACTATTTCATGGATACAATTGCTTGCATTCACCACTGCTTCAATGCTACATTTGATGGAGAACCAGAGGTTATGAATGCCCTGCCTTATCTGGTTTTGTGGAATCAGTTTCAGTCTGATGTCAGTTGATGCTGGGGATATTCTGGGGTCTTTTAGAGCCACGTCTTGTGAACTAGATCCTTGCCCGTCCTGGCTGGTTAAGGACAGCAGGGAGACAGTGGGATCGTTGCTGGCGGGGGTGGTCAACACCTCCCTTTGGGACAGCAGGGTCCCTGAGTGCCTCAAGGAGGCCATGATACGACCGTTGCTCAAGAAGCTCTCTCTTGACTCAGACTCCCTTGCCAGCTATCGGCTGGTCTCTAACCTTTCCTTTTTATGGAAGGTTATTGAATGGGTGGTAGTTCAGCAGCTTCAGGTACATCTGGACCAGATGTTTTCTGGATTCCTCCCAGCCTGGCTTACATCTGGGCTATGGCACTGAGTTTGTGCTTGTGGCCTTGGTCGATGATCTTCACCGTGAGGTAGATCGGGGTCATTTGACTCCTTTGGTGTTTTTAAATTTATTAGCTGCTTTTGATATCGTTGATCATGAGATGTTGGTGACTTGCTTGTGGGACCATGCTGGGGTGGGCAGAATTGTTTTTGAATGGTTCTGTTCATTCCTGGTCAGGAGAACTCCGCATGTGGTACTGGGGGAACATTCTTCACCTCCCGGGATTTCACATGTGGTGTTACGCAACGATCCACTCTGTCCCCTCTCCTGTTCAATGTGTATATGCAGCCTTTGGAGAGGCCATGATGTGAGGGGGTTTGGGTTTTCGGTGTCCTCAATATGCTGACACTCAACTTTACCTCTCGTTTCCAGTTGACCCAGGGTCTGGCAGTCTTGTTGCTTACCTGGTGTTTGGCAACTGTGGGGGATTGGATGAGGATGAGCCACCTGAAGCTGAATCCCGACAAGACAGAGATGATGCTGGTACGGAGGGCCGGAGTGGAAGTCCCTATCATTGACGGGGTCCACCCCTCCCTGGTTCCTCAGGTTTGTAGACTGGGGGTGCTCCTTGACACACAACTTTGCCTGGATGCTCAGGTGGTGGTTGTGGCGAGAAGTGCCTTCTGTCAGTTACATCTGGTACAAAGGCTCCAGTCATATATTTCAGACTGCAACCTTGCCAGCATCATCCATGTCTTCATCATCTCAAGACTGGACTATTGTAATGCGTTCTACGCGGGGCTACCCTTGGTGACAGTTCGGAGACTACAGCTAGTGCAGAATGCGGTGGCCTGTCTCCTTAGGGGGACAGGTCGCCATGAGCATATAACACCTGTGCTTCATTCGCTGCACTGGCTGCCTATAGCCTTCCGAGCCCGATTCAAAGTGTTGGTTCTTATCTATAAAGCCCTAAATGGCCTGGGTCCCAGCTATCTGCGGGATCGCCTGCCCACCCGGGTTCTGGATAGGCCCCTGCGGTCGGCCGGGGGCGCCCTTCTTGCCTCCTGTGTGCATCAGGGGGCAATGTTGCAGAGGGGTTTCTCGGTGGTAGTGCCGTGACTGTGGAACTCCCTTCCAGTAGGGGTCCACCTGTCCCCAGATCTTCCCTCCTTCAGACTTCAGTGTAAGGCCTGGCTGTTTCACCAGGATTTCGGGGGTGGGGGGAGAGACAGGTAGTGGGAGGAGGACTGAGCTGGGGATGTTTAGATTTCTGAGATGTTTATTAGATGGTATACTTCATCTTTTGTATTTATTGGTTTTTATGGTTTTATTGATTTTATGTGTAAGCCACCCCGAGCTGCCAGAGGCAGGAGGGGGTGGGGTAGAAGTATTTGTATAAATAAATAAACTGCTCCAACTTAAATGCTACTGCAATGGGATTCATTTTAATTTCATTTTCTTTCAACTTATATATAATGGTCTTATTCTTTTAACAAAAGGCTAAACATTTGGGGCTCAATCCCAAACCCCACATGACGTGCAAACGCGCACATGCATCTTGTATGCAACTCATGCACACATCTTGCGCACATCCATGCAGGCAGGACTATGCAGGTGGGAGAATAGCCTGCACACAAGCTCTGCACGCATGCATAAGCCACACTTATAGGAGTTTGGGATCAAGCCCAATGTCTCAGTTCTCCCCTATGGGAAATGGGGATAATACTTTCTTACCTTACAGGATAGTTAATGAGATTTAACCTGTATAAAATGCATAGAGATCCTCAGGTGAGGATTTTTCAGTGTGGAGCACAGATACCATGATCTAGCAAAAGACTTAGGCCCACACCTAACTTCAAACATGTGACAGATTTTGTTTGGTTTTTTACTTCAATGAACTAGTTTCAAGGAGACCCCCTTGTTTTATATATTTGTTGTATTACTGCTGTAACAAAAATGTAGCCCCGGCACACAAAGTTAAGAGGATACTTGGTTCTGTTTAGTTAGTGTAAAATATTAGAAACCCATAATGCAGATACCTGTAGCAACAGTAATAAGGCATTTATAATCACATTAAATTCATACTATTTTACATTTTAAAGTGCTATGCAAACAATATTTAAACATAGGAGTTTAGTTATGTTAGCCTGTTGACCAGTCAATATCTTCCTCTGAATTATCCTGAAAGGCTAAATTTGAATCATTATTTATTCTGCAGCTCCATTTTGGATTAACGCCAAGCTTTAAGTTCAGACAAGAACTGCTATTAATTACCTGGACGAACAGGAAGAGTGGGTGGAGCTTCCCATTTACTGCATTGATTTAGAGATCAAATGACTGACAAAAAAGCCCTGGTACAAAGTTTAGAAGACATATTGACACACATAAAAGGTCCAATTTACAATGAGAAAATAATTAAACTGCCGAATGGTCAAACTCTGTAAAGCTCTCACATCATCATCTTTAATCATCATCTAGCAAAATATCTCCCAACAAAATCTAGCTGAATAAATCTTGTACTGTATTATAAGGAAAGCAGCAAGGCAGAAGGAATATCATCAGTGAAAAATGTACAGTAATATACAAAATAGATTTGACAACATCATGAAGAGAGATGTTGGAAGCACATATAATCTTACTCTGAGTGATGTCAAGATTAAATTACAAAACATTATCTGAAACAGTGCATAAAATGATTATTTGGCCTAAATCTTCCTTCTTGTTTTATGGTAAGATACGGACAGTTTCTGAGTGCAAGAGAAAATAATTCTTAAATAAATTCAAAGTCTGATGTCAAGCAAACTCAATGTCTGATATCAAAATGGCGATGAGCACTACAACAATGACGACAAGTAATGGAGAAAAAAAAAAAGAAGCAAGACCTGACAACCAGACACACAGATCAGGAACTAGAGGCATATTCACACAGCATCGTCTCAGTGGGGCAAGGAACATGGAGCAAACCCCATGCAGCTTTCTCCATGCAGCTGTACTAATCTAAAGCAGAACTAGAAGATGAGGGGCACTGTGTGGGGGTGAGGATGCTATTGTTAGCAGCACTCAAAATGCATGCTGGGAAGCCTTCTTAGCAACACACTTTTGGAATCTGTTGATAGGCCCCAATTTCACTATGACCTTGGCTTATGAAGTGGCTGGTAGGCAGGATGTGTCCCTTCTCATGAGGCACCAAAATCCATCTCCCCTTATTCTTGTTGGCGAGCCTGGAGCAACATCCCCTTTCAGTTGACAAGTCAGAACCCTGGTGATGGGACTTGGACCAGTCTTTTACTTACTAGATTTTCTAAAGATTAAAGAAATAAAGTATTTATCACATATTCATCTCCACTTGGTACATCATATAAGTGAGTTAAGCTGGTGTGCAATATTAGTTTGGAGCTCTTTGCTCTCCCCAACCCTGGACTAAAATTGGAACCTGTATTGCAGAAATCCTATTCTAGGCTGGGAAATATGATCAAGTAAGCAGAAAAATGGAAAGATACACGATGGAGTTATTGGAACTTAGTGAAACTAGATGGAAGATCTTTGGGGAACAGCCTTTGTCAGGACAAAGAATGGAAGATCTTATTTGGGCAATGAGAAAGGTGAAGATGAACTGTAGGGATAGTTGTGATATTAGCCAATACAATGGTGCTGTCTGAAGGAAGAGAAACTGGTATTGGAGGTTCAAAGCATGATTCAATTTGAAATTTCAGAAAGTGGAGGTAATCCAGTGCTGTGAAATAAATAAAGCTTAAGAAAATATGAAAGAACTGCATCAGGCACAGTCAATCACAAATAAAACAACATTGAGGGAAGTGTCAATATTAATGGACGATTTGAATGCACAGGCAAAAAACAAAACACAAAACAAAAACAGGTGATGGGCACACAAAGATTAGTATTGGGAGGAAGGCTATTCCACATAAAGCATTCCCATTAAGTTATTTAAGTATGGACAAACCAAAACCAAATAGTTCACAACTACCCAGAGAAAAATCAAGAATGTCAAAATACAAATGGGCACTATTGTTGCAGTCAATCATGCTCTTCTGACTGGAGTCTTTAGACTAAAAACCAATTAATGGTGGAAGACATGATTTGGGGAAGCTGAAGAGATTCAATCATCAAAAACTTGTTCCAGATTTCAAAACCTTATGATCAAAGAAAGGTTAACACGAAGATGTAGGCTACAAGAAACAAGTGTACCAGTAAGACTGAGGAAATTTTAGGAAAGAAAGAGGGTGCAAAAGAATAGTTGTCACACAAGGCTTAGAGTAGTTGAAACACAGAAGTTAATGAACTTCTGAATGAAGCTAAAACAAGGAATGAAAAAAATTCAGACACAATGGATGTCATGTGAAGAACAAAGAAGGGTAGTAAAGTGCGAAGGTAATAACTTGGAAAATCAGTTGGGAGAAATGAAAAATCAGTTGGGAGAAATGAATGGCACATTGTGAAGGTGTTCTAGTACCGAATAACCACAAGACCCATCTGACATATGTCCTAGATCCACTCTTGAGACTCGTAGTCAAAGACCAAGTTGAGAAGAAAAAAAATGGATGCCAACCCAACATACAGGATCTAGGTTTTGCGGGTGATATGTACCTTGTAACCCAGAGACTGCAAGACTTAATTGGTAAGATTAAAAGACAGCAATTGGATGCTAAAGGATTTGGGTTGAAGGAAGGCAGAAAGAAGAAAAGTGAGAAATCAATAATTATCTAATCACAGAAAAGTGAATGACACGCACTGCAAAGCTGGAGAGCTTTGTTTATCTGAAAACTGCAGTGAATGGTTCTGGCGGTACCAAGGAACACATTCATGTTAAAACTGGAAAGACTAATGCAGCTTCCACTCTTCTTAAACCAATCTGACAACAAGAATGACACCACGCTGTAAAGGAGGCACTGCTGAAACATACGAACATCTCTGAATGCCTGGAATTCCCTCCCTGAATGCATGTGCTCTGCTCCTTTCTCACAAGCTTCAAATCCCTCCCCCCAAACCTACCTCTTCCATCAGTCTTTCCCAAGGTCCTCATCCCCCATAGACTTGTCACTGATGCCTCCCCTTCTATCCTTCACTCAGGCTCTCTCTTCACTGTGTTAATCACGTGCACCTGCCCCTTCTCAACTTCATGAATTTATCACTGTTCCCCCTTAGGTCTCCTCTCCCTTGTCTTTCCCAGATTGTAAGCCCCATGGGGTAAGGACCTGTCTCTAAATAATGATTGAGCAGCACCAGGTACGTTGCTGGCACTATGCAAATAAATAAATAAATAATATTCAGTGATGCAAGAGGCAAATAAATTGAATACACTGAACTGGCCCTATCTATTTTTGCCATTAGCTATTGATAAATTTAAATGTATCAGAAGGAGCATAATCCAAAATTAAGTAAAAGTAGGCTAGAAAGCCAACATCTCTACAGACAAACCTTTAAACATTTTAAAATACTCATCTCAAACATCACATGAAATTTAAAGTTTCTCCCAAACCGTCTCAACTTCCCTTTTCCTTAAAAATAGACAATATATTACCTGATGGTATTTCTTCAATATGTTGTGCATTTCTGCTACATCTTCACTTGTTATAGTTTTGATGACGTATCTTTTATCATACGATGTGTGAAATCGGGCACCACTGCGTGCTTGAGAATCATTTGCAAGCGGAGAACTTCTCGTCAAGGAATTCTGTCAGATTAATTTTATAGAAGGAACACGTCAGATCGAAAAATCACAATGTAATTTAAATGCACACAACAAATTAGAGTTTGTTTTCTTTCAAAATAATTGCATGTGAGCAATCCACCATAATGAGGAAAAACAGACACGACTTTGGCCAGCTGTGGTCCGCTTTAGCCCAGGACTCACCTGCATCACCACCAGATGTTGGCCAGGGATTGCCCCAAGCCATGTTGGAAGCTAGCCCGGGCTGTGACCGTGACAAATCTCCAAGATCACAGCCTGGACTATGGCCTGCCTGACTAGGCCACAGCAGGCTAGCACATCTATTGTGCCCCAGCATACCTGGCCTGTCATGACGGGGGTGGGGGTGGGGCGCTGGGAGCACTGTGCAGGTGGGGCTGCCTCCCAGGCTGCAGACACATTACTTCGGTGCCCTGACCTAACCTGGGCTATGTCACTCCCGGTTTTTTGTGCTGTTCACTCATCTGTTTTTACCCAATGTCAACATGGCACTGGGCTTGGATTAAAGATATTTTGAATCATTAAGTATTTTGTAAAAAGGAGGGGGGAAAAATAAGTTTAGCATTCTTTAATGTTTAGGTGAAGTTTCTGAAATTTATAGTGTTCTTATTCCTTCTTAAAAAAATACTTGCTTTTTAGAATGATAATCCAGTAAAAATACAAATGGCATGTGACAAATTTGCAAGGATGAAGCAGCTGCATTGGTGTCATACTACCAATAAAGAATCCAAATACTTGCATCCCCAAAGCATGAAACCTGAAATAGCATTCCCCGAGTTCTAATCGGAGCTCTGCCACCACCAACTTCATATGTAACACTGGGCATGTCCTATTCCTGTAGTTTGCCATTCTGTAAAACAAATGGTCCTTATCTCACAGGAATCTAGGAAAACTGACATTAGTACAGTTCTTTGAAGAGAGAGTGCTACAAGGTTAATAGTATTAGGACAAAGCCTGTGACTTCAGGAAGCTTAAAAAGGAAAGCGAAAATCTCTTGCATTTTTTGGGAAAACACTTTCGAAGTCTGATCAGAATTACTTTGAACACTAAGACTCATGAAACCTAATGTACCATTCAGCTAGAAATAGTTTTCATCATTGATTTATACTAATTGGTATGTACAATGTGCTGGGCACGGAACAAAATGTATATTTTGGGGTTAAGTAAATTGCAATATTGTAGTTACAGGCATGTATAACAGTACAGTACACTTGCCATTTGTGCACCCTGCGGAAAACAAAGATTTATTTGTTTTCACTCCCTCGGTTTCCATGGCTCAGTCCTCAACTGGTTCTCTTCCTACCTCTCTGATCAATTCTTCAATGTGTCTCTTGATGGGGCCTCCTCTACTTCTCTTCCCCTCTTGGTTAAGAGTTCCCCAAGGCTCCGTCCTTGGCCCGCTTTTCTTCTCTCTCTACAGTCTGTCCCTAGGCAAACTCATCAAATCTCATGGCTTCCAGTATCATCTGTATGCTGATGATACTCAAGTCTCGCCTCACTAACTGCCCCTCTGACATTTCTGCCTCGATGTCTCGTCAGCTCAAACTTAACGTGACTAAAACCGAACTCGTCTCTTCCCCCCACCCCCAATCCTTCCTCTCTTCCTTCTCTGTCTTAGTTGATGGGGTCAACATCCAGCCTGTCCCTAGGGTTCATCTTTGACTCCTTCCTCTCCTTTAAACCTCAGATCAATTTGGTTGCCAAATCCAGCCACTTATCTCTGCACAACATTGTTAAGATCCATCCTTTCCTCACTGTTTCCTCTGCTAAAACCCTTGTCCATGCCCTGGTCATCTCTCACCTCGAATATTGCAATCTCCTTCTCACTAGCCTTCCCCGCTCTCACCTTGCTCCTCTCATTTCTGTTCATAACTCTGCTGCCAAGGTCATCCACCTTGCCCGCCGCTTTGACAGCCCCTCCTCTCCTCTTTCCACTGGCTCCTTCTTCCTGAACGCATTCTGCACAAACTCCTGGTTTTTACCTACAAGGCTTTTCATGGCCTTGCTCCCCACTCTCTTTCAGCACTCATTTTCCACTACACTCCTGTCGGAGAGCTCTGCTCCTCCTCTGCCACCACCCTCACCTACTCATGGCTCCCCTGCTCCTCAAAATGCATCTGCTCCTTTTCCCTGGCAGCCTCCCACAAATGCCTGGAACTCCCTCCCTGAACACATTCGCTTGGCTTCCTCCCTCTGAATTACTCCTGAAAACCCACCTCTTCCATCAAGCTTTCCCTGGCTCCTCATTCCATTTGCCCCCTTGCTGACTTATCCAGAATCATTGCATCTTGTGTAACATTGGCTTAGTTACAAAGGTGTAGTTACTAATTTAAACACGTGCACCTGAGACCTCAAGTTCATGTATGTATCTTTGTCTCTTCCTGTTTCCCTCCCCTTGTCTCTCAGATTGTAAGCCCACTGGGGCAGGGACCGTGTCTCTTTTTTACAATTGTAAAGTGCCAGGTACATTGCTGGCACTATATAAATGCTTAATAAATAATAATTAAAAAATAATTGTTTGTTTTTTTTAAAAGACTGATCAAGCTAGATATGAGGGGGTCTCCAAACATTTAAAAGACTCTCGTGGTTTTAGACCAGTTGCAGTCTCCACTTCCTTTCCACTGTTACTAACTGTACACAAATCCAACCACTCTCTCGCATTGCACTTATTTGCAATTCAAAACATGATTTTTTTTTTTAAAAATAGCTTTTTAAACACATTACAGAATTCTGTAATAGCTACAAAAATAAATTACATTAAAACTTTTTAATACAAAGTTTATAATGAATAGCTCCAAATAGTGAGTCTTGGCCAATGGGCTCAATCCCAAACCTCTGTGCGTGTGGCTTGCATGCAGCTTGTGCACAAGCCATAGTTCTGCCCGCACAGATGTGTGTCAATCTGCGCACAGCTTGTACGTGAGATGTGCACGTGTCGTTTGAGCGGCATATAGGGTTTGGGATCGAGCCCAACGACTTTGTCCTAGTTTTATTTTTTAAAGGCAGAATAATTACAGTAGCAACATGGCACAATACATTTTAATCTTTACATACAACACTTTGTTCAAAGAGCTGCAGAAAGATGCAGAGTCACGCTGAAAGAATGAGGACACTTTCAGAAAGTGTTTATAAGCAGGTTAATTCCACCACAACATGGTGCCAAGCATATCATTTTTTATTTTTTTTAAAGAATCATCTTTTGTTTTGCTAGCAGGTCCCTTTCAAGGGGCACATCTCTTTCTCCTTTCTTCATTAACATACAATAGATTGTTTTCCAGACAATCATCATAATGGCTCAACTAAGAAAAAGACAATTAAGATACAATTACAAACAAGATTATATACTCTGGTCCTAGCATAGAGACTGTACACAATTATGACAATGAAAAGGCAAGAAATAATTGTTCTAATTTACTGTAGGACCAGACACTCAAACAATCTTTTCACATTTTGTACTAGAAAGGAATGTGTACCATATACATTTTAGTAAGCTATGAAAACTGTGTGTGCGTGAGAGAGAGAGAATGCTCTATAAACCCAATTCTGTTTGCAGGTGAAGATTTTCCAAGTGTCATAAATATCAGTTGGAACAGCACAAATGTGGATTTAAAAGTTGGAAGCTGTCAGTACAGATGCCATGTGTTAGCCTTGTGATTTAGCATGTAGTAAAGAAATGAAAGGAACTGACACTGATTAATGAAAACATGCAAGACTGTGCTTAACTCCATTGCTTTTCTGCCAGATTATATCCATGGGTAAAATATCTAATTGAGCAGCTATCTTTTTGGGGCTTCTGTCCGGCTTATTTCCTAGGGAAGCCTTTGGCAATCGTAAAGGAAAAGCTTGATAGGAATTCTAGGGATATTGAGGCCCAGCAGGACTTTGCTACGTTAAAACAGTGGAGAGTAGCCCCTATGTATTGGGAAATCAAACTAAAGTACGTTATGGAACCATATCTGGACCTCCTCATTAGTTTCACCTTGAGGAGAAATAGAACATTATGCAGATTTGCGCTGATTGATTTAATGGTAGTGGAAGGACGCTTAGCTGGTATACTCTATGAGGCAAGGTTATGTTCATGTTCCACGCAAGTGGTGGAAACGGTTGTGCACTGTGTTATTCAATGCCCATACTATCAGAAATTAAGAGAAATCTGGATATCCGCCTTACTAGAATCCCCGTCACCCGCTGTGGAATGCCAGAAACGAACCCACTTATAAACCTTAACATCAGCAGACTACTTAATAGCTGTGAAAACGCTCATCGGCTTAGCCCTCAAAAGAAGGAGGGCTGTCTGGCAGCAAATTAGTAGACTTCAGGATAAAATGCGGTAAATATCTAACTCTGTTAAGTGAGCTTGCCCCCTGATAGCAATGGCACTGGTACCAATTATTGGCGCCCCTGGTCAGATGTAGGTTTTTTATGGCTCTTTGTAACTGACTGTTTCCTTCGTTGTTTACTCTGTTGGTAGTATTATCATATTAATATTTTAATTCTATACTAGATTTTATTTGTAAAATGTACTAACTTGGTAGTTTTTTTCTGGATACAGCAAATGCTAAATCCATAATAAACTTACTTACTTACCATTGCTTTTCTAAACAAAAAGTAGGGAAGTGATTTTCTTTAAGTATGCACATATGTCCACTGACTGCAGCTGGACTGAAACACATTCTTAAGCGCTGTCCAGACTAGGGGATACTTTCCTGAACCAAGACCTATATATAGCAACATGATGTTGCTATATAAAACGCCTGGTTTTCACATTCAAATTGCTCCACGACCAAGCTCCCCCTTACCTCTTGGACCTAATCTCCCTATGCACTCCTTCACGCGCTCTCCCTTTGTCCCCTCCCTCGTTTCTCCTGCTCACCTAACCGCCTCCGACCCTTCTCCCTCGCTGCCCCCAATGCCTGGAACTCCCTCCCTGCCTACATCCGCCTTGCCTCCTCCCTCCGCTCCTTCAAATCCCTCCTCAAGACCCACCTTTTCCTTGCTGCCTTTCCCAATGCCTGCTAGTCGTTCCCCGTACACTTAGTCCTGTCTCTTATACACATCTAGATGTGTATAAGAGACAGCTCCGGCTCTTGTTCTATGTTCTGTACAGCACCAGGTCACACGACTGGCGCTATATAAATGTTTATTATAATAATAAATAATAATAATAATAATAAATGTTCTACAAGGGCACTTATTAGTCCTGTAAGCAGTAGTAAGCACAGACACTCAACATAAAGCACAATGCACTTATTGAAATTAAAGGACCGATTACCAAAACACTGACAAAAGAACCTTTGCTATTTCCATTTCCTTTTTTTTTTTTTTTTAATTAAAAGGAAATAACAGAATTCAGACTGAGCTGCAGACTGCTAAGGAGCCCTCCTACACGGAGTGGTTGTGACTGCTTAGCAGCTGTCTCTTATACACATCTAGATGTGTATAAGAGACAGCTGCTAAGGAGCCCTCCTACACGGAGTGGTTGTGACTGCTTAGCAGTCTGCACCTCCTCTCAGCACCCCTTCTAGGCCAGCTGGGGGAAGGGGAAAGAGGGAAGGCTAGAGAGAAGCCCAGAAGTGTTGTCTACTCCCGCTGCCTCGACTTCCTCTCTGGCAAATCCTCCCTTGACCCCCTTCCAATCTGGCTTCTGCCCCCTTCACTCTACTGAAACTGCTCTCACTAAGATCACCAATGATCTTCTTATGGCTAAATCTAATCGCCTCTACTTCATTCTTGTCCTCCTTGATCTCTCTGCTGCCTTTTATACTGTTGACCACTCACTCTTGCTGGATTCACTTCACTCCCTTGGCTTCCGTGGCTCAGTCCTCGACTGGTTCTCCTCTGATCTCTCTGATCGCTCCTTCAATGTGTTCTTTGCCACTCCTCCTCCTCCTCCCCCCTTCCCCTCTCGGTTGGTGATCCCCAAGGCTCTGTCCTTGGCCCTCTCCTCTTCTGTATCTAATCTATACCCTGTCCCTAGGCAAACTCATTGCTTCCCATGGCTTCCAATATCACGTCTATGCTGATGACACTCAACTCTCTCTCTCTACTCCCTCTTTCTCCCCCCATCTATTCAAGCCCACCTCACCAGCTGTCTCTGACATCTCTACCTGCATGTCTCAACATCAACTCAAATACAACATGGCTAAAACTGAACTCATCTTCCTCCCCCATCCTTCTTCTCCCTTCCGTCGATCCTTATCAACGGGGTCACCATCCTTCCCGTCCCCCAAGCCCGTAGCTTAGCCTTCATCTTTGACTCACCCCTTTCTTTTAAACCCTACATTGACTGTTGCCAAATCCCATTGCTTCTCCCTCCATAACATTGCTAAGACTCGCCCTTTTCTCTCTGTCTCCTCTGCCAAAACCCTTGTTCATGCCCTGGTCATCTCTCGCTTCGATTACTGTAACCTCCTTCTCACTGGCCTCCCCCGCTCTCACCTTTCTCCCCGTATCTCCATACGAAACTCTGCTGCCTGGGTCATTCACCTTGCCCGTTGCTTCGACCATGGGCAGCCCCTCCTCTCTTCACCGGCTCCCCCTTTCTGAACGAATCCTGCACAAGCTCCTAGTCTTTACCTATAAAGCTCTTCACAGCCTTGCTCCCCCCTACCTCTCTGCACTAATTTCCCTCCGTACTCCAGTCCGTGAACTCCGCTCCTCTTCTGTCCCCTCTCGGCCATCCCACACACCCCTGCTCTCCTAACCGTCTTCGTTCTCTCTCCCTAGCTGCCTCCCATGCCTGGAACTGAGTATGGGTGTTTTCAAACTTGATGGTGGCCAGCTTTCGCGTGCTTTTACGCACTTTACTCTGCAGGCCACCATCACGTAAGTTTGAACCCACCAGATGTCAGCACATTTAGGAGCCTGACTATGGTGGCAGCTAGCCAAGATTGTGACTCAGAAGTCCCCAAGTCATAGCCCGGGCTAGCTGCCACCACTGTTGTGATCCCACTGCCTGACTGGGTTCATCCCAGCCTTTCCTAGTAGGCTTTAATCCCCTCTCGTCTCATGATTAAAATACCTGTCAAATTCACATATACTACTCACTTTAACAGTTTTGCTTAGCTACTTACTACTTTGAGCAAAACTGTGCTGCCTGAATTCCCTTTACACTCTTAATTTGAGAACTTCTAAGCTTGTTCCTGCTGGCTTTTGATCTCAGGAGAGAACAGCTTTCCTGCTTCATAAATATGAATACTTTTATGAGGTCACCTTAGGAATAAGCAAGACTCCTCTACTGTAATTAGTTATACAAATGAAGACACATTTAGCGTGACAAGCTTGAAGACACTCTTAATTTATTTATTTTTAAACATACACAAGCACACGCCAGAGCCGTTTCTTTCCGAGTAACCTTTGGTTGAAAATGTCACACTGTCTCTACACAGGTCAATAAAAAGATCACCTACATGCATCGAGAGCTGCAGGCAAGAGCCTTTGTTGAAGGTCATGAATTTAAAGTGACCTTTAACACATACAGGTTCCAATCAAACCAAAGCACACACTCATCCCATGACAGTACTCAAGAATAAATTAAATGTTTACTAATTTAACATTATTAAATATAGCCTGGGAAGAGCCAAGAGATCTATGTTCTTTTTTTGTTTGCAACTCATTTCCCAAAAGTTTTAAATACAGATTGAGCTCTACATGTATAACTTTATTCCATAAGTTTGTTTTACCTACTTTGGGAATTTCAAGCACTTTGGTCGTTATTATTATTAGCAAGCATTTATATAGCGCCACCAGTGTACCTGGCGTTTTATAAAGTAATAGAATAAACATGATCCCTGCCCTAGGGTTTAACAATCTGAGAGACCAGGGGGGAAACGAAGGAAGGGGAACAGAGGGAGAGACAAGAAGGTGTAACATTCACGAAGATGCGAGGTCTCAGGTGCACGTGCTTGGCTTGGTTACATCGAGAATGATGGCTGGCTGGTCCGTGTGGTGAGGATACGAGTACACAGACCTTAGGTAACAGATGGTACCGGATGGAGGGTATCAGCAGGAATTAGGTGAGGGGAGTGAAGAGAGGGGGAAGGGCGGAGTGGAAGAGGTGGGTCTTGAGGAGGGATCTGAAAGTACGAAGGGAGGGGGGCGAGGTGGATGTGGGCAGGGAGGAAGTTCCAGGCGTGGGGGGCAACTAGAGAGAAGGAATGAAGAACGTTAGGGGAGCAGGGGAGATGTGGGAGGGCGAGAGAGGGGACAGAGGAGGAGCAGAGTTCACAGATTGGAGTACAGTGGGAAATTAGCTCAGAGGGGTAGGGGGAGCAAGGTTGTGAAGAGCTTTCTAGATGAAGACTAGGAGATTGTGCAGGATTTGTTCAGGAAGGGGGAGCCAGTGAAGAGAGGAGAGGAGGGGCTGGACGTGGTCGACGTGATGGGTGAGGTGGATGACCCTGGCAGCAGAGTTTTGGACAGAGATTAAGGGAGAAAGGTGAGAGCCAGGGAGAAATAGGTTACAGTAATTGAGGCGAGAGATGACCAGGGCGTTAACAAGGGTTTTGGCAGAGAAGACGGAGAGAAAAGGGCAAATCTTAGCAATGTTATCGAGGCAGAAGCGATGGGATTTGGCAACAGTCGATGTAGGGTTTAAAAGAAAGGGGTGAGTCAAAGATGAAGCCTAAGCTATGGGCTTGGTGGATGGGGAGGATGGTGACCCCATCGATAAGGATTGACAGGGAGAGGGGGGAATATAAGGAGTTCAGTTTTAGCCATGTTGAGTTTGAGTTGACTTTGAGGCATCCAGGTAGAGATATCAGAGACAGAGCTGGTGAGGCGAGCTTGAAGAGAGGGAGAGGTAGTAGAAAAAGTTGAGTGTCATCAGCACAGAGGTGATATTGGAAGCCATGGGAGGCAATGAGTTTGCCTAGGGACAGGGTGTAGATAGAGGAAAGGAGAGAGGCAAGGACAGAGCCTTGGGGAACACCAACCAAGAGGGGAAGGGAGGAGAAGGTGGAGTTGGCAAGAGACACGTTGAAGAAGCGGTCAGAGAGGTAGGAGATGAACCAGTCAAGGATGAAGCCATGGAAGCCAAGGGAATGAAGTGAGTCCAGCAAAAGTGAGTGGTCTGCAGAATCGAAGGCAGCAGAGAGGTCAAGGAGAACAAAAATGGAGTAGAGGCTTAGAATGGATTAGATTTTGCCACAAAAAGATCGTTGGTGATCTTAGGGAGAGCAGTTTTGGTAGAGTGAAGGGGGAGGAAGCCAGATTGGAGGGAGTCAAGTTTAAACTAAAACACTGCTTAATTTGACTATACATTTTTGGTGCCTCAATATTTGCCTCCAGAGCATAGTTCTTAGTTCAACAATTGTAGTAAATTGCTACAGGTAGTTCTTATTTCTCTTATCTAGCTTTTTTCTTAAAAAATTTGCATTAACAAGCTGCCTAGTTTAGCAAAAGTTTACAGACTTATCACATCTCAAAAGGAAATGTTTCCATCCAACACTGATACTTCAACCATCACTAATTTTTCACATCTGCTTTTTTACACCACACTATTTTGTTTATAAAAATCTTTGCTGAATATCATTTCCACAAACATACAAGCAGTGAAAGCTGGTGGACTTTTAGGTTGATGGGATGTTGGGCAGGGTGGTGTTAAAATCTGACACATTACTATGGAACACAGAAATAAAACACTGAATACAGGCTGAAAGACTACACCAATGTTGGTGGCATTAAGTGAGCAATGTGCAAACGTCTTCTCCGAGAAAATTAAGAAGGGGGAACAGCAGTCTCTCCTTAACTCAGGTGGTAGAACTTTGAAAAAACAAAAACTGGCAGGTCAAAAATCTCTTTACCCTTTTCAAAAAGACACCTAAAGGTTTAACAGAGACTGCTTTCTTGCAAGGGGCAGGGCTGATTGGCAACTCTGCAGCAGGGGTGCAGCAGCGTGGGTCAGTCTCCAAAGTCAGCAAAATACTAGAGGGAGAATCTCTTCGTTAAGGAATAACTCGAGTAGATATTTTGGTATCTGAAGCTACAAGGCAATTAGAGGGCACAATCCTTATTGGTAGACATTTATGTATAGCACTTTCAGTGTCATTCCTACAAGTTCCTTGACCAAGGAGCAACGGAGGGTGGGGGGGGTTTAGAATCCTTACATTCCAAGACTTTTAGTAACATCAGATCACCCAGGAGTAGGGAACAAAATTCAAAAAGGAGCTACCACTATTTTCTGCTTTCAGAAACACTATAAACACACACACAATACTGCGTGCAAGGCGGGTACTTAGGAGTCTTTCACACTGCTGCAGAAAGATTAAATATAAGCAGCTTGCAAGTAAAGCCTCTGGAAAAACTTTTAAATTCTGTCTGCAATTTTTCCTCATTGCCGTCAGTGACGCCACAAAATATCCCAACCAATTAAAAACATCATTCAAAGTTCAACAAATGTTTTTCGAGCATCACACTCAGGGAGAAGAGATAACGTTCAGAGGTTCTATAAACAACAAAATTCAGTAGTATTTCTCCCTTTCAGAAGGGATATAGAACTACACAAGGCTGTGTGCAAAGCAAGTACTTTGGAGGTTTCACACTGCTACCAAAAAATTAAAGTAGACTGCAAGCAAAGCCTTTGGAAAACCTTTTACGTTCTATTTTTTTCATTGCACTCAGGCAACCCATAAACTTTACAAGCCAATTTAAATACCATACAAAAGTTTTTAAAAAGTGACCTCACTCAGGTAGGACCAGTAAAAACAACAAAAAATGCTCATCGGAAGTAATTAACTACCCTCTACAGCAAGCCTGAGACTGGTCCAAATTGGCTGCTCTGCTAGGGTACAAACCCTCTGCAGCCCCCACCTCCTCTTCTATACTGGACATGTGCAACAGGGGTGAGGAGACCTGCCACCTCAACACAAATGCCCAATTTGCTCCTTCCCCATACGGTTTAGGACAGGGCTGTGGCTGCACAGCCTGACTACCCTCTTTGCCTGCAGTAGAGTGCAGTTCTCCCGCTCACCACTGCACACACTCATGATAACCAACAGTATATGACAGTTGCCATATTGCCGGTGCTGCGCATGCGCAGAAAAACTACGCTATGTGCATTAGTGGTTGGCCAGGAGGCAATGTTGGGCAGCAGCAAGCTGGGTAGAAGCGGTACTGGGTGGGGCAGGGCAGTGTCTTCCCTGCCACCTTTATGAATGGGCCGCCATTGTACAGAAGAGGAAAGGCCATTTTAGATCTTTTAATGAAGTGTGAGCAGCACAGCTAAGAGTTCATATCAGTAATCTGTAAACCTTTTCTTCACACTTGTCTTGTGGAACAGAGATTGCGACATGATTTTTGTAGACGGAAGGAGAATGGTGTAGGAAGTGGGAGGAGGAAGCTAGTGACTGTTGCAGATGTAGATTTGTACAGTAACCAGTCCTGTCCTTTGTTGCTATGTTGCAATGGAAGAGTGAATAACTTCAATCTTGTGTGAATCTTTTCCCTTCTTTCCGTCATTGCTTTTTGGTAAGTCATAAGAAAACTGAATAAATAAGCTGGAAGGTTTTGTGTATGTTTTATTTTTATAAAAATGATTCTGAAATACTGATGTAGAGAAAGTGAAGCTCCCCAGCCAGTCCTCCAGTTCTTCCTAGAATACAGCTCTCTCCCCTGCATCCCCAGCTCCCATCTTGGTATTGCCCTAGCCTAGTGTCACTGCCAAATTCTTGCACCCCACCCACTGGGCTCATGGACACAACAGTTGAGGAGAGGAAAGCTGAACTTTCCACAGCTCCCCAAGAGGGAAGCATCAGGCAAGCTAGCGCCTGTAGACTTTTTCCTTTGCACCTGCACACGGACCCAGCTTCTACTCTAGAATACTTGGAGATCTGGGGACATGAACCATCTACCTACAGCTAAAGGCATGCAAGTTGAAGGGTTTCCCTAGCCAGCACATTAACAAGTGTTTTTTTTCTGGTCATTGGCTAGCCTCCCTGTCAGTTAGGGAGAGGTGAGAGAACAAAGCGTATAATCATGGAATAATCTTTACTGCTCTGCAGGTTAAATCCACAGTGGCAATCTTTCAAAGACTGGTCTGACCCAGTATGGCATTTACATTCTTAAATTCTAACCCACGGTCTTAGTGGTCCAGTGAGCCAAGCATCCTGTCTCCAACAATGGCTACTCTCAGTCGCTTCAGAGAAGTACACAATAGGACATAAAGGAATGATCCATTCCCTGCTGTTTCCTCCCAGTTTCCAGCAGTCAGAGGTTATGTCCCACAACCAACTTGGCTAGTAGCCATTAACAGACATATCCTCTTAACAGATTATCAGGAATCACAGACCTAAAGTCAGAATCCCTGGGGTTTCTAGGTAGCCTCTAGACCCACAGTGCCATGGCGGTTCAGGATTGGCATGGTATTTACTGAAGACAGTTATTACCAGGTAAAAAGCTGGATTTTTACCACTGAAAGGAAAACTAATTAGTCCTATTTAAGGCATTAATACTTTCTATTATCTGAACTGTTTCATTAATCCACAGCAGATCGCAATTTGAAAATGTAACTAAACCTTTATGCAATTACCCATGGCAGTAGATTCAGGGATCAATTTAGAACTGTACAAATAAAAAGGTAAGCTCAATGGGTATTACTAATACAGGTAATTTAATACATTTTTGAATGCCCATCTACATTTTGTTTAGGCATTTTATTCTTTTTCAAGGAGGTTATATAAAATATTCCACTTTTTATTATATAAACCAAAGCCAAACCGATATGAAATTTAATATAATCTCTTTGTTTTAAACCTTCTGTTTACTGGCTATGCTACATGCCGGAGGAAGGGCCCTGTGTGGCCTGAACGTTTCCTTCTTTCCACCAACAACAGTTGGTCCAATAAAAAATACCATTCAATCCACTTTGTCTCAGTCACTTGGGAGCAACACGGCAACCACACTCTCTCTGGAAACCTTCTGTCAGTTTCAGAGTGTCCTCTAATTCTAGTATTTTTACGAGAGTAAACAGCAGCTTCCTATTTACTTGTCCCACACCACTTAAGATTTTGCAAACTTATATAAAAGCCCCTCCTAGGCAGTTTTCACATTGGGGGGGTGCTCATGCGAACACCCATGGTGGGGGCCAAGGGGGATCAGTGGGTGGGAAGGGGGTGTGCGCTCCCATGCTCCACCCACCTCCACACATGGAGTAACGAGCACCAATGCCCAATGCTCCATGGGAACGCACCCCCACGCACCGCCCACCCGTCCCCTCATGCACCCGCACCCATTAGAAAAGGGCCTTAGTCATCTCCTCTCTGAATCTAAGGGCCCTAAACTATTGAGCCTCTCCTTGTATGGAGAAGTGAAGCCTGATGCAAAGAATTCATTTAGTTTTTCTGAAATGGCCTCATCTTCCTTGAGAACCCTTGATGTCTAATTTCTCCTCTTTGCTTGCTAAGCATACATATAAACTTCATTGCTTAAAATTACCAGATTTAGAAGCTTAATTTCTGTTCAAGGTAGGCAAGGCAAAAAAGCATGAAACTTGGTTGAGATTTTTTTTTGTTTATTTTCTATTTAAAAGTTAAACAGACCATATTACTGCACAACTATTACAAAAATGCTGAATATTTTTCATTAGTATGTTTTTAATTTTCCCATTTTCCCAGGAAAACCTGGTAAAATCCTGTGCCCTGTCAGAAAGTAGTTTTTTGTGAGAAATTGCCAACCTTGCTGACCCCTAGCCTGGATTTGAGGTTAGAACTTCAGAAATTATTAAACAGTCTTTCCCTACTTTCCTGTATGTCTTCTACCTTTTCCAGTTTTGTTTTCCATTACAAGATTTCACATTAATAAAATATTCATACACAATAAGATCCACAAAAATAAGTAACAAAAAGTAGTGACTTATTTTTTAGCAATATGGATGTGTCTAATATCAACAAACAAAGCAAGTAACTTTACCTTCTCAAGAAGTTTTGGTTCTGTTTCTTACAATGAAGGAATTTGTGCACAATAATTTAGATACTACTTTGTATATATTTGTTCTCAATAAAAAATGTCCTTTGCCTGAACAGAAAGTGGGGAACAGAATCTCCTATAAGTATAGTTTCTAAAAAGCCCTCCATTCTAACAACTAGCAATGTACAGCCTTAAACTAGCAATGTACAGCCTTAAACTTCTTTTAAAATAAGACAAATAAATAAAAGCTGGTGCTTCTATTCTTTCCCCTCCCATTTCACTGACAGTGTTCGTCTCAGCAGTGGGTGGTCTAGGATAAGCCAGACACTCCAAAAGGGGGGTGGGGTGTTTTCAGGATTCAAATGTCAATTTAATTAGTTCATTCTAATCTCCAATCTTTTATGCCATTCATGCAATTGTCATTGGCTAATAATTACTACCACTCGAGATTTATTCAGTCACAAACATTTATGCTATATAGTAGAGCACAGTGTATGTATAGTTTATGAACTACTAATTCAAATAAAAGTTTTGGGAAACCATAGAAAAGCCGCCTCTACGAAGAGCAGAGACCATAAAATTCTATTTTGTTGTTACAAAACAGAGAGATTTAGAGAAGAGATTAATCTTTCAAATGCAAATTACTGACTGAATAAAACAGTGCTGGTAATCTAACGTTTTGACATTTAAACAGTTACCGATGAGGCCTAGTCAGAAGAAAATGTTTTTCGAGAAAACGATGGCTTAGACTCCAGGAGTTGATGCTCCACCCCTAAGCAGGAACTTGCCCCCAGTAGTCCAGATGGAGTCAGTTACCACTGCCCATCTCCCTAAAGCCCACAACACACCATTCTCTGTAGCTCAGGATACTGTCCCATAAAGGGGACAGTACTGAATTACAAAAAACACATGCTATAGGTTATTTCTCATTGTATGAGCCAATGAAAAAACTGCTTTTAAAATGAAAAGCTGAGAAACAAAACATCAGACTTGAAATATGGACTATTAGAACCCCAGAGAGGTTCAGAGAAGCCAGCCTAGCAACCTGCCCCTTCAAAATCCCAGGTGAAAACTCCAGCAAAGCAGCGGCTTTTAGTTTTTTTAAATTCAGTCACCAGAGAAAGCTAAAACAGACTTCTCCAGTTTGATAAACAGCTGCTTGCTAGAAGGCTGTAACAGATGCATGGCTGAGTAGCTATGCTTTGGAAGTACCATGCTGAAGTCCTAGGATCTATTTTTCATTGTGACTTTCTGTAAGGTTATCAAAATGAAGTCTTAATTTCATTCTTCATTACCCTTGAAAGCAGTATGGCCTTGATCAAGAACAAGAGGAAAGAAATGCGTAGAAATAGCAACTACCAGTCACTGGAAGAGAGATTCAAAATTCAACACCTTATCTATCAGCTCAGGGAGCATTCCCAAGACTAGAGAGATAATGTGCTGGGTCAGGCTTGGTCTCATTTTTTGAGATATATCCCTTCCAGAAGTTATGAGGAGGAAGCCTCCTCCACAAATGCAAGTTGATGTAATGCATACCTGTCTCCCTTATCCCACAGCTAGCAGAAAATATGCTAGTTTATACTAGTATAGTGCTTGGTCTCTTTGAGCAGGCACACATGTGGCAGGTGGGGCTAAATGAGCCAACAGGATGGCTAACTTTACAAGATGTTCTGTAATCCACAGCTATGTATATCCCAGAAATCAAAATTTAGCTTCAAATGTGTAAAATTATTTTGGGAGTCCAGGTTGGACAATTTTGCTGAGAAAAACAATTGTATCAATATGTAGCATGAGCAATAAGGGTTGAGCTCACATCATCATAGGACTCATGTCATCTTGAAGATTAAAATGGAAAAGCAGCTCATCTTTTGACCATGGACAAAAATCAGGTCTTGGCTCTGAAGGAAGACAACTCTTATTCCCTGCTTGTCGAAATTGGGACTACAACAACATCTATCTGTTAATCTCAAGTGACTCTCCATAAATTCCTTTCTTCATTACCTTTTTGAATACACCATCCATCTGCCTTTTCAGCAGATTTTTTTTCAGAACTGATGGACTGTGATAGAAATGAAGTCTTCCAATCCAAGTTCACTGTTATGTGGAGAGAAGAATGGGAATGGAAGAAATGATTGGTAAAGAAATCTGCCATTCAGGAGACATCATAGGCAATAAGCCAACTACTAGTCGCAGGTTAAAATCTCAGGTTCTTTTTCAGTCTCACCAAAGTAGTTGAGGTGTAGGAACAACTCCCCTTCCTGAGCAGATGAAAGAGCCTACAGACAACTGCATGAGCTTAGAATAGTAACTTGGTCAACTGAATATTGCAATCTGGATAGGAAAAGTGTACTATGATGTGTACTCTATGATCTATTATTTTTATTATTTATATAGTGCAAGCAATGTACCTGGCTCTGTACAATCCAGAGTCAGACAGGTCCATACCCCCAAGGGGCTTACAATCTGAGGGACAAGGGAGGAGGATACGAGGGAGAGTTAATCAGGAAACATCTAGTTTCTAGAGAACTAGAGGAGAGAACACCACCAAACGTGCTAGAGAAAACTGTACTCAGTACTTTTAGTTATTATGCTAATGACCTTTTCAGATGTCTGCATGAGTCATATTGACCATATAGTGACTAATACATCAGAAAACCCATCATCATGGCCTTGACTGACCAAGAGTGTTAGGGAATTGTGTAATGTTTTAATCTCCAAGATTTACTCTCAGTTGAGCATAGTTATGCATTTAATTATTCTGAAGCATCCAGAAAAGAGGAAACGACTGAAGGGGAGGATTAACACTGATCAAGAATCTGTTAGCGAGAAGGGACAGAGGAAAAGAGAAGCAATCTGCTTGAGGGTATACGAAGTCATCCCAAGACCACTGGGCTAAAGCAGCTGAAATAGCTCATTGTTTTATTTATAATATGGTAGAACATAGAACGTTAGTCAAAGATCCAGGCTTTATTGTGCTAGATACTATACATGAGCCCAACAGAGTTTACAGTCTAGCTGTAAGAAATTATATGTACAGTAGTGTGTGAGGATATTTTTAAAGAAGCCAATCAGGATGGTTTAACAGATGCACAGTCAATCCTTCTAGAGAAGGAGGTGGAAAGGAGGCTGAACCAGAGAAATAGTTACACCAAAAGCTCACAACAGCATCTCCTGAGACAGATCAGGTTAAAGCTTTTGTTTATTTATTTTTTATTTAAATCTATATTCAAGTCCTCAGACTGTTACCAGACTAAACATTAACCACTGTTTTGGCATTAAACAAGTATTCAATCATTACATCTGTTTGTCTATACATGGTTTGTGCCTACAGTGTAACAGTTTGCGCTGGTGGAAAGCATACTGCACACAAACTGCGGCTAACCCTTCCTTTCATGGGTTGGAAGGTCCACACCCCCACTTTACTGGGTTTGTGTGACTCCGTTTCCCTCACGCACAGTCCGCTTGAATTAGTTTGTCTCTCTGGCTAATTCAAGTCTGCTGCAGGGACAACTCCTTTGTCACTCAAGAGCCCGATCCTTCCCATTTACAGACTCTTTACTCTCCGGGTTCGCAAGAGCTTGAGAACTCTTGTTGCTCACTTGTGTTCCAATGTTAGACACAAACACTTCTTCATAAAGATAAGTAGTAAGTTTATTGATTACATAAGCAAGGTAGTTGATACAGAGTGGTTACTAGAAGTTAGGGGTGGGAATTTTGGTTCCCCCGATATCCGATACTGCTGGTATTTTGCTGTACCGGCAGTATCTGATTAATCCAGTAATTGGGGTACTGGTTACATTGCGGCAATTTAAATGAATGGCCGCAATGTAAAAGAAACAAACAAAAAACAACTTTCCCTCCCTTGTCCAGGCTGTGCGGGTGGAAGGGGGGACACCTACCCACCCACCCACCCTGGATTTTTTTTAAATTTTTTTTTACCCGAAGTCCCTGCCAGTG
>QEPC01013874.1:2820146-2923369 GCA_003113815.1 Sphenodon punctatus | reverse complement strand
GGGGGGGAGGTATTGGTTTTTTCCCCCCATTGATTTCAATGGGGACAGTTCCCCATTGAAACCAATGGAAAAATACCGGTATACCAGTTTTAATCCGGTTTTTGGCCTCAAGTCCGACCCCTACTAGAAATCAAAGGTAAATATAATGCATTCCTGATCTATACTGGTTGAATTCCTAAATAAGGATCTTACCCTATAAAGGTCCATAAGTTTCTCTCAGTCCTTTGGTGTAAGCGACTGGGCACTGGTCTCTTAGTTGGTAGAAAGCAAAATCATCTCTCTCAGTTCATGGTCTCTAGCCTGACTTGCTGGCAGGCTTTCGTATACAGATGTAACTGCTCAAGACTGCTCAGGGAGAAAGCTCTCGAAGGTGACTTATTGGCCTGCTTAAGTACCCTTCCTCCATTCTTTGTCTCTTGTTTCCCGCCTTGGGGAAAACCTGAAGTGTGTCACGTAGGCAACCCAGGCAAACATGAAGGTCCATTTACATCTCCACAGGGTTCTGTCTGGCAAGTGTTGCCAACACACATTCTTCTTACCTGTCCCTACTTCCTGGAGTTTTCTTGTGTCAGAGTTTTCAATTGTAACATTACATACATGTTGCATATTTTGCTTTACATAGTCTACATGTAGGCCCGTGTTACACGTGGGTGACCCTATGTTCCTCTGTGACACTTCCAATTAACTGCGGTTACGTCCGGTAATGCGGCTATTGGCCGGGCAGAGTTCAGGGGGCTTATCAAGAGCAGTGACAGAAGCAACAGAGGCGTGGGAGTAGTGGAGGCAGCAAGATTGCCACTTTTGAGGCCCTGTTGCGGCTACCACCCTAATAAGCCTCCCACACCCACAAATTGTACCAGTCATCAACTAACCACAACATATTCAAGCAGCTACCTGATAGTCGCTACATCTGTTTATCTAGCTACAAACTATGTAATGCCTGGGGATGGCATTCCCCTGTGGCTGGCATTACTTCTGTTAGAAGTCTATATCTTGATGTCTACCCAGAGCAAAGTTTCCTAAGAGAACAAGAAACCCACTAAATAGTGTTACTAAAGACTGGAATTTTATGCTTCCCATATAGTATGAATCTGACCAATTCATTGATAGTATTCATTACAAGTAACGGACACATTTATGGGTACTTCCTGGCAGAAAAACCTGCAGAGATGCACAGGAGTGTTTGAACCAGTGCACAGGAAAACACTTTTTTCTTTCTATAGCTGATGGCGGCTTGCGGAGAACCAGATACAGCGGCAAGTTTGAGTTGTCTTGAACATTTGTCATCAGTTTGGCTTCAGCATCCTAGCAACAAAGATGAAGAGTGATGTTGCTATGCACAGGAACCACGGCTAGCTTTGCTGCCTTTGCGGAGTGTGGCTACTTTGTCTGAACTCCTGCATGCAGTTGCCAAGCCACCAGGAGGAAACCAACTCTGATGCTTGTGGGTAGGGTTCATGTTCACTATGGGTGAACATCTTATGTTCTCTACCCCATATCCAAATACCATCCTTTCCACCCTCATCCCTGCATACAGGCCCAAAATCCACACACATTGCACTAAATCCCTCCAACCTCTCAGCAGCAAGAACAGAGACCCCTCCCCACCTCCACAAACACAAAGCAAGAAGGGAAAACCCCTGACAAACAGTTGTCTAGCTCAAAAACACAGACTCCGACCTCGCCGCTGTCATTCATGCCTTCATCACCTCGAGGCTGGATTACTGCAACGCACTCTATGTGGGGCCGCCCGAGAAGCTGGTCCGGAGGCTGCAGCTGGTGCAGAATGCCTCGGCCCGTCTCCTTATGGGGGCGGGTCTTAGGGATCATTTGACACCAGTGCTCCGGGCTCTGCACTGGCTGCCTATAAAGCACCGGGCCAGGTTCAAGGTGCTGTTTTTAACATTTGAAGTCCTTCATGGCCTGGGCCCTACTTATCTGCGGGACCGCCTCACTCCCCCATGCGACCCTTGAGATCGTCCGTGGAAGCCTTTTTGGAGGTTCCCCAGGCAAGGTGGGTGGCCACCAATGCTAGATCCTTTTCGGTGGCCGCCCCTGTGTTGTGGAATTCGCTCCCGGAGGAGACTCGGTTGGCCCCCACTCTCCTGTTATTTTGGCGTTTATGGAAGACCTGGCTGTTCCGCCAGGCCTTTGGCAAGGAGTAGGGTTTCCTTCCCCTGCATATTTGTGAACTTTAAATTGTTTTACTGTTTTACATTGTTGTCCGCCACCCTGGGCTGCCCTGTGGGCAGGAGGGACGGGATAAAATGTTTAAATAAATAAATAATACAAAAAACCAGAATCAAATTAATACAGCATCTCCAGAACCTCCCAGAAAATAGTTGGTCTATAAATCAAGTTTACCTACTTCCCCAGGCCCAGCTTCACAATTCCCTTCAGTTGGGGGGCCAGGGCTAGGCTCCCCTTTTTTCAGGTATCAGCAGGTCCAGGCTGGGCTTCGTTAGCAAGTCCAGCTCCCTCACCCTAGCGGTTGGGCCAGGTTCTACTCGGGGAATTCTGGCCGGGCTTCCCTCTCTCTGAAGAGCTGCTGCTTCTCAGCAAGGATTTAGGCCCCTTGGTCAAGCTGCCTCTCTTAAGGGAGAAGTAGTTCGTCTCCACAGTGCACATCCTGGCCAGACTGCCTCCTTCCTTACAGCCATGCGTGGCCAGGCTCCATCCTTCAGCAGTAGCTTTGGAACAGGCATGGAATTTCCACTGCTTTTAAAAAGGGCCCACACTTACAAAGCACCATTAGTGAGACTATCTGAAGCCATAAGCAGCAGCTTCATCGCAGCAGCACAGTAAACATGGATCCCTGCTTGGGGTGTTTGTGGTAGAGAATCCCGTAACAGTCCTCTAGCTAGGCGAGTTATTGCAAAATTAGTTCCCTCCTGCAGTCAGCAGTCTGCCACTCAAATGGCCGACGGGTTACTACTGGGGCTGATGAGTTTAAGGGTGGAATCAGTCAAGATTATAGCCCATGTTAGCCTTCACCAGGCGTGTTCTGCCACATGGTCAACGGAGAGCCAGCACTCATGGGGGAGTCCAGGGACACGCAGGCCCGTTGTGTGGGCCAATCAGAGCTAATGGGCACCTACATGTTCACTTCCTGCCAATTAGCTTCGCCACAGTCTTACAGGCATCCAAGTCAGTCAGTGCCATAGAGTCCTGCCTAGCGGGCAAGGCCAACTGAGAGGCAGGAATGGTAACCTCACTGCCCCATGGCCACCTCTCAGCTATGAGGGACGCTAGATATCGCCCTTCCCACGCAGTCTCCCTCCCCTGCAGTCACCTCTCAGCTGAGCAGTGACGAGGGAGACTGCGGGGGAGCAAGGTCTCCAGCGCTATTGGTGGAAGCTGCTGCTAGTACACAACATACAGGCAGGGGGCTGCCCATTTATTAGGCTGGATGCACTAAATATACGATGGGGGGGGGGGGGTATGTTGCGGTTGCACAGACCAACATAGACTCCAGTGGGGTATCGTCTCATTTGATTTCACCCAAAGTGGGCTTATGGGCAGCTGAATGGTATGAGCCGGGAAAGGAGTCTAGATGCTGTTGCATTTGGTCCAGCTCAAGAAGCCATAGCCAGGTATATTTACCTCAGAGGGACACCCTATCACACTTCCCCGTAAGTTTAAAAAAAAAAAAAAAAAAAGCTCCAAGCACAATAAAGCTCCCTAGCTAGAAGCTTAGCCTCACTCTTCTTACAGCTTTCCTTGAGCCCTCTCTACTCAGATTTCAGGAGGATCCACATGGTGGAGGATTTCAGAAGTGAAAATAACTACAAAGGTATTTATGTCATTCACTACCTACCTACACATTCTCTAGCCAAGAGGTGGAAGTTTTGTAGGAAATTTAAGGGATAGCTCTGAACAAAAACAAACTGTTTATTTTTTGTATATATTAATAAATGTAATATAGGATGCCATGTTTAACATCCTATCTGATAAGTCTGGGCTATTCTCTCTAGATTAATAAATGTCAATATACAGACTAAGTATTGGAGCAAATACAGAGCTGTATGGGAAACCATTAATCTGAGGTTGGCTACAGCTGTCTAAAACAAACCTGTTCCATAGAAGCTCCGCTGAGTTAACAGTCAAATGGAGAAGAACTATAGAGTGGAGTGGCACCTTCAGAGTCCAAGCATGGAGTGTACACTAGGTAGAAGTTGTGTAGAAAAAACTGCAGCTTTAAGAAAGCTTACAGTTTGTTTTTCAGTGCCCTGTAAAATGTGAATATGATGAAGTGAAATAATCGCAATACTGTTTTATCAATTAGCGCCTCTTCACTTACTTCGATTGGGTTAAAACCAGAGCTTTATCTAATGTTGGAGAATATGCAAGCAAGGAATCCTTTGGCTGCCCCCCATGCCTGGAACTCCCTCCCTACCAACATCCGCCTTGCCTCCTCCCTCCGCTCCTTCAAATCCCTCCTCAAGACCCACCTTTTCCATGCTGCCTTTCCCAATGCCCGCTAGCCTTTCCCCTTACTCTTACTGTCAGCCCTCCTCTGCTGACTGCTGCTACCAACTTCATTGTAACCAAGCCAAGCACACGCACCTGAGACTTCGCATTTGCTTGAATGTTTGTCTGTCTTCTCCAATGTCTCTCCCACTGTCCCCTCTCCCTGTCTCCCCCCCTTTGTCTTTTAGATTGTAAGCCACAGGCAGGGACCGCGTCTAATTCTATGTTCTGTACAGCACCAGGTCATACGACTGGCGCTTTATAAATGTCTAATAATAATAATAATAATAATAAACCACAAAAAAACTAGAGTAATGGTCTATAGAGAAATTAGATTTGCCCACAAATGGAACTCAGACGGGAAGAAGATTGAACAAGTAAATTCCTATTCTTACCTCGGTGTTCGTTTTTCTAAAACACAGGTTTATGGAATTGTCATACTGCTATGTTCGAATTAAAACCAAGCAAGCAGCCTATACAGTTTCTACATTTCTATAAACAACAAGGAGGACGCCGCACCTCTGCTGTGCTACACGTTTAAAAAGCAAAGGTCTAAGCACAGACCTTATATGCAGCAGAAATTTGACGTCTGCACTTGGGGACAAATTAGAATACAGAATTAGTTAATGAGAGCTTTATTGAATCTAGAAAAATCTGTTCCCTGTTCACTCAGATTAGAGTTGGGGCTATTTTCTTTAGCTACTCAAGCAATCTGGTGCAGGATGAGATTCTGGCACTCTCTCCATGTGGACTGCAAGGACTGCTTTTTAAGTTTAGCTATAGCAGAGCAATATTATTTTGAGCAGTATGGATTCACTCCCTGGATAACTGGAATCTCTGCAAGTCTATTAAAGTTGGGTCTACAGGTGGATCAACTGAAATCGATTAATAGGCTTCCATGTTAAAAATTGGTCCAACAAAGAATCTGGGATGCATCAATGGAGGAAGATTTAGTATTTAATAGAGAATCCAAAATTGCTCCATATCTAGCAGCCTTTAAATCAAACTGGCAATTTGAATTATACTTCGACATATTCTAAGGGATTCTGGGTGCCTGTTATTGATGGGGCATTGCCTCTTGTTGGCATCTCCGGTTAGGAGTCTGGGAGAGCTCCTGGATCCACAGCTGCGTCTGGATATCCAGGTGTCAGCTGTGGCCAGGAGTGTGTTCCACCAGTTACATCTGGTGAGGCAGCTTTGCCCCTATATCTCAAACTCCAACCTGGCCACTGTCATCCATGTATTTGTCACTTCAAGGCTAGACTACTGTAATGTGCTCTACGTGGGGCTGCTCATGGTGACAATTTGGAAGCTACAGCTAGTGCAGAATGCTGCAGCCCATCTGCTTACTGGGACAGGCCACCAGGAACACATTATGCCGGTGCTCCGAGCACTGCACTGGCTGCCTCTAGACTTCCAGGCCCTATTCAAGGTGCTGGTGTTGACCTTTAAAGCCCTAAACGGCCTGAGTCCTACTGATCTGAGAAACTGCCTCACTTCCTGGGCGGCGCCTACAGTTGTGGGGGTGGGTGGGGGACGCCTTCCTGGAGGTTCCCCGCTATAGACGGGTGGGGAAATCGACAGGCAGGCATTCTTGGCGGCCTCTCTACTGCTGTGGAACTCTCTCCCAGCAGAGGTCCGCCTCAGCCTGAGTGTCTTGTGTTCCGTCGTCAGTATAAGACCTGTATTTTTAGGATTGTTGTAAGTTGTCTCAAGCTGCCTGAGGCAGGAGGGGCAGGGTACAAATTTATTAAATAAATAAATTGTCACATTTAAGAATAGCTTTCCTCAAATTGAGATTGTCTTAATTTTATTCTAAGTCTAACTGACAGATATAATAAAATTCTACCTAGTGAGAGGCTATGTCCTTGCAACATGGAAGAAGTTGAAACCTCATTATCTTTTAAGATGCCTGCTATACTCTGATCTGATGGACATCTGGATTTATTCTCATTGCCCTTTGCCAGGTTTTTTTTTATCTTGGGTGATAGGGATAGGGTTGGGTGAGGCTGAGGGGGGAGGTAAAGGTGGGGATTTATTCGTGTGTGTGTGTTGTAAGTCACCCTGAGCCTTAGGGAAAGAGCAGGGTATAAATTTAAATAAATAAATTTTGGAATACAAGCATTTATGAAAAGGTTATATGGAGGAAACAGAAAACAATGAGTTCATTAAATAAAATGAATAAATGGGTCTGCTGCTACAACCTTCTCAAGAAGTTTCTTTCCTTAGATCATTTTTGTAGTGGACCCTGAAATGAGCTTAGACATAGACAAGACTCAAGAGGGCCAACACAGATATGACTGCACCAGCTACCATTCTTTAAATATTAGGGTCCATCCATTCCCTCCGATTAACATAGATCACTTTTGTTTATAAGTGATAATATATAAATTAACAGGCAATTTTAAAATATATGCTTGTGCATGAAGTACCAAACGGCATAACACACTTTAGTTATCTCAGGGAGCAAACTGAACTAGCATACTCCAATCCAGGAAGAGATCTTGCATGTTCTAAACGAACAGTATTACCAAAAGGCTGTAAAACAAGAGGTTTACCTTCCACAGCAGCATAATTAAAAGCAGAAGTTAACAGGGTTCTCCACTTCTCTTTCCAGATAACATCTTGAGTTTGTGGTCTTTTCAGTTTCCTCTATGAATATGGTACAGTGTTGAAACTTGCTGATCAAAACGGTGCAAAAATACTCTCAAGAGTGAAACCTCATTTATTATAAGAATTTTTAAAATGGTGTTGCGCAGTGTGAATGTATGTGAAATTAGAAACAAAAAGCAAAACTGTTCTAGCCACCTCTTTTACAATGACAAGAAAAAAATGTAACTCAACAGAAACGTACACATTCTCTCACTCTGGGAGAGTGGATATGCAGAAATAAGGATAGGATAATGCTTGGTGAGGGAAATTGTTTTCAAAAGGGCTATATTTCCCCTCCCCACCCCCATTTGTGTGTAAGTAGCTTGATTAAACCCAATGTTTCTTTTCTCTGGTAAAGGTCAGTATTATCTGCTAATGACTTCGTCCTACTTTTATCATAGTGGTCTAACAGCTATCGATTCTCTTCCGATGGAGTGAAAAACATTTGCAAAACCAAACCAAAATCAAGGCCACTTATCCTTTTAAGTTAATGTAAACTTTTCAATAATTAATGGGCCTGAGAGCGTTTCAGGAGTTGTTCAGTGAGTTTTGCCCTAACCAATTGTCCTGGAGGATAGTGGTTTGATCCCACTATCAGTTTAGCAGGGTGATTTATTTTTTTTAAGTTTGAATCATCTCGGAGAGTTCACCACCTTTGGTTATGAGAGAGATTAATCCGTTTACACCAATCTGAAATAGAGAATTAATGAGCTCCCTGGAATCATACTGTCGTGTTGCAAACTTCCCTTCAGAAGGGTGAACAGTTATTTCTGTCTAGAGAGAGTGTGGTTACCGTGTTGATCCCCAATGTAAGAGATGGAGTCAAAGTAGTTCAAACAATATCTTTTATTGGACCAACTTCTGTTGGTGAGAATATGCAAGTTTTTGGACCACACGGGACCCTTCCTCAGGCATGTAGCATTGCCAGTCAGAAATATACACTATTAAAAATAAAATGGGAAAAGGGGGCTCAATAGGGAGAAGAGAGAGATGCCAGACATTTAAAAACAGGTGTAAATAGTCTCCTTATCCAACCTCCACCCCCCTCCAGTTACTGTGTCTTATCCA
Organism: Sphenodon punctatus; assembly: GCA_003113815.1. Classification (NCBI taxonomy): domain Eukaryota; kingdom Metazoa; phylum Chordata; class Lepidosauria; order Sphenodontia; family Sphenodontidae; genus Sphenodon; species Sphenodon punctatus. Next base: position 2,915,179 of record QEPC01013874.1, on the reverse strand, counting down.
CTCCCACGCATGTTGCTCCGTGCCTCCTCATATACACGTGTCCTGCATTTGCTCAGTTTATATATTTCTGACTGACTATGCTACATGCCTGAGAAAGGACTCTGTGCGGCCTGAAAGTTTGCAATATCACCTCCAACAGAAGATGGTCCAATAAAAGATATTTGATCTACTGTCTCCATCAGTTATTTCCAAATTTACCTGAGCTGTTAAGTCTATTCTTACGGCTACATTTTATCTGTCCTCTGGAACACCTTTATCAAGGATATCAGTAGAAGACTGAAAAAGACATTTGGGAAGAACATTAATTTTCATTATGTTGAGGTGTCCAACTAAACAAACTCGTAAATGGCCCCATTTGTCTAGATTAGTCTTATGCTCACTAACTGGGATCACATTTTTTCAAAATTAATTCTGGTTCCTTTTTAAAAAAAACCCAGTATTCTCACGTATTTAAACAGTGAATAAACTAATCATCATTTGTTCCAAAATCCTTCCTCTCAAGAAGAATACAAGTGGTCTTTAAATTGAGACAGGACACTTACTTATATAAGCAGCAATGTTTACTGGAGCATTTCTGCTGAATATGAAGTATAAAGCAGAATCTGTAAAGTGAGATGTATCTTTCTTCTCTTTGCCAACTAGACCCCCCTTCCTTAAATGGGTCACCATATTTCAAAATGATCCAGATTCTATGTACAAACAGGGAATAGATGGAGTGACAGCCTGGAAACATACCTCTAAAAAGAGTGTAAATAAGCATGTGGATCAGGGTGAGCTGATCGATATAGCGTATCTGGAATTTCAGAAAGCGTTTGATAAGGTCTCTCATGAGACACTTTTGAGGAAATTAAAGAGTCATGGGATAAGACTCACGGGCATAAGACTATGCCTATTGTGGATCGGCAATTGGTTAAAAGAGGAGAAGCAAAGAGGACTAAATGATCAGTTTTCACAGTGAAGAGAACTAACTAACTAGTGGAGTGCCCCAGGGATCTGTACTGGGACCAGTGTTTAATGATCTGGAAAAGAGAGTAAAGAAAGAGGTTATCAAATTTTCAAATGACACAAAGTTATTCAAAGTAGTTAAAAGCCAAGTAGATTGCAAAGAATTGCAAGAGGATCTTTTGACACTGAGTAACTGGGCATCCAAATGGCAGATGAAGTTTAACGTGGACAACTGTAAAGTGATGCACATAGGGAAAAATAACCCAGACTATATGTATACAACGCTGGGTTCTAAATTAGGAGTTACCACTCAAGAAAACGATGTTGGAATAATTGTGGAGAATACATTGAAATCCTCAGATCTAGGGCTGAAATGGCATGCAGCTGCGGTAACGTTTTCCAACGGAAAAAGCTTTTCCGCAATGAGCGGCATGATACGATAGAGACATTCATTCTGCTAATTCCGCTACTTTCATTCCGCTACTTCCAAAGACTGCAAAAATAGCGGAATAATGCTTTTTCCATCCGTTTCTATCTTCCACAATTTCCACCAGCACTGCGAAGTAACGAAAAAGTAACGAAAAATACGTGTTCTGACAGTTTCCGTGATTGTTCCAACAGTTTCCGAATTAGCGGAATGCCGGCGGAAAAGCTGCGGAATGTCATGGGCAATTCTGAAATGGCGGAATGAAATAGCAGAACAGAAAAAGGAGTTACCACTTCAGCCCTGCTCAGATCAGTGTGTGGTAGCCGTCTAAAAAGCAAACAATGTTAGGAATCATTTGGAAAGAGATGGAGAACACAAATGAAAATATTGTAATGCATCTATATAGACAGGGTACAATCGCACATGGAGTATTGTGTGCAGCTCTGGTTGCCTCATCTCAAAAAGGTCATACAGAACTAGAAAAGGTACAGAAAACAGCAACAGAAATTATCACGGGTATGGATGACTCCTGTATGAAGAGAGACTCAACAGGTTGGGGCTCTTCAAGCTTGGAGAAGGGACAATAGAGGGTAAATAAGTGTGTGTTCCACACCACTCATGATTTTATAAAAGTATCATATCCCCTCTAACAGTATTAGAGCAAGGGGACACTCCATGAAATTAACTGGCAGCAGATTTAACACAAATAAGATAAAGTATTTTTTCACTTAGTGCACAATTAACTTGTAGAATTTACTGCCAGAAAAAGTGGCCAAGGCTGGTAATGTAGCTAGTTTTAAAAAGGGATTGGATAAGTTCTTGGAGGTTAGAGGTTCATTAATGGTTATTAGCCAAGTAGGTTTTGGGGGCGTAGCTTCTTACTGTTGGGGGCTGCAACAACAGGGAATGGATTGCCCATTTTGACCTGTTGAGTACTTCTCCCAACAGAGAAAGAGATTGTCCACTGTCAGAGATAGGATGCTGGGCTTGATGGACTTCTGACCAAGTATGGCACTACTTAAGTTCTTATATTCTTAATGAGGAAAAAGGATAAAAACGTTTGCCAAATGAAGTGGGAAAACACACAAAGTTCTACTTTGAAAATTTGAAAGGGCAAAAATAACCAAACAATTTAATACAGTTAACAAGTAGAGCTTAGTGAGTAACTCGCAATGAATAATTTCATTAATTTTGACCTCGGGTTCTATTGTGGAATCATCTGCATCCAGCTTAAAAATTTCCTTTAACAGTATTCACCAAATACTGTTAACCTTGGTCTACAGATCACTGATGATTAGTCAATTGAAATATGCAAGGATGTGCTGTTACTTTGTATAGGACAAAATCACTTAGAAACATTTTAAGTCTGGGTATAGCATTGAAACTACACTTTGTTTGGGACAGCTGTCTCATCTTGCTTACTAATCAAAGCTGAATTTCAATATAGTGTTGAAAGGAATCTCTCACATCAGCCACATAACAGAGATTCTCCATTAACTACGAATGCCTATTGATTTCATGTGGATGCATTTTATTACTTATAAAGAAGCAACTGAATGGTCTGGGAGCTATTTAAGTGACCTGCTCTCTTCCATTCAATATTGTCACAGCTGTGATCAACAGAGGTGCACGAACCAGTGCCTTGGATTCAAGTGGGGGGCAAGGACCTCAGGCAGGGCATTCTCCATGAGGGCCTCTTAAATGGGAACTCATCTTCCTCTTGGTCCATAACAGCCTAGCTCTACTGAACTTCAGGGTATGTTGCAATGCCCATATTCTGTATCTGAATGTGAATGCACATCTAGAGGGCTGCGGTGCAAGAGATGGTAGCGAGCTACAGCAAGGTAACTTGAGTGATAGAACTAATACAAGAAAAGAAAATATCCTAGTCCTCATCCTGTTTTCTTGTTAACTGGTTCTTTTCATGTTGGCTCTAACAGTAAAATGATGTTTTAATCATTTAATTTAGGCTTCAACAAGAGCCAAGGACAGGAGTCTAATGACATTAAAGTAAGAAAAAGGGAGACAGAAAATAAATCCTCCCCCCCCCCGCCCTTCATTGCACAAGTAATTTGTGATTTTTTAATGTGTGAACAAGGATTATGCAAATTCAGTTTTTCATTCAAACTACTTTTCTGGGAAAGTTTCTCAAATGTATGCCCATTCCTCTACAGACAATACTTTTTAAAGGCACAACATAAAAGGCATGTTGGAAGTTTTAAAACATTGTTTGTAAAATATCGGTATTGTACCATGATGTATATATACACAAGCATTAGCTTCATAACCCACACTTTTAAAAAGCCACTATGTCCCAGTCTTATTCTAGCCTGTATGTTTAAAATTGGAATTAACACAACTCTCCAGTAGCCACAGTCAGTTCCTCATTGCTAATACAATTTGTCTTACATTTAAAGTAGGGATTTTTTAAAAATAAAGAAAATTAAATATTTCTCTTTTTAACTTTATGTACAAACTTAAGTGGCTGACTATTAATGCAGTGCTGTACTTCCACTCTTTTTAATTTTTAAACATGTGCCTCTCACAGGCAACAAACTTTTTAAATCATATTGTTTAATAAATGACTACACAGCATAATTTAGATGGAGTTTAAAAACTGCTGTTCTGAAATCAAATTAGCTGCAGTCTCTTCAATTTAACTGTTGTGGTTTCTTATCAAACAGCAAGACAGATTCCAAGATTAAATGGAAAAAAGAAAAAAAATACTGCTTGTTGAAGGTGCTGGAAGGGCTGCCCTGAAAACTGACATCGTTTATTTATCACCACAGAGCTGCTATTTATTTATTTAATTCATTCCATTTATACGGCATCTCGGGGTGGCTTCCAACATAAACAATTTATCACAATATAAAAATATTAAAATCTATAGAGATATTTAAAACAATTTTAAAATACCCCCATACAAAAATTTAGCCCACCCTCCTCTCCCCACCTCTGAAGGCCTGGGAGAACCACCATGTCTTGCAGGCCCGACGGAAGGCCAGCAGACTCGGGGCTAATCGTGCTTCCTCTGGGAGGGAGTTCCGCAGCCGGGGCCCAGCCACCGAGAATGCCCTCTCCATTGTAGCCCCCCGCTTTACGTGGGGGATCTCCAAGAAGATGCCCCTGGTGGACCGGAGTCCATCCTGAGTCATGGAAGGTGAGGCGGTCCCTGAGGTATCCAGGTCCAAGACCATACAGGGCCTTATAGATCAACGTCAACACCTTGAACTTGGCTCGGCACATTACAGGCAGCCAGTGCAGCGCATGGAGCAACGGTGTTATGTGCTCTCGTCGGCCCGTCCCTGTTAGGAGACAGGCCGCCGCATTCTACACTAGCTGAAATCTCCAGGCCAGCGTCAAGGGAAGCCCCACGTAGAACGCATTGCAGTAGTCCAGCCTCGAGGTGATGAAGGCATGGATCAAAGTGGCCAGGTCGGGTCTGGAGATATACAGGTGCAGCCTCTACACCAGATACAGCTGGCGGAAAGCTGCCTTCGTCACCACATCCACCTGCTGATCTAGACAGAGACCTGCATCCAATAATACCCCCAGACTCCGAACCTGCTGAGCCATGCAGGGGGCACCACCTCCCCTGCCCAGCCCACCACCATCACCTCCGTCTTATCAGGACTGAGCTTCAGTCTGCTCTGCCAACTCACCATGGCCTCCAAACACTAAGATAGCCCAGAGATGGCAGGGCCTGGAGACGGCAGGGCTATGAATGTGGGCCACAGTCAGGAGTCAGTGCAGGTTTCACTATGCTCTCCTATCAGTCCGGACACCATTGTTTGGCAAGTATAGGTTCATTAGCTGGAAGAACAAACTGCCACTGACATGTCTACTCTCAGTTGTCATGTTTGTTTACATGTGTTTACTTGGCCTTTAAGACAGACACCAATATTTCAGGCCAAACAGTATTCATCCAAAACAGAAATTTCAGACAGCTAACGGTCAGATCTGAACCTTCTACACAAAGGCCCTTTATTTTTTAGTTTAGTTTATTGCGTAGCCATATGGCTATTGCAAAAGCATATATAAAGGTACAAACCACAGACAAAGCATATAGTACAATCCAACACAACAATAAAACCCAATATAACGTATGATAAAAGACTTCAGCAAAAGACAATAATTTATAAATAGGGTACTAATCAGATTTGAATAAGCCATGGGCAAATTTTAACAACAACAAAAAAATTATATACTGGAATTATTATTTAAAATTATTGCTTAAATAAATATTTAATTTTGCATGCCCATAGAATCAGTGAAAAGAAATAAAAACAGGCTAATTCCACCATTACACCAACCTTAAAAGAACATAAAACATAATGCATATCAACTACAAATCTAGCCCCAAACAGGGGGAGACAAAACAGTATATATTTAAATTAAAATACATCATTTTAACTGAGCCCAGCCATGTATGCAATGAAATTCTAACCCTAGTCGCATTTACTGGCATAGACAGAAAATAAAAACAATGCCACATTCTTGGTGACTTCCTTAGAACGATCACTAAATAAAACTTTCATATAAAAATCCTGCGACCGACCAGGAAAAGGAATGAGTTCAGTGCTTATTAGACTCTGGTGTGCAACAGTATATGAAGGGCAGTCCAAAACTATATGCTGTATTGACTCAATACGATGTCATTTACAGAATCGCTCAGCCAGTGGGATCCCCTGATACCTGCCCTCAGTCATGGCCGAAGGGAAACAGTTCAATCTGGCTAGGAGGAAGAGACTCCTATTTAATGGGGAAAGTCCACATTCCAGGTATGCCTTAGGAGAGTCGTCGGGGCAGGCAAAAAGCCTATACAAGCCCAGAGCCCTACACTCCTTCAGGGCTGCCCATTGTTCCTGGCGTCCAATATCAGAGAGTCTCTGTGCCACCAAGTTCATTGCAGCTTTAAAACCAAGAGGGGCAAGGGCCTCAGGCGAGAAGCCTAATTGTTTTAGTTTTGTTTCCACAGCCATTAACCAGCTGCTGGGCATCTTACCAGTAACCACCAGCTGGGATAAGGGGGCTGCAAGATTAAAGTACAGCCGTAGCCAATAATTCAGGGCTCCCTTCCAAATCCTCTCCTGAAGAGGTATCATACCACACTCCATATAAATGGCCACACTACTACTCCCAGGAGGGGCTGTAAGCAGGGCCCGCAAAAAGCCTGACTGTAGTTTCTCAAGGCTCTTAAGTTTTCCCAGGGCCCAAAATGAGGACCATAGAGGATTTGTGGCACACATTTATGCACAAATACTTTAATTGCCGGAGTTATCAGCCTACCCCTCTAGAGGGGAAGAAAGATAGAAGGGCTTTGTTTAGTTCCCTAGCCCTTTCCGTGGCAGCCAAATATTGCTATGCCCTACCCCACGTGCTCTGAAACAAAAGCCCAAGATATTTATAGGCCCTAACTTGCTCTATTTCCTCCCACTCAATAAACCACCTATGACCCAATTTCCTACATGTAAAAACCACTACTTTCGTTTTAGCGTAATTAATCTTTACAGCATTTACCCGGGAGTATTTCCCAAAAAAGTCCAGGGATCGCCTCAGCCCTACCTGTGTACGCGAAAGAAGCACCGTATCATCAGCGTACTGTAAGCAAGAAACATAGGTATCACTAACCACAGGAGAATGGCAGTTCCTGGGGAGGGGGGGCAGGATCCTTACTCAAATCATTTAGATACAAATTGAAAAGGGTGGGAACCAGGATACAGCCCTGCTTGACCAGTCTTGATTTTATCTGACAGTACCCCCTCTTGGTTTATTCTAACTCGAATATGCGTATTTGTACGTAAACCAATTATCAGGTGTAACAATCTCCTGTCAATATTAAGGGCCAAAAGCTTGGCCTAGAGGCGATCCCGGGGAACCAGGTCAAAGGCAGCTCAGAGATCCACAAATGCCACGTACAATGCTTTCCCTATGCTAGCAAATTTCTGTATCAGAAAAGCAAGAAGAAAACAATGGTCCATTGTGAACCTTCCTTCTCTAAACCCTATTTGTTCGTTTACCATGATGGCCTGGGACTCCAACCAGCTCTTCAATTTAAGGAGAAGAAACTTCGCATAAAGTTTGCCAATAATACTTAAAAGGCTTATGGGTGTAAAGTTCTTAGGGTCGTTACAGGCACCCTTCTTTAAAATAGGGACCACAACAGCCTCACCACATTCGGCCGGGATAGTCCCCAAAGCATTTATTCTTGTAAACAAGGCTGCCAACGTCGGGGTCCACTAATCTACTCTAGTCTTTAAAAATTCAGCAGGGATAAAATCAGGTCCGGGTGGCTTACCAGTATTTATGGATGCAATCAGATCCACAATTTCTCCCAGCATGACTGGGTCCCATTGAGACAACATAGGCCGCTTCTCTCCCTCCCCACTGGGAGATACATAGAGGGTGGCAAAATGTGCCTCCCACTCCTCAGATGGGACCCGAGCACGCCCAAAATTAAAGTTCTTTCCTATTCCTCTGACTAATTTCCAGAACCTCTGGGTATTGGGGTCCCCCGAGGCCCTGTCAAGCTGTTCCCACACCTGTCTAAAATGAAGATCTCTTTTAACCCTAAGAAGGTCTCTATATTTGCGCCTCCTATCCACCAAATCTTCCCTCAGGATATTTACATTACTCGCTCTATAGCATTGGTATAATTGGCGCAACCGAGATCGTACCTCACGGCAGTCTTTATCAAACCAAGGGGATACAGTATGTTGGGTACCCCTTCTCTGTACTCTATCCCTACTATTAATAGAACGCATAGGGCGAAGCCAATCCATCAGCCCCTGATAGGTGCACAGACAATCTTCCAAGGAGGGGGCCTCCAATAATTCTTTTTTAAATTGCTCCCCCTTCTCAGACTGAAGAGTTGCCGACAGAGAGGTACACAGAACTTCCTCTCATTTCCTCCTAACCACCCCCTGACTTGGGCCAGTTGTTGTAGCAATCTGTGAAGAGAACTAGCCGAGATTTAACTTAAGGCACAGGGGTAGATGGTCACTAGTCAGCCACAAGCCCACCTGAAAATTTCCCACTAAGGGGATAATGCCTGCCGTAACTGAGATATAATCTATTACACTACTGCCTCTTCTGGAGATGTAGGTAAATTCACCTGGAGAGTCACTCCAACCACACCCACTTAAAGCATATAAATCCATCTCTGTCAATAATTTAGAAAAAAGGACTCCATTCCTATTTAAGCCAGAGTCCTTTGAACACCTATTCAGGAGAGGTGACAGGTCAGCATCCTGCCAAACCTGCCCATACTTATTTAAGACCTGCACCCGGGCTCCCATACGAGCACTGAAATCTCCTGCCACTAATAAACCCGCCTCAGGGTATTTTTTCTGGATCATCTCAAGAAATGCAGTCACTTCAGTCCAAATACTTTCCTGATAGCGCAGCACGTTTGACGGAGAAATATATACTGAGACGATGACCAGCGGAAATTCAGGGAACTTCAGGAAACAGCCACATGCATAATTAGTTGTGTTCGAGAGGGGAGCTCTCTCAATTCCCAAAGCGTCATTCACCAAACAGGCTATGCCCCACTAAGTCTACCCTTAACAGCAGTCTTAATGGTCACCTGCCCAACAGCCTCATAGCCTTGCAAGAAGGGTTCATCCAAAGACCAGGTTTCCTGTAATAGGATGACATTGAACTTCCTTAATAAATAGGAACAATCGGGGTCCTGCACCCTGGCCTTCCACCCAGCCACATTCCAGAAGATAAAAAACAATCGGGCTAGCTCTGTAAATGTTAAGAGTCAGTCCAGCTTAGTTTTTCCCCATGACTTCCGCATCACCACTGGTGTCCCCCACCAAAGGTGAGCAATTGGGATCAGCACAAACTACCAGACCTTCAAACTCAGACCCAGCACCACTCACCCCTCCCTCAAACTCCAAAGACTGGGGGCCCCTAACAAGGGGGAGTGCAGTGTCTCGGGCACCGGAGTCTAGGTCCAAACCAGGGCCTGTCCCCTCAGACCCTCCCCCGCATAGCAAAGTGAGGGACTTCCCTTCCCCAGCCATAGACTTAACCCCCTCCAATGGGGGACCATAGGATGACTCCTCAATACCCAGTTCCGTGGCCCCCAAAGCACGATAATTTGTCCAGTTGCTAATAGTCCTTACCGGGCAACTGGTCCCGGGATTTGCTACATAAACCCGTACAGCACTCTGATACCCCTCTACACTAAGAAAATCCCCCTCAGGTCCCAGGGCTATCACTTTCACGTCCAGGGGGCAACTCTCCTTAAGGGGTCTCGCCACATCCTCCTTAGTTTTGTCTTTACCCTCTGGGTCTCTCTCTACCACTCTCTCCAAGACACTTTTACTTATTTGTTTCCTCATATCCCCAATTCCTTCAGAAGTCAACCTCCTGGGGACACTAACAGCATTTGCATCCGTTACTAGATATACCTCTGGGTCTACTTTATCAATCTCTATATCTGTTTCCATATCTGGCAGAAGATTTTCAGAAGCTGTTACCTCCATAACTTCAGTCTGCTCCTTAAGATTATTATTTGGGGGGCGGGGGGGGGCTGCTGTTGCATAGATAATGCTCCAAACTCTATAGTAGGAGTATCTATTCCCCCCCCCCTTTATTTTTACCAAAATTAATCCTCCCTTTCTAATTGGAAAATCTAAATTTGGAGTATCTTTTTTAAAAATTATTTTTATGTAGCACCCCCTGCCATGGCACTCAGAACACTTTACATAAAACACACAACTATTTTGCATCATCTGGAATGGCTCTTTACTAGGATGGAAACATGAGGTTTGCATCCCTTTTTCCACTATGCTTGTTGCCTTCCCAGTCTGGTCATAGATTACCTTTTTTGTGTGTGTAGACAAACAAAATAGCTCCACCTTCCTTGCATCTTCTGTTAAGAGTTCACCATTTCCCTTTGAGAAGCGGACTCACTTTCCTTGCTCTCTCTCTCGTTCACTTCTGACATATTTGTAGAATTCCTTTTTGTTTTCTAATAGTTCTTGCCAGTTAGAACTTGGTTAGAATTTTTGCATTCCTGATTTTGTTCCTACACAGTTGTGATATTTTTAGACATCCCTAGTTACTCTTCCTTCCACTTTCTGTAGGTAGTATACTTTTTGACTTTCAAGTAGGTAAGAAGTTCCTTCTGCAACCATATCAGTCTCCTATGATTCTTATCTTTCCTTTTCGGGGGAATAGCTTTTATTTTTGCTTTCCTTCAGGAGTTGCCACTGCCCTCTTAAACGCCTTTGTACTTTAGTATGTCTATCCATAACACTTTACCTACTATATCTGAATTTGTTAAAGTCTGTCTTTTTAAAGTCCAATGTCTTTGTTTTGCTCTTTTGGTGGAAATTTAGGACCATGAATTCTGTTCCATGATAACTTTCTCCCACGTTTCCAGTCATCTTCACATCTCTATAACCAACGACTTTTCAATTGGTCAGCACAAGACTTGGAACAGATGACCCCCTATTTGATTTTTGAAGCAGAAAATTATCTTCCCCATGTTAAGAATTTGCTAGACATAATCTGCTTTGCTGTATTCCATTTCAACCAGTGTCAGGGAAGTGGAAGTTGCCCATTACCACCACCTCATGAGTGGTGAATATTGTTGCTGCTTGCTCAGAGCATCTCAATCTCCTCTTCTTGATCTTGTGGCCCTGAGCAAACAACCACCACCACCACCTGTTTTCATCTTCCCTTTCATTTTCACCCAGATGCTTTCAACACAATTGCCAGTCCAGAATCTCAGAGCAAGTATATACATTCTTGACATGGGGAGGAATACCGTCTCCTTTTCTCGCTTGCCTGTCATTGCAGGATAAGCTATACCCTTCAACAATAATATTCTGGAGAAAAGAATATTAGGGAAGACATGATAGTCTTCAAAAAGCTAAGGGGCTGCCACAAAAAATATGGCAAAGAACTGTTTCTGAATGCCACAGAGGACAAACTGCAAATAATGGGCTCAAATTACAAGAAGGTAGAAGTCACTTAGATATCAGGAAGATAACAGATTTCACTTATTGGACCAACTACAGTTGGTGGAGGTACGCAAGCTTTTATATCTCACTTCCTTCCTCTACACTAGGAAGATATTTGACAGCAAGAGCTTCTCAAACATGGAACAAGTTGCCTAGAAAGGTCACAGGCTCTCCATCACTGGAGGTTTTCAGAGAGAGACTAGACGACCATCTGCCAGAGACACAGTAAAGCAGGACCCTTGAGGTCCCTTCCAACTCTTATGATTCTATATCTAAGCTGACTCCAATCTCCCCACCAGTTTTCTAATGAAAAACTTCACTGTCTCTTGCAACATCACAACTATACTAACTGAAATACTAGCCAGAATTCTAAAAGACTGCCTGTCCTTCCATGCCCCATTGCGGCCCCTGCAATCTTCTGGGAGCACCTCCCTGTGGGTACCGTGTATTAGTCTTGTTTGTATGACAAGAGTTTGCAGGGAGGCGTTCTCGGTTGCTTTCCCAATGCTTTGCCTTTCCCTTCCCCCAGAGGTTCTTTTGAGTCCAGGCTAGAGCGTTTTCTGGAAGCGGTACAAGATCTTTTTATTTGAAAAGGCATTTGGTGGGTGGGGACAGGGGATGGTTTGGGTTTTAGGGGAGGGGTGATATTCAGTGGGTTTGTTAGAGGTTGTGGTAGGGTTGGGGCTTTGTACGTTAATGCTTTTATGATCTCTGTAAGCCACCCTAAGGCTTTGGGAAGGGCAGCATATACATTTAAATACAATTAAATAAATTCTCCTCCTTGACTTATTTGTACACAAAAGGAGAAGAAACAGAAAATTCTCCCTCTGGATGTGCAGTCAGAGCTACTCCAATGTATAAAGTATAAACCAATGTAGGTCCATCACCACAGAACTCTCTTTTCATTTGCAGTCATAGGATCAATGGAAACAGCACTACGCAGTTATTTTGATAACAAGCCTACCTGAAAGTCCTGATCGTCAATTCCAAATCTCTCTCTCAGGTTGCGGAAAACCATTGGGCAATATTCCTTAAACTTGAAATGGCTTGGCATATTTTCCCTGAAACAGGAAAATTGATGTGCATAATGAAGTGAACTTGGACAAGAATATCTAAAACTTTTATAGAAAGAGGAATATGCTGTTACCATCAGCCTAGTAGGTCAGTACTATACGTACTTCATAAAAATATTAATGCATTTTATAAACACTCATTTAGCGTGTATAGTATAGTATATTTACAACCATAGGCCAAACACATACAAATATCATTAAAAGTTAAAAACCATACAAGAGTCATTAGGACTAGCTGCTTAAGCAAATCGTGTGGTGTATACACGCAGCACTTTTACAAACAACCCTAAAAGCAGTACCCATTTCAGGTGGCTGGTATTCCCAAAGACAGACAATTTAGGCCTCCGAGAGGATCTACTTCCTTAATTACACTGCTGTGAAGTTTCTGTGCTGTGTATATGAATTTAGCCAGTGACGTTATTACAAATAGTGAGTTGCTTTGAAGAAGCCATAATGTTTTTTCAAAAGTATCAAATGCAGGGACCAGAGCTGTCACAGGAACTAAATATTGCTTTCTTAGAGCTTGGTAAACAGAATGTGGATCGTATCCTCTGCTACCCCCATCAAGCCATGGACACGGCCTTTGACCATATGGGACTTTGGCCCACATTCCCTCTTGGACCCTGGACTTTAACTGGCCTATACGCAACTTTGTTAAAGCCTCTCTAAGATGGGGCTGTGTGATCTTCAAAAGATAGGGAGAGCAGATATTTTCTGGATAGATATGCCTGTAAAACAGAATATGCCTAAGCGCTAAGACATCAGCTATATCTGTTTGTAAGGACATATCCAGGAAACACCCAATAATTATTTCCCTTTCATATTTAGAGTATTGTAATTAGCTATATCAGGAATAGATGAAATAAATGCATCCTAAATTTGGCAAGTCTTTACATCTGGGCTAAAAAAAAATAGTGAAATAATATTTTCCCTTTGACCTACTAATTCTATAAAGGCAAAACCTTGAATTGGATTTAGGAGGATTACACTATTTGCAACACCAAAAAGCACTGAGAAACATCAACGGTTTTATAAAAACACTGACTTTTTCAGAGATGGACTACACTTCACAAAAAAGTTGTGGCTGTTTTTTCAGTTTCGACTTCGCCACAATTTAGATTAGAGATTAATTTTATCCCATAAAAATTCCTAATCTCGTTTATTTTTTGTAAAGGTGCATATGCTGTTTAGTCATTCTATTAGACATTGTTTCACTGAAAATAAATGGACTGAAGCAATTTAGGGTTTTACAACCACCACCAAGTTATTAGTTATTAGCTAAATTCCATCTATTATTCTTACAACAGTATGGGGCAATATTGTCAACATCTTATGGATTTCACATCAGGCATCATAAAAATGGCTTCTTTATTTTGATGTTAAACACTCATCTCGCCCTCTATTTCTATTCACAGCCATTTTGTAATATAAAAAGGCATAGATCTATGCTTAAATATAGTTCCTAACCTTAAATATTCACATCAGAATTAGATCCACCTTTAACATACAAGATATATTAACAAAGAACTATACACCATATGGCAAAAGACTACTCCCCAATAGGCCCTGCTGTTGCTTTTTAGAATGTAACAGATGGTTCTGTTTATCACAGGATTAACTTGATCAGCAAAAGTTCTCTCCTATCCATTGAAAACAAAATTGAGGTTATAAAGCTTCATAAAAATATCACCACAAGGATCTTAATTCATTACTATAAAGGGGTGTTACTTGTACTTACTTGTTGAAAAGGTGATTGTCCACCTTTATCTTTGAATATGCTTTGAAATCATCCGGCATCAACATAACAGGGATTTGAACATGGCTCAGTTCATTGATCTAGGAGGGGAAAAACAAGCACATTTTACCTTTATTAATGTTTTACCAAAATCTACTTGGTAATATGACAGCTGTTAAAATTCAGGAGGAAAAAAAAATCTAAAAAATGTCCTGTTTGTTTAGGTGAAATTAGATCTGTTTAAAAAGGTTTCACAATTAGTTGTGAAAAACCAAAATCATACACATTTTGTATTAATTTGAGAGAGGTGATGTGATTAGTTACACCCCCATGCCATTTTCTTCAGGATTGAGAAAAAGTACCTCATGTCTATATTACTTAAGATGCAAATAAGATGCAAATAAAATTATTTATTAATAGGAATTTAGCTATAAGGCCATTATGCTTTAGAAGGCATCAAACTTGCACAAAAATTACTATTAAAAAGTATGTCAGCAAAAAGACTAGCTAAAATTTCTTACATAAGTCATGCTTAATCGATTATGCACTAAGTAAATCCTTCTGTAGTCATTAAATCATTTCTTAAAAGTTTTAAAATTCACAAAATATAAATTGCTATTCAGACGGGTATTGATGTATAAAGTTCTAATATTCTCTGTAGTGATGGTTTCGTTAGCAATGCACCTAACTAAATAGCAAACTTTCTATCTTGTGCAAGTTGGAGGGAAAGGGGGTCTCATGTCCAAGATGGGAACAAGCCATTTTGATTTCACTGCTGGATATAGAGCAGATCCAAAAAGAATGGTATGGTCTTCAACTGCCCTGGATCCACACTGGCATAGCCATTCATCCCACTTCATGCAAAAACCAATCTGCCTTCAACATGTTTGGAGGGGAAAGTCTGAAACCTTAAGGCAGATATGCTCTCCTTTGGCATTTCACTTTTAATGCATCAAAACTGCAAATCAACAAGCACCTCTATGCAGGAATATCAATAAGGACATGGAATCACAGCAGGAATTAGAGTTTAACCCCCCCCTCCCAAAGCTACCCTTGTTTACTGGGAAAAGGTACTATTCTACTCCAAATCTCAGAAAGCTTTGCCAAATTTTAGACATCACTACATTTTATTTCAACCTAAAAACTAGGGTCTTAAAGGTATCTTAACAGATAGTTTGATTTAATCTTAAAACAGTTTCTCTTGCTTCATTAAACACTTCAGCAGGACTGGCCTAACTCAAGTCAACCTGGGACGGCTACCCTGGGCGGTGCTCTTTCCAGGGTCCCTGACTCTCCACAGAGTGGGTGTAGTCGAGGCTCAAACATGACCACCTTTAGTACCCCATGGAGGGTGCCCCAAGAGGATGGGGTGACCAGGCCCCCCCCCATTTTATCTTCACCTGAGGCCCTGCAAATTCTACTGTCAGCTCTGCAACGCAGTTTAATATTACTTGCACATCAACTCCAATGTGATTTCCATCGTCAAGTGAAAAAGGTGATAAGACCACTAAGAATAATAATGAAAATAATACTGATTTGACCAGAGCTTAGCGAGTGCACAACCACTTTGGTCCTTTGTTTCTGGGCTAGCCTTTGAGAAAGCGTTCTTACAAAAGCAGCCTGTATTCAGTTCTTGTTTGCTTCATGCAGGATTCTGATTTCTTGCAGGGCAGGTACACCGTTGCAGTTAATCCAAGCCTCTCTTACGTTGGGGAATTCACAGCAATAAATGCTTTAAACTTAGATTTTGCTTTATACAAAATTTAGTTTATGTCCTTAAGTCTTTTATAAAACAAAATGTCAAGGTCATTTTTATTAAGAGCTTTCTTAAGAGTTCTAACAGTTTTCATTATCACAAACCACAGTCAATCATCCATCCCTACTGGATCAATGATTAACACAATCCCAGGGAAAAATCAGACAGAGATTCATAAGATGTTTATAGAGAAGACAACTGAAAAAGACACTACCAAAAGAATTTACACTGAACAAGGAAGCATATTAGTTATGAATTTAGTACTACTTTTTTCAGTTACTTGATATCTTCACTGTATTTCCTGATAAGTGAGCTACATATAAGGAAAAAGGGGAGGGGGGGGGATAAGCAGTCCCTTGCTACCAGTCACTGTGGCATTTGGAAGGAAGTACGGTGGCTTGGTACTCTGCCTCTCCTATTTATAGCCTCGCATGAAGACCTCAAGGCATGATGGGAGGAGCAGTCAGAGCTCAAGGAGAACAGCTTCACGTAGCTTCCTAAACTGGGTGCAGCTTCCATTGGTGAGAGTGGATGGAACCTCACTAGAAGAACCACCCACTATTACTAGCTTATATTCTAGCTGTAATAGGCAAAAAAAGCAGAACATCTGCTTGAAAGGGACATTATCAATCTTATTTTTAAAAAATAAAACCGATTTCGTTGCCCATCTTTGTTGTCTAGGCTGCACACATTGCAAGGGTTGTCACCTTCCCCCAAGCTTTGACTTAAGGGGGTAGTGCTGTGACAAAGGGCACAGTAGCCCCATGCCAAAAGAATGGGGGAAAGAGAAGAGCCTCTTTGTCTCATCTCTTTCTGAAATGATCCCACAGTCCCCTGAAAAGCTTGCCAAAACCCTGGGATATCCAGGCACCCGTGGATAACCTGGGGAAATCAGAGCTTCACCCAGAGAGGACCGGTGGAAGTCTGGAGACTCACTCAGAGGAGTGATTACCTACATACTGCCGGGGTGGAAACCTTCACTTATGTGGAGTCACTCCAGTATTCCGCAAACTGAACGGTTTAGAGTTTTACTCCTGCACATTACTGAGTAACCACAAACGTTTGGAATTAAAAATGCCATCTAATCATTTTCTAATTTATTTCAAATTCACATGCAGAAGACTGCTACAATGGATGCAGCAACAAGCTGCAGAAAGCCCAACCCCCACAATTCCCACACTGCAGGATCAAGCATGGGGAGCTGGGAAGACAGTCCCCCTCCCGCCCCATGAGACAGCCGGGTGGGCTGCTCTCTGATCTCCCAGCACAGTTGGGGCAGGCCGAGGTGCCAGTCACACAAGCAGGCGCCCAGCACAGACCTGTTCTGCCTACCTCACCCAAGCTGTGACATAGCAGCGCACAACGGGCAACAGCACCCGCCACTCAAAGTCCCGTTGTGGAGCTCACTGCACAGCGGGACAGAATGAGCCCCAGCACACAGGCTGCCATGTCTTAGGCAGCCTCACCCAATATGGGTAAGGCTGCTACATGACACATCCTTGAACTTTTCCCAGAGGACACATTGCGCAGCAGTCAGCTGCTTGCTCTGCCACGCAGCAGGGGGAACATCTGGCTGCCCACCGGCCAGTCTGGCTGCCCAGATAAGGTTATGGCTGCCCAATGCGTGGTAGCCTGTCCACAGCACCCTGTGTGGCTGCACTCAGTGTTTGGGATGAAAGTACTAAGGAGGAGCAGCAGCTAGGTTAAACTCCGCTCCTACTGGACTTTTCTCTTTAAGACTTCAGTAGAAATATTTCCCACTAGTCTCATTTTGGGATAAGTAGGTTTGCATATATGCACAGAAAATAATGTTGGAGATACATTTTCACCTGTTTTTGATAAGAGCTACAATTTCACTAATTTAAACATAGGATGATTATTTTATTTTTTTTAAAAAGATTTTATTGCCCACCTTTACTAGCACCACCTTAAAAAAAAAAAAAAAAAGTACGGCTACTGTAAGTTTGCTAGAAAAATGTGTCTCTTCCATCGAAAAGGAGACCTGGATTTATTTATTTTTTAAATTGTTACTGTTTATAATTCTACTAAATTAGCAAGCACAGCATATTAACTACAGCAGGACTGTCAGTTACTAGCACTGTATGTTCCCGGTGTGCTACAAACAAGCTTAGCTTCATAACTTACTGGAAAAAACAATCTCAGTCTCCAGTGACAGCGGAGTATCTGCAATAGTGCTATTTTTGTTGATCAATCAGGTGCTTAATAGTTCTTTCAAATCATTAATGGAAAATCCTAGTAGTAATGACGAGTATATAGAAAACATTTCATGTGATTTGAACTTCAAGATAGCAAAGATTCATGTAGAATTTTGAGCTTTAGTCCTGAAATTGGATTTACATGGGCATTGGGCAGACAGTTGTATCCAAAGCAGAGTCCTGTTGACTTCAGAGAGGTTTCTCATACAACAAAACATTGGTCTAATCCGATCTAAATCCAGGAGGAGAGCCGTAATTTGCACAATAGAGCATCATCCTGCATTGGCAAGGAGATTGAAATGATCTATTCAGTCAATTTCTACAAATCTATGTTCCTTAAGTTTCTTGCAACTATTATACAGGTTCTCTTTCTTGAAACACAATAGGCAATAACTCGACTATTAGCCCACATTACTCACTTTTCTCTGAGTGCCTTCCACATTCTCTCCTTCCTTCTTCTCCCCACCACCTGCCAATTTTAAGCTTTCATTTGTAAGGCCTAAAAATTATTTTAAAAACGAAGTGCAAACCAATGTCCTTCTGCCCTCCTGCATCTGCAGCCAGTGTGTCTCTTAAACTTTCCCGATCTGCTATCTAGTCTATTTTACCTTATTTCATTGCTGTTAATCAGCTTCTGGAGTTCTTCTGTGAAATGGATGAGAATCGGGTCAATTTTAGAACCATTTGAAAAAGCTCTCAGCAGCAGTAGAGGCAGGAACACGAATTATTTAATGTGAAACAGGACCTAGAACCAGAGTCTTTTTGGGCAGGCAAACTAGGTGATTTCTTTCCCCATCATATCACAATGATCAGAAGGTTCTAGCAAGAATGCTATTACCCCCTTTCAGAAGCCAGAACAGACTTAGAATTCTTTGGTTAGTAGGGTCATGTTTTCAAGCCTTGGTAATGAATGAGAAGAACTTTTTTTTAAAATTGTGAACTTTGTCACTAGTAAGAATTGTTGGTAGAACTCCCAAAATATTTAGTATATGCACACTTGGGTTGATTTCACTGCTTATTATCTAGCATACTTGCACAGAAATGGCCTTCCTGGATGACTTGGTAACTATACAGACGCCCCGAGCCGCAACTGGTGAGGGTGTGGGGTATAAATTTAATGAAATAAGGAAATAAAATAAATATATCTAATCACTGCACAAAACTCCAGATGGTATGGAAGAGTAAACGTTTTCCAGATATGTTAATCTTAACACCACCACAAAAAAGTTTGGACACTTGCTTGCAAATTTCAGGTATATTGAAAATATATTCTTTTCCTTCCAAATACTATACAAGTCAAATTTTGGTTTTTTTGAGGAAGGCCCCAGAGACCCTGAAACAGATGCACATACATGCTGCCAAACAGTACTGAGATACACCAGTATTTACTTTTACTTCTATCCTACCCTTTTCCAGGAGTCATAGAACCAAATACATACCTTAAAAGAATTAAATAAAACCAATACTAACGCCACCATTCCAATCTCTAATCCATCCGTGGCCACCAATTTTATGTGTTTTAAATTGTTTATACTATTGTGTTTTATTGTACGAAGCCGCCCTGAGCCGTGTTCAGGAGGGGCGGGGTATAAATGGAATAAATAAATAAATAAATTCTGCACCAGCTGCAGCTTCCGAGCTGTCACCATAGGTAGCCCCATGTAGAGCGCATTGCAGTAGTCTAACCTAGAGGTAATAAAAGCATGGATGATCGTGGCCAGGTCGGAACCGAAACCAGCTGCCGAAGCCACCATACCAGATATAACTGGAGGAAGGCACTCCTCGCCACAGCCTCCACCTGGAGATCCAGGCGGAGCTGCGCATCAAGGAGCACCCCCAGGTTCGGAACTGGGACTTCAGTGGAGGGCAGACCCCATCAATAGATGGAGCCGTCACCTCCGCCGACCTACCCACTAGCATCACCTCCATCTTGTCAGGATTCAGTCAGTCAGTTAGCCCTCATCCAGTTCCCGACAGCTGCCAGACACCAGGTAAGCACCGAGACTGGGTCACCCCAAACCCTCTGATCACCTTGCCGAGCGGCTGCATATACACGTTGAACAGGAGAGGGGACAGAACCGAACCCTGTGGGACCCTACACAGGCGGTCTCGGTAAGATGAAAAGGAATCACTGAGTACCACCCACTGAGTTCTTCCGGTCAGGAATGAGCAGAACCATTTAAGAACGATCCCTCCCACTCCTGCACTGTCCCGCAGGTGCATCACCAACATCTCGCGGTCAACGGTATCAAATGCTGCCGATAGATCTAATAGGACCAATAGGG
This sequence comes from Sphenodon punctatus, assembly GCA_003113815.1. Classification (NCBI taxonomy): domain Eukaryota; kingdom Metazoa; phylum Chordata; class Lepidosauria; order Sphenodontia; family Sphenodontidae; genus Sphenodon; species Sphenodon punctatus. Next base: position 2,894,759 of record QEPC01013874.1, on the reverse strand, counting down.
TCGATGGACCCCGGTCCTTCTCTTGGCGAAGGTCATCCACCAAGGCCACAAGTGCTGTCTCAGTGCCATGACTCGAACAAAAGCCAGACTGCAAAAGATCAAGATAACCAACGCGGTCAAGATGCTCCTGGAGCTGCTGAGCCACTACCCATTCAATAACCTTCCCTAAAAAGGGAAGGTTAGAGACAGGCCGATAGCCAGCAGGGGAGTCAGCGTCAAGCAATGGTTTCTTGAGCAGAGGCTGCACCACTGCCTCTTTGAGACAGCTCGGCACTCTACCGTCCCGCAGGGAGGCGTTGACCACCCCAGCCAACAATGGCCCCAATGTCTCCCGGCAGCTCTTAATCAGCCAAGACGAGCACGGATCTAGTTCATAAGAGGTGGCTCGAATAGCCCCACCACCCCCACCACATCACCGACTGAAAGCGATCCCAGAAAAGCAGACAAGTCAGGGCTTCTACACCCTCCACTGCACTAAATGCAGCATTGAGGTCAAGGTGAATCCAAGCAATTTTATCCACGAAATATTCTGCAAAAAGGATACCAGACCGCCCTCTGGGTGGTTCCTTCCTTATGCAGCTCAGCTTACCTGGGGGAGGGGAGAGAGAGGATCAGCTGTCGCTGATTCTAGCAGCATCTATCTATGCCTTTGTCATAGACGGATCACTACCTCCTACAGACCTCCTTTCTAGCGCATGTCGGGACCTATTAGGATGGTCTGCCCCTGGAGGCTGATGGACCCGGTGTGGTTTCTAAGCACTCTGGAGGAATTGTCCTATGACCTTGACGACTGTCTCATCGATGACCTCGTCAAGTTATGGAATATCTTGCTGACAGAGGCCATCGGTCAAACGACTCCCAGATGTCAGTTGCCCTTGCAGTGGCCCCACAGGCCTCCTTGGTTCTCTAAGGGGCTGCGGGTCCTGAAGCAAGAAAGGCGATGGTGGGTACTGAAGCAAGAAGTGGCCCTATTTTCCCCACCCCACTCCACCCTCCACACCTTCAAGTTCCTCCTCAAAACCCACCTCTTCCGCTCCGCCCTTCCTAACTCCTGCTAATCATCCCCACCCAGGATTATCCCCCACCTGTTATCTGCAAACTCCTAAATTACTGTAACCAAGCCAAGAATGTGTACCTGAGTTCTTGCATCCTCATGAATGTTGCACCTCTTATCTCTCCCTCTATTCCCCCTTACCTGTCTCCCCTCCCCGTCTTTAGATTGTAAGCTCTTGGGCAGGGACCATGTCTACTTCATTCTCTGTAAAGCGCCAGGTACGTTGCTAGCGCTATATAAATGCGAATAAATAATAATAACAACAACAAAACAACAACATCTCCCCCATTAACGGAACACCTGCCTCAAGGCCAGTGCAGAACATGAGGTCCAAAGTATGCGCTACAAGATGCGTCGGGCAGATGACCCTCTGGGACAGGTCCATGGTTACCATGGCAGCCATGAACTCAAGCTCGGCCCCCCCGATTACAGCATCAGTGTGAATGTTGAGGTTGTCCAAGACTATCGCAACACCACTTCTGACACTGCCTCTGCCAGAGCCTGTAGGGAGGCCACTGTACTGGTAGGTGCACAGTAAACCAACAGCACTCCCCAACTGTCCCCTGCCAAATCAAACACAAGATGGAGGCCTTCAGTGTCTGCCATGGTCCACACTGGATACCTCCTCACAGACCACCCCCCTTTAAAAATCATAGCTACACCGCCCCCACCCGTCCCTCCAACCGCGACTGATGCTACACCGCCCCCACCCATCCCTCAGGCAATGCCCCCGTCTCACCGGGCGGCAGTCTGCTTCCACCCATCCCCCCAACCCCCTCCACCCACTCCCCCCTACCTTATCTCCCCTCCCGACCCATCCTCGTTCTCTCTCTCTCTCTCATGGGAGTCCCTCCTCCCTCCTATCAAACCCATGCCCCCAACCCCTGGGGTCACCTCCCTTCCTCTCACCAAGGGAAGTGGCCCTATTTTCCCCACCCACTCCCCTTGCCTCCCCCCCTCAAAATAAACATCCCCCATCCCACCCAAACGCCTTTACAACACAAAAGCAGCACCTCCTACCCCTTGATATATGTAAAATAGAGTTCTCTTCTACACAGAACTCTACAGTCAGGGGAGATATTAAATTAAAAGCAGGTACCCTTCCCAAACCCACTTATAAAATCAACACACGCCCCAACTCAATAAAATTACACTAAAACCAACATCACAACTGGCTCAGGCTCCCCAGGCCTCCATAAGGGTCTCCCCACTGATAGCACTTCCAGCGGGGAGGGACTTCTGGCCCCATCCACCTCCTCTTGGAAAGGGAGGGGGCTGTCAGATAGTCCAAGGGGCCAGGTGGAGCCCTGCAGCACCGACCAGTCCAGAAGGGAGGAGGGGGAAGAAGGAAACACCGGACCCCAGAGGAGCCCTCAACCCCCTCACACTGGATATATACCACCTTCTGACTGGATACGGCAACACTGCGAATTGGGTTCCAGATAAAAATCTTTGCAGTTTCTTGTAAACAAGTATTTTCTTCAAATATGTTTCTCTACTACTTATTTTCACTGAACTTTAGACTATGTCCGTGAGCCTTCCAGAACCCAGGAAAACCATAATCTCTTCTATAACATGACTCCATATTTTACATATACAAACTACATAAAAGGCAACTAATCATATTTCAGTTTAGTCATTCTGATGAGGAAGGACACCTCCTAGAAGTACAGGTCTTCAATTAAAGGTTTCAGTCCCAAGGTACAATATTTTTCTTTTAGACAGGCCTGACTAGCTTTGTAACTGCACACCAAGTTCCATATCAGCTGAAACCATAACCCTTAAGATAAAACAGATCTTGATAAGTGACAGAAGAGTGAAATAAAGAGACAAAAAGCTCAATTTTCCCTGTTACTCCAATTTTGTGCCAATATAGTTTCTATGGATGCGAAATTACACCAGCATAAAAACCAACGTATCAGAGTAGAGAACTGGGCCCATCAGAACAGAAATATGTTATCTACTAATGGAAGTCAGCACATTGTGAAATTAAGATTAAAGTTTTACACTCTCAAAGAAACCTAGAGTGTATAAACCCAAATTACATATACTAGGTGAAATCCTCGCGTCATTAAGACCAGTTAAAGTTTTGCTATTGAATACGATCGAACATTATTTTGAAGATCAAATGTACCTTGTGTGGAAAATAAGTAGCCATTTTGATTTGCCTTTACTGAAAGTGTACAATTTTCATTCTGTTTTTGAGCCAATCAGTACTCATCTGATCCTTTGCTTATTCCACATGATGGTGAACTCCTTTCTGTTATGGGATGTTCTTTTGTGACCAGCAGAAAATGCCCTAATTTTTTGCCTATATAGCCTAAAAACATGTCTATGGATGAAATCAAATGAGACGTTAGTCTGTTGCAGTCTGAGTTCAGTCTTGGCAGTTCACACTTACGTATTTTACGGGTCCAGTCTAATAAATGGAGAGCCCCCAGCATGTCTTTTATGCGTTTGCAGGCAGCCCCCACTAGCAGCACAAGTGAGAGCAGGAGCGGAGAGAGGAGCAGGAAGAAGTCGTTCTTTTGATGCTCTAGGATTTCCGCCAGTGACTCTATGGTGCCGGCCAACCTAGATTCACTGAGGCACTGCATGCAACCTAATTGACAGGACACAGACACGTGGGCGCACATTAGCATTCGCCCACACCATGAGTGGGGTCTGCTGGTCCAGTGGATGATGGCACCGTGTTCAGTGGTGGATCATCTGGTGAATGCCCAATAAATGGGCAAGTTCATCCCCCACCTGGTGCTGGTTAACATGGGCTATCATCTTGTTTGTTTTCACCCTATGTGCCTGAAAGATGATGCAGTGCGATAGCACTAGCTGGTGTGCATGCGAGGCCTTAGAAGCTGGCTATCACAGGGTAAGCTGTCCCCAACAGGGTTAATATGCTCAGTTCTTCTGCTAGAACCTCCTCATGCCAAATGTTTGGGCCTGACCCAAGCCCAGACAGGGTCAGCTCTGCTCTAATATGTCTGGATGTCCTAGCCCCCACCCACTCCACATAGTACTATTTTTATTTTTATTTTATAAAAGATTTCTATCCTGTTCGCCGCCCTGGGCTGGAGGGGCAACAATTCAAACATCAAAACAACTCACAGTTTAAAATCCCATATACATAAAAAAGACAACACCCCCCGCCCCCCTTGCCAAAAGCCTGGCAGAACAGCCAGGACTTACACAAACATCAAAACAAACTATGATGTTATGGCACCCCGTTGGGGGTGGCACTGCATCGTAAAAGGGGCAGCATTTCCCCATCCCTTTGTAATGAGGCCACACCCCATACAGGTTTCTTCTGCCATCAAAGAGTCTGTGTTAAATCCCAGGATTCTGTCCTGGGTGCCTTCTGGGCGTGCTGAGCTGCGCAGCCACCTGGACTTCAGCTCATGGCGTTTTTATAGGCCACATCATTACCAGATTCATGAATATGGTATCATTTCTGGATTCATGAATATGGTATGCCCCTATGATTATTCAGTAAGCAAATCATTTATTATATTTTATTTTTATTATTATTATTATTACAGCCAAATAAGGTAACTTTCCTTTATCCAATCAGCACTTTCAATCACACTTCTAACCTCCAACCCCCCACCCCCCCTGGCGCTTTTTCCTGCCTACCAGCCTAACTACTCTGTCCTCATTTCTCCCTCCTGACATGATTTTAAGCTCAAGTGTCAAGTGAACTAACGTATGCTCACTCTCGGCCTCAACGGCTGCTATGCCAAACCAAGCAGTTTTGGGTAATTAAAAAAAAATCCATTAGGTTTAGCAATAGGCCTTATAAGCAGGCTACACAGTATGTTGTAAGCAGTGCTGAAGAGACTAAGTTCTGTAAAATAAACCATCATGAAGAGGGGTTTTTTTTTAAGCAGCTGGTGAGTCCAGTGCCTTTTTTCTGGGAACTCAAGACCCAAACCTGGGATATCAACTGAAACAGTAGTATAGCTGCATATGCTGGCTTGTTTCATTTGTTCTAAAGTGGCTGCGTGAGTCCCTGAAAATTGACCAATGAGAGAACGCACAATTTGTTAAGAACCAAAGTATGGTACCAAACACCATGGAGCCTGAACTGTCAGCTTGATTCCCGAGGGGGATAGAGGCCTGGCTAGTCTCAGCTTGTCCTCGACCAAGATGGCCACTCCACCCTTCCAACAACCCGGAAAAGAAAGTACATACTTCAGGGCAGGCATCTTGATCGGGGTAGCAGCAACTCCCATCATTGTTAAAATTAAGGATCAGCAGATAAAGAAACTGCTATAAACTCCCAATAATGAAGCTCAATTCAGCTAAGTCCACGTTGCTACCAATTTTTACCTTTTTATGCTATTACAAATTTTCCTTTTTGCTTTTTTGTTATTCTGCATGTGTAGCTATGAAAAATAGGCCCAAGGCAGCCCCTGTTCTTCAGCAACTTCGTGAGAGAAATGGCACTTGGTAGATGAAAGCGGTATCCCTGTATGAAATTATGTAAAATTAATAAAATTGAATAGAAACAGACTTCATTGAAAGTCTATTGGGTTTAGTCTTCAGTGGAGCTAATGGACTCCATTAACCTTTCAATGAGTTAGTGAGATAAAAGACAGTGCAGGTGAAAGGCTGCATGTAAGGAGACATGTGGCTCCAAGTAGAGTTTCTATTGGTATTGTGGGTGCGCATGGAAGCAGGGGAAAGAAGCTTTCCTGGTTTATACCAATGGCAGCCCACGCATAAAACTTCTGAAGAATGAAATGTCAATTTCAAGTGGGAATGTAATGCAGATGTAACTAGAAACTGCATTATAACCATTATAATCCAAAACAGTCTTTAAAACATTACTTGGAACCGTTCAATTGGCAAAACCACTAAATAAAACTCTATCCTGCTATTTCTATTAACGTAGTCTCAAGTCTCTAATAAATTCCCCACAAAAGTTGAATAAGATACACTAACAGTTAAAGGATTTCAGTGTTTGGCAAGAAAAAGGATCAGTGCAAATATTCATTTAATTACACCGTTTTCCTGAAGAGAAACAGCATTTACAAAATAAGTTTGGTAAAATTATATCCATTTGTACTGAAATGAGAATTCAGTGCAGCCTTTACAAATCTACGTCTCTTAAAAGAGAGTCATGGCTTTTTCCAGTCAAGTTAATGTGACTTTTTGATGTATTTTATATATTTATCCCTATTTAAATGGGATACTGCAAATAATGTACCTCTGTAAGGAAGATACATTCCATACTGCAGTCCCAGGAGGATGAACTTCAGTTTTAGAAGACCAATTGTACAACATATGCACTATAGTCTGGACTATAGAAGTTTTGCTTATTGCAAACTCCAGCATCTTTAACACTTCTCTAGATTATGCGCATCTTTCCATCCATCATGCAGAGGATCCCCAAACTTACGAACACAGCAGCCCCCCTGTCCGTTTCCCAGCAGCCCACAGGCAGAAGGCAAGGAAGAGGGAAGATTAGGGGTGCTAGAGCCCACGCTTCTTGTGGCTCTGCCTTGCTGGAGAAGGCTTCGGCCAGGAGCCTTGCCCCAACAGAATACTCAAAGGGCAGCTATTCCTTTCCCACTCCGAGACTCCACCCCATGGAACTTTGAGGTGGTGCGGATCCAACCTCTGGGGGAGTTAACCTTGCACTCACAAAATAGTACTTGCACTTTCAGAGCTGATGACTGTTTTTCTAGCCCTTGCTTACAGCACTGAGCCCAAGTCTTGAGGCTGGGATTCACTACTGCAGACTGGAGTGTGTGGGTGCTGGGGGTGGAAAGAGTAAGAGCGTCCCCTACCATCTGAAGCACTGAGCCAGAGTCACCCACTGGGTTGAAACTTGGTGCTGCATACAGGGGTCTGCTATCTCTGACAATCTGATGGGGTGAAGGAGGGACAGGAGAACCAGATCTGCAGCACTGGGGATGAACTGGGACTCTCCTACTACTTCCCCATCTGGTAGTCAACAGAGAGTTGACCCCGCCATCCCACTTCCTTCCTTAGTGGCAAATGGGCGTCTATGTCTGGCCAGTAAAAGCGGTTCTCTTTTCCATTGTTGATATTACAGACTTGCAAAACAACAATTAGCCAAGGAAGCATATCTTTATAATAGTTATTATATACTTAATTCCTTCGTATATCTGAAATAAAGTTGCATGGTGTGAGAAAGCACTCCGTCCCCACAAACCTGTATAAGATGGGGGGGATATCTGGTTTGGCAGCAGTGCATGGCAAAAGGATCTGGGGATTGTAGTTGATCACAAACTGAACGTGAGTCAGCAATGTGATGTGGCTGCAAAAAGGAGTCTAATGTAATTTTAGGCTGCATTAAGAGATGCATTGTTTCCAAGTCAGCAGAGGTAGTAGTGCCACTCTATTCAGCACTGGTCAGACCTCACCAGGTCTGTGTCCAGCTTTGGGTGCCTCATTTTAAGGTAGGGTGGCCACTGATGCAGCGCCAGAAAAGAGGACAAACATTTGCATTAAATATACATATGTTATTTTATGTAAATCTGTGGTGCAGAGTGCAGGGCCAGAAGTGGGTGGAGCCAGCCCAACGGTTAAGCCATTGGTGCCACTGGGGGACAGAGAGTCCTCTTATTAGGGTCCCAACCAATGTCTCTCCCCCAGTGGTCCCATTTCTCCCTAGCGGTGTTATCTTACTCTTTGTAAAGCACATTGCTGATGCTATAATAATAATAATAATAATAATAATAATAATGAGAGTCCAGTAATTCCTTTGATCAGTTTTGAATTTCCCCCTTTTCCAATGTGTGGGGTCATGTAGGGTTACCATACCTCCCCTTTAAAAGAGGAGCTTCTGAAAAATACATGGTGCAGGGTTGCAGGGGTTCCAGTGCAGCCCTGCACCATGTATTTTTCATAAGCATCTTCTTTTAAAGGAGAGGTCTTCTTTTGTCAATAGGCAATGCCATTGTATGCCAACATCCCCAGGGTCCCACCAGCTGATTCCTCTTGTGTAGTCAGTGCCACAAATGTTATCTGGCTGCTGGCAGCATCCTCCAGTCAGTGGGAAGAAGATGCTGCTTCCTGACTAATATCAACTGCTGAGGCCTGCAATGAGATTACACAGCTCGGTTTTAAATACAATCCCACACTCCCCGCCAGATGAAGTGGTAAATAATGCCTGCTTCTCTCTGGTAAACAAAGCAGCCCTTCGAAAAATGCCTCAGAGGGAACTGACGAGGAGCTTCAATCAGGGCTGGGAGAGAAAGAGCCAAGGGGAATCTGGAGTCAGTGCGGCACGAGTCTGCTTTAATAAAAACCATGAGTCACCTGCTGGCGTGGGCAGCAGATTTCCTAAACATCCCTTCATATCCTGAGAAAGGGAAAGGGGTGAGGGCGAGAGGAGAGAAGGGGATGTGGGGGAGGGGGAGAGGAAAGCGCAGGGAGTCGGGAACGAATTCCAGAATTGAAAGCAGGAGCGCAGTTACCGGTCACATGTGTGAGAGCGAGACAGAGCCCCAAGCCCTCCAGCCACAGAAGACAAGTGGAGTTGGGCTCCGTAGCCATGTCGATCCTGCTCCCCCTACCCCTGCTCATCAGAGCTCCCTGCCCCTCTTCCCTGGGGACATTGACTGAGCAGGGATGTTTGTTTTCCATGGCAAGTGTGTTGCAACCTCCAGTCTTTTCCAACTGCTAGGGGGGAGGGCACAAACAGCCAAGCCCCGGCTCTGAGTAGTTTCCCCCAGTGGAGCTGGCCCTGCTTCCTCCTCGATGCCGATTCGCTCTCACTCTCGGTCAGGGGGACGGGGTCCCAGGAAGGGATTGTGGCTCCAGTTCGCAGTGGGGGAACACAAGTCCGCTGCTGCTGTCTGCTGCAGTCAGACCGCTGCCCTCAACTGACTCCTCACCGTGGTGCTAATTCTAACGCGCATGTGTGACCAACTGCACGCCAAAGCAGCCCACCGGCTGGCCACAGCTGTGCTCTCTACACTTCCGCCCCACGCGGTCTGTGGGCAGAAGTGCAGCGAGTGCAGCTGCGGCCAGTCAGCTGTGGGAGGAGGGATGGAAGGGGAAATTCTGGACAGCTGTATGGCTCGGTTCCCCTCCCATCCCGGACAGCACAAGCTGTCAGAAATGCCAAGCGGTCCGGGAGAACTCTGGACCTATGGCCACCATATTTTAAGGACACTGAAACTGGAGTGGGTTCAGAGGAGGACAACAAATACGATAAAGAGTCTGGAAAGCAGGTATTAAAAGGAAAGGCTGAAAGAACTGTTTATGTTTAGTGTAGTGAAGAGATGATTAATAATGGGCTCAAGTTAGAGGAAGATAGTTAACCAAAACCTATCAGGAAAAGTTTAACAATAAAAGTTTAGCAATGGAATAACTTGCCTAGGGAGATCAGAGACTCAGACACTGAAGGTTTAGTTAAAAAAAAGAAAAAGAAAAGAAAAGAAAAGGGGGAAAAAAGAAAAGAAAAAGGAGTCTGAACAGCCATCTGTCAGGGATGTTCCAGCTGTAGTCATCTTGCATTGAAGCAGGCGGTTGGACTAGATGATCCTTGATGTACCTTCCAACTCTAGAAGCATATAAACTCTAACTTTATATGACTATTAGGGGAAAGAAATCTTGTCAACAACAATTTGCTGATTACAACTGATTTTGTTCCTGCAGGATTGAGTTTGCACTGGCAAGAAGAGAGAGGTTGCCATTAAATTGCAAATAAGGGAATAATAAAAGCCTACTGGACATGGAATACTACCAAGACCCAGCTGGTAATTGTTCTGAAATTAGCACACAGAGATGTTCCCACACAACCATTTTAAACGGTGTCATAAATAGCCCTCCCTAATTTACAGGATTTCAAGCCAAGCTATGAACATACTCAAATTGTTAGGCATTATTAATGGCCCTTATTTAATTCAGATACTTTCTCTGTAAATACTAGGTACCCAAGTATAATGCGTAATTAAGCATTAGTTTTCATTCTGTCAGAACACAAGCAGCAATGAACTGCTTGGATGCAGTGCAGACCATTAGACATTTAATTTGTTTATCAAGTAGCTTTTGTGCAGATATTGCACACTTCACATGGACTACAGAGAACACGGATTATTCCCAAAGCAATTTGATGTATCTGTTTTTACACAATTCCCTAGTTGCAATATGACATGCTAGCCATGCTATAAATTGAGCAAGAGACAATAAAGAACTGTGTTTCTACTGTTTGCAATCACACCACAGTGGTGGGGGATACCCATGTGATCTTGATAATGAAAGCTATTTTTTCACTTGCATTCTACTATTTTAATTCTTGGGTCCAACATATCAAGACACTATTAATTTCACCCTTGACAGAAAGGGCAATTTCAAAATTAAAAGTTATAAAATGTTCTCTTCCTTTATATGGGCATAATCCTGGTCACAACAATATTTCTATGCTAAAAATAGGGAATGTTTGGAGTAATTTGTGCTGAATCCCACAGAAACCCTTAAAATCATAACAGTGACCCTCAACCCTATCAGCAAACTAAACCCAGGTCAACATTTTCTTAACACAAATTGCTGCAGATTTTGGCTAGGTATGAAAAGCTTAGGCCTCATGGCAAAGGGCACAGAAATGTACACTTCCAAATGGCCTCATTCTCAAATGATGTACAACCATTGCCTACATCTCTTAAGACTAAAATGGGCATAAAACCATAGACAATGGAGAAAGGACACTGCAGGAGTAGGAAAGGTTAGCAGTTAACTTCTGTGAAAGGCAAGTTTAGGATCATAAAATTCAAGGTTAGGAGGGACCTTGAAATCACTGAGCCTGACATCCTGGATGTGATGGCACACCAAGTCCCATCCTACCTCCACCATCTAAGACATTAGGCACAGTAAAATAAACCTACAAAATAAAAATGAAGGCAGAAAGCAGTAAGAGACCAATGTGCACCAATGACAGAGGCCCAATAATGGCAGGGAATTCATTTGGCAAGTTATTTCCAAGTATGCTCAGAAAACACATACATACGAGACTTGCCCAACATGAAACATTGGCAGGGAAAGCAAATAAATAAATAAATAAATAAATTTAACATGTCACCAGGCAACCAGACCCAGAGAAAATTCCTCTCTCTCCTCTGAAATGGCAATCAGCAAGATCCACCAGTCAGTCATTCAAGAATATTTTCTGTTTTACCTCAGCACAAGACTCCACCTCCACCTCCAGCCATGACCATCTTTGTTGGGGTATAGGGTGGATTTTCTTTCCCTAACCCTACGGGCAACTTATTGAAGCATCAGATAAGGAAACGATCTTACTCACAATAGAAACTATCCAAACTAAGTGCAAGGAAAACGTGGACCCCTGGCTGTATACTAAAATACATAGTTACTTTTTACATCCCCAAAATAAACCACATTTTGTAAGAGAACCCCACCGTCTCGAAATGGAACTATTTAATAAAAGCCCACATAGGAAGCTAATATCCAGATTATACCAGATAGCCAGAAACATTTTCTACCTATCAGACACTGGGTATCTACTATCTATCCATATGGGGGGGAGGAGTTGCGGTTGATGATGGCTGAAGCACAGATGACAAGAATCTGTTCACATATGAGCACGATCCATGATGCTCAGGGAACCACAGATCAAATTGACTTTGCACTTTTACCTCACCCCTGAAAAGATTAATCAGGCAAATAGAGGGTACAGTGATCAGTGCTGGAGAGAATGTGGACAAAAGGGCACCTATATACACCACTGGTGGGAATGCCCCAAAATAAAGGCCTACTGGCAGAAAATATGGGGGGAAATTGAACAGAGTACCCACTTAACAATACACTTTACACCACAGCTGGCACTACTGGGCCTATGACCAAAAGAACTGGGAGAAAAAATAAATGTCCCTACCCGCAAAGCAATGAGTCTGGCAGCCATCCACACAATAGTCCATACGTGGAAATCCCCGGACAGACCAACGATGACTGATTGGATACAAAGACTGATTGGTTCTCATCGTAACCAAGCCAAGTACGTGCACTTGAGACCTCGCATCTTCATGAATGTTAGACCCCTTGTCTCTCCCTCTGTTCCCCTTCCTAAGTCTCTCCCCCAGCTCCTGTCTCTCAGATTGTAAGCCCTAGGGGCAGGGACCGTGTCTATTTTATTACTTTGTAAAGTGCCAGGTACACTGCTGGCGCTATATAAATGTTTGTTAATAATAAAGACTTTGCTATGTTCTCTCCATGGCCAGAATTGCAGCAGGACTCCATGATACCCTTGAAGAATTTTATTTGACCTGGAACCCTAGTTAGACTTTGATCACAAACAACGTAGATATGGAAAAGCAGGAACTCTCTATTAATCTACAGTCAATTTGACTCGCCAAACCGAATTGGTAAACCCAGATAGGAACAAGGACACTAACAAACTGCATCTCCAAATGCTGTTAAACTATAGAACCTTTATTATTATTTTATAGCTTAATTAACTTTTTTTTAAAACTTTTATAATTTTTGTACGTTGATTGTTAATGTGGATGAGAGATAAAGGTAAACATTAAGTACATGTTTGACAACAAACTAAATAAAAGCTTTTAAAACAAAACAAAACAAATAAGGAAGCCATCTTAAAATACCTTTGACACTTGAATCTGTCAAACTCTATCCAATCATCCTACTCATCCTCCTTTGTACTTGCTTTTGGCATAAAATTACTTTAAAAAATAATAAATAAAAAGTGTGTGACCAGAACTGTACATTGTTTTAGATTAAGTCTTACTGTTGCCTTATGCAGTAGTACTAACACCTCCCTATCACAACTGGAAATGTCTTGCCCAATACATCACGTTTGCCTTTTTCATTGCAGCACTGGTGGTTCAATTGATCAATTCAATTGTGGGTGGGGGACATGGCCTTTGCAAGTCACAAGAACGTGTCAGTTGCAAATGCCAATCTGGTGCGCTACCCCCTCCCCATGATCTGTTTTGGAGGGAGTGTGTGGCAACTTGCCTCCATGGCTGGGTTAGCTAGCTATCAATTGATAATTCCACTCTTTCCTTCTTTGTTATTCCCATCCGATGAGTCTCTGGTTTATAGGGAAGGGTTGTTAGTTTGTATCTTTGTGTTACTGAATTTCTTCAAACTTATGGAACCCCAAGCCATGAGGCTACCCAATTTTTATTGTTCAACATTCCAGTCTACTGAATAGTATAATCCCTCGCAATTTTGTGTAATCTTCAAGTTTCATCAACATGCTGTTCTGTTACTGTCATTGTCAAAATCATTAATGAAAGTATTAAATAAAATGGTCTCAACATCAATCCCAGAGAGACTTCTCCAATAAATTATCTGCAGCTTGTTAAGCTTTCTGTTACCTTCTTCATTTTTGTTTGTTGGTGGTGGTTTGGTAAGTATCATTTGATAATTTAAGATGCACTTCAAACATTATTAAACGATTAAAAGAAGGGTTAAGATACTATTGGGTATTCAGTTAGAACAAATAAAGCATATAGTACAGTGAGATCTAGGGCCTTCACATTTTCAAAGTAATGATTTTCAGTTTTCTTTTTTTTAAAAAGTACTCAATAAAATTAACTACTTACCGAACAAGTCTGAGTATAGCCTGTGGTAGAAGCTCAAATGTGAGGACGACACTTTTGCTATACGAACACTTCCCTGTGCCTCTAACTTAACGTCTGCTCTTTCACCAGGAGGAAAAGAATTTAATTTTTGGTTCTCTTTTCACTTAAACATGTAGAGGGGGAGGAATCTTATGTAAGTGCCAGCTTGGTTTGCTTGGAAGTTGTACTGTCTGGAAATATCCACCAGAAATAAATATTAGCCCTAGTTTTCAGGTTACGTTTTTCACTAGACTGAATTACTCAACCTTATCAAAAGCCAACAATAGGGGTTTCTAAATGAGCAACACGATGGGGGCGTCTGTGGCCTCTGAGTAGCACGGCCACGTATCACCCACCCAAGTGGAGTGTATGGGCAGGGATTCAAACAGGCAGCTGCCAGCATAGCTAACCCAGCCATGGAGGCAAGTTGCCACACACTCCCTCCAAAACAGATCATGGGGAGGGGGTAGCGCACCAGATTGGCATTTGCAACTGACACGTTCTTGTGACTTGCAAAGGCCATGTCCCCCACCCACAGTGCCTATGAGCAGCTGACCAGTCGGCCAGCATGGCTGGCCACTCCAGTTCATACGGGCAGGGGCTCTAAGGCCGCCTGTTGCCACGCAGCTATTTGGCTTGCCTTGCATGGAGAACTTCAGGCTTCTCGTCTAAAAACACCCATAGATAGAAAAGGAGGTCTGTTGAAGACAAATATTTCTGGGAGCAGTATTTATTTCACAAAATGCTATTCCCTGGCCATCTCACACCAAATCAGTTTTTACAAATTTTAGGAATTCTATAGAATCTAGTCCATCGACTGAAGGTGCAATTTTGAATAATGTGTTAATTTTTATTCTTTAAAATTCTAAACTGGATTTTTGTACAGTATTTCAATCATGAAAAGAACACCCTCATAAGCAAAGCAGTAAAAACACACTTGCCAGAGGCAACTGTGGAAGCTGGCGAGTGGCTGTTTCTAGCTCCACCTGCAGGGCCGAATCCAAGCACCACGGCTAAGGCACAGCACTGAATATGGGAAGGGACTCTCCAATTTTCCAGATGTTCAGCAGAAGGATGATGAGCATCCTGCATGCAACACCAAGTATCAGCCCAAGAGCTCTGGCTCAGAGCTGCATGCAGAACTCTCCAACTCGGATGACCATCAATACGGTAAGAAAGAGAGCCTTCTACCTCTTGCAGCTTTGAGCCCCAAGCCTAACACTGTAGGCTCTCTTACTATTCCCCCAATCAGATGGTCAGCAGGGTGGAGAAATGTTTCCCTCTTTCACTCTCCACCCTTCTTGCTGGCAAGTAGACTCCTATGCATATTTTCAACCGTGATGGCACACCGTGAGATCATGCACGGCCCTCACTCTGGGCAAGATCTGGCCTAGCCAAACATATGTGTTGGAGCCCAGGCCAGGGAGGGGTGACACGTGGACATGGGTCCACACAGCCCTGCCCCCGCGCTGCTGAGCACGGCCCACCCATCTCCCCGACGGGTGGATGTGGTGACCTATGAGGCTGCCACACCCACCCAGAGTATTGTCAGGCCCGAACTGGGGGTCAGGTAGAGCGGGCCCACTCTAACCCGGTCTGGAGACAGGCCTATCGCTGCCATGGCCCCGGGAAACCAAATTACAGCCCGAACTAAAAACTGCCATGGCCCGGGGAAATCCAGGCCCAGGGAAACATCTGGCAGGCTGGTTCAGATGTGACGGCACCACAGGATGCCACGTGGGTCAAAGCGTGGCCACCCGCAGTACCATCACATCTGAAAATACCCTATGCCTGCCCTGCTGATATTTTTTTTAATTAGAAAAAATAAACCAACAGTCCAGCTCGTAAGAAGTATTCATTTATGCCAAGCCAACAGGTTTTCTCTTTAAAGATTGTAAGTTGCAGCTACCAACAGTATAAACATAATGAAAACTCCAGTGTCAAGATGATGTTTTTTCATTACACAACACAGGATATTTTGACACAACTGGAGAAGAGATGCAGAGAAGGAAACATTTAGAAGAGGATTTCTTCTATCAAATGTTGGTTTCCTTGCTGTCTTGCAAACATTTTGGTTAAGACAAATTTACAGTAATTTATTTACTGAAAAGGATTGCTTTCTTGTGCTACACCACTACATATTTGGGTATTTATTCCAGTCTACTGAAGCATCAGTCTTTAAAGTTAAAATTTTAAGGCACCAGAACACACTATCATTTTTGCCATAATTAAATTTTCTGTTTTTTTATGCATCTTGAAAGACTATAGAACAAATTATGCCCCTCAAAAACCAAAACACACCCCACAGTAAAGTGACATGTTCACTGGGAATGAATCCAACAAAGCACAAGGAACTAAAACTTGGGACATTTTCATATTCTAGAAAACCAAATTCATGTCTGTAGACAAATATACTACTACATTTTTGTTGATATAATTAAACCTTTACCCTCCATCTTGGGGTCAAACTGAGCCCACCGAGCACAAAAAACCATTACAATATGTTAATTAGTAGCTCTTCAAGTTTGAGCTTTTAGGACATTGTCACTGGCACCTCTGGACATAACATACTAAAATTTCAGCCTAATACCTCCTACCGTTTGTCTCCTATAAACAAAAAAGTGGCATTTTTCAAATGGACCCCAGGTTTCCATAGAGTTTGCCTATTGGGGTCAAACTGACCCCCAGCCAATGCATTTCAATAGGGGTCAAATGAACCCCAGCTTAAAATAAACCAAAATAAACAGTTTTCAAGGACCATTCATATAGCAAGGGGACATGGAACTCAAGGCCACTTCAGACTGGCAGCAGCAATGAAAATTAACTCCTTCACTGCTATTCTTTTGTGCCTTTGTTTCATGGTTGAAAGAAACCATGAAAATATGCTAAGTATTGGGTCTACAACTTTGAGCTTGCAGCGCATTGTCATTGGTACCTCCGGCCATAACATACTCAAATTTCAGTCAGATCTCTCTTATCGTTTGTCTCCAGTGACCAAAAAAGTCCCAGGGCGCAAACGCACACAAGGTGTCAATGGAGTTTTCCTATTTGGTTTTACACAAACCTTTTCTGTTTCATTTTTTATTTGTTCAGGTAATGTTAGGTTTCATTTCTTCTGCCTAGTTTCAAGTTTCCCTTCTGGGATGAGTTTGTGGAGACAAAAAGTCAGGGAATGTTAGATTTCATTTCTTCGGCCTGCGTTTAAGTTTCCCTTCTGGGGTCAGTTTGTGTACATAAGAATCCTAGGCAAACAAAGAAATGCAAACAAGTTCTGAAGCAGCCTAGGCAACAACAAAAGAAATGCAAATAGCAGGCTGTAAAGGTGCTAAGTGTCCTTAGTAAAGCTAGACTAGAAGACACAGCCAGTAATTTGCAGGAGAGAATTTGCCTTTGGGGCGAATTTGGGGAGTGAGAACAATCCCCATACAACAGACTTTCATGTGTTTCTGTGGTGTGTGTGTGTGCTGCCAGGGCTTAGTTTGAAGGTTTTGGGGCACAGACTATGTTTTAGGGATAAAATAGACCCCACCTTTAATGGGTTTTTCCCATAGGGGAAATATTTACCCCAAGACCAGGCGATTGCAATTTTTTAAAGTCAGAAATTAAGCCTCCTGTGCAATTACTTCAACCTTTTGTTTGACTGCAAATGCCTCACAGGTGTCAAATGCTCCTAATTACACAACCTTTGTTTATCTCAGGCTGCCTCAAGGCGGCGGTGGTGCAGCCTCTGCTAAAGAAACCATTGCTTGACGTTGACTCCCCCACCAGCTATCAGCCAGTCTCTAACCTTCCCTTTTTAGGAAAGGTTATTGAACAGCTAGTGGCTCAACAGCTCCAAGGGCATCTCAACCACATCGGTTATCTGGATCTGTCACAGTCTGGTTTTTGTGCAGGGCATGGCACTGAGACAGCATTAGTGGCTTTGGTGGATGATCTACGCCGGGAAAAGGATAAGGGTCGATCGACCCTTTTGGTCCTATTAGATCTGTTGGCTGCATTTGATACCCTTGACCACAAGATGTTGGTGACGCGCCAGCAGGACGGTGCAGGGGTGGATGGGATCGTTCTTGAGTGGTTCCGCTCATTCCTGACCGGGAGAACTCAGCGTGTGGTGCTCGGTGATTATTTTTCATCTCACCGAGACCTCGTGTGCAGTCCCGCAGGGTTCTGTCTTGTCCCCTCTCCTGTTCAACGTGTACATGCAGCCGCTCGGCGAGGTGATCAGGGGGCACGGGGTGAAATGTCATCAGTATGCGGATGACACCCAACTGTACCTCTCATTTTCAACTGACCCAGGCCCAGCTGTCTCGGTGCTTACCCAGTGTTTGGCAGCTGTGGGGGACTGGATGAGGGCTAACCAACCAACTGAATCCTGACAAGATGGAGGTGATGTTAGTGGGTAAGTCGATGGACGACAAACCCCCTCAACTGAGGGGGCCGTCACCTCCATTGGCTTCTCAGGTGCAGAACTTGGGGGTGCTCCTTGATGCACAGCTCCGCCTGGATCTCCAGGTGGAGGCTGTGGTGAGGACTGCCTTCTGCCAGTTACATCTGGTGCGGCAGCTTCGACTGCTGGTTCGGTTCCAGATCTGGCCACGATCATCCATGCTTTTATCACCTCTTGGTTAGACTACTGTAACGCACTCTACGTGGGGCTACCTATGGTGACGGCTCGGAAGCTGCAGCTGGTGCAGAATGTGGTGGCCCGGTTCCTTGTGGGGCTGGGTCACCGGGAGCACATTATACCAATGCTCCGATCTCTGCACTGGCTGCCAATAGTCTTCCGGGCCTGATTCAAAGTGTTGGTTTTAACCTATAAAGCCTTACACGGTCTGGGTCCTGCCTGTTTGCGAGACTGCCTCACTCCCACGGCTTTGGACAGGCCCTTGCGGTCATCTGGGGGCGCCCTGTTGGAAGTCCCTCGGGTTTCCCAGGGGCCACGCAGGACAGGGCATTCTCGGTGGCTGCACTGCGTCTCTGGAATTTCCTCCCGGTGGGGACCCGTCTGGCCCCGGACCTCCCAGTTTTCCATAGGAATTTTAAGACCTGGCTGTTCTGTCAGGCATTTGGCAAGGGAGAAGGGTGAGGGTGGATGGGGGCTTTTCCTCCTCATTTTTACTATTGTTACTGTGTTATATGATGTTTTTATATGTTTTATAGTATTTTAATGATTTGATTTTGTTAGCCGTCCCGGGCTGCCTGGCAGGAGGGGTGGGGTATACATTTTTTTAATATATAAAGTAAATGAATATCTAACTTAAAAAGCATCATGGAAAATTTTTTATTAAAGGAGGACCAAAAAAATGTTTGTTAAAAAAAAATAATGAATCCATTAAATAGCATGGAGGTCGAACTGAAAGCAAAATGAACTGAGGTTTAGTATTTAGGTGTGTGAGAAACCGGAGATGCAAAAGGTGTTCAGAAAGTCACAAGTAGCTTATTAAAGCCACCCAAACACATCTCATAATATATAATGGGAGACTACAATCAAAATTAACGTGATATGGATGAGTGACGATACAAAGACAAGTTTCCCCTGCTTTTCCAAATTAACATTCATACCTTGCCCTATTTTCTTTCTACAGTTCATTCAAAAAACTTGGATGAATTTTCAAGCTATACTCCAGCAAACACTTCACAACATAATATTTTAGGGGATATTATTTGTGGAAAATGAAATAAAGAGATCCATGGGCTAATACACTAATCACTGTGTCCAAGAACCTCAACTAAGGCCTTAAAATTACCACTACAAAAATTTTACAGATCGTTATTAGATAATTTGTTTATCCCACCGGTTGTCTGCACACAGTATACACCCAGCACATTACAAAAGAAACGCCTTTTAGTACATCAGCTTTTCTAAATAATCAGAAAGTAGGAGTTCTAAATTCAAGTTGAACAGTAGCAAATTTTAATATCTGCCAAATGTGACTTGATTGTTTCATACAGATTCCAAGCTGTAACAATGAGAAATGCATTGATAAACTTAGTCATTTAAAAAGAAATAATTAGTCTACATTAGCTGTTGCATCTAATCAGGCAATTCAAAATTACCCTTGCTTTCTAATTAGAAGGAATGACTAACTTTTAAAAATGTTTTGGTTCTGTATGTCTAGATCATTTTCAACTCCAATTTCCATCAACCTGAAGTAAATATGGATGTGTACACATTGAGCAATAGCATGCAACAATGCTGTTTGAAAATGCCTAGACTATGAATAGTTTTCAGTTACATTTAATAAACAATACCTACACAAAACTGATTTTGTCATTCTACTGGAGGCTAAATATTTTTTTCTATGTATGGTGTTTCAAAATTCTAGTAAACACTCCTGCTTCTATGTGAGAAAGTTGTTTTAATAGTAACTGTAGGCAGTGATGTAATCACATGCAATTAGCAGCGCGTACTGTCCCTTCTTTCAAGGCAACTAAGAATTTCAGTATATTTATTTATTTATATTTTTATAACACCCTATCCCTGAAGACTACCAGGGTGGCTAACAACATGATAAAAAACATAAAATACAAAAGATAAACCCATAAAACCCACATAAAACCACCAGATTCTGCTTTCAGTTATAACAGAAGTAAATCAAGACCACCACCACCACTAGTTTTAAACAGATAAGTAAAAAACAGAGACAAAGATCAAAAATGTACTTTTAATTTATTAGTTCACTTTAGTTCCATTGTGTACTTAACCCCATTTCCAACTGTAAGCCTCATACCTTGGGCTATTAGATCATATCTGTACCATCTGTCCTGGGTAAAGGCCAACAAATTTCCTAGGCCTGAAGCAGGCCAGGACAGAATCTATGAACATCTTTCCCAGCTCCCACACTGCTTGGGTGGGAATAAACCCCTTGGTTCACGGGTGCGGGGTTTCCCAGACCCAGACATGAAAATGGAGGCAATCGGTCTAGTGGCTGTACTAGGGGAGGGACAGCCTGTTAACATGACCTCTACCAATTTGATGGATTTGGGCCAGGAGATCCTGACCCAACCACAGACTCAGTTGGAACGATCCCAAGTAAGGCTGAATATAGCTTTACGATTGGGACTTAGTAGCCAGCAGTCAATGGTTCCAGAACCATTGCAGGTGGCCCAAGTTTGTCCTCCTGATAGCCCAGCTAATTCAAGTGTTTTTTCGTTAGTAGAAAGATTGGCAAACAAAGTAGGGGTGTTTTTTACTGGGGAAGGCAACAATGGATGATCCAGCGCAGCTTTGGGATTTGTTTAGGAACCTTTCGGTTGTAGAGCAGGATCAGGATACCTTTATAACTAGGTTGCGATATATTAAAACTACTCCCAAGGTGTGAATATAGTGCACACTGCCCCCAGAGGAAGGATTAAAGGGGCATTAGGTAGTCTACGGGTTGATTTGGTAGATTTAACCGCGGTCCGTTATTTGGAAGAGGTCAAACATGGGGTACCATCCAATATACCCAATAGGGTTGTGGAAGTAGCCATTCCTGTGGATTCTGTCTATACGATGGAGGCAAATAGTAAGGCCCCCGGTGTGGTTAAAATACCATTAATAGGGGCTAACAGCAATACTGTAGTGCAATAGAGGCAGTCCCTCCATTAGGATGACATGCCGATTCGCCCTCCATAACATTGCTCGGATCCGCCCTTTTCTCTATCTCCTCGGCCAAAACCCTTGTTCATGCCATGGTTATCTCTCGCCTCGATTACTCCAACCTCCTCCTTGCTGGCCTCCCTCGCTCTCACCTGTCCCCCCTTATCGCAATGCAAAATTCTGCTGCCAAGGTCATTCACTCTGCCCGTCGCTTCGACCATGTGCAGCCTCTCCTCTTCTCTCTTCACTGGCTCCCCCTTCCTGAACGTATCCTGTTTAAACTCCTGGTATTCACGTTCAAAACACTCCACAACCAAGCTCCCCCTTACCTCTCGGACCTAATCTCCCTACGCACTCCTGCACGCGCTCTCCGCTCTTCCTCTGTCCCCTCCCTCACTCTCCCTCGTTTCTCCTGCTCACCTAACCGCCTTCGACCCTTCTCCCTCGCTGCCCCCCATGCCTGGAACTCCCTCCCTACCCACATCCGCCTTGCCCCCTCCCTCCGCTCCTTCAAATCCCTCCTCAAGACCCACTTTTTCCTCGCCGCCTTTCCCAATGCCTGCTAGTCGTTCCCCATATACTTACTGTCTGCCCTCCTCTGCAGACTGCTGCAACCAACCTGATTGTAACCAAGCCAAGCACACGCACCTGAGACTTCGCATCCGCCTGAATGTTTGTCTGTCTTCTCCCCTGTCTCTCCCACTGTCCCCTCTCCCTGTCTCCCGCTCCTTGTCTTTTAGATTGTAAGCCACAGGCAGGGACCGCGTCTATTTCTATGTTCTCTACAGCGCCAGGCATATGGCTGGCGCTATATAAAGTTTATTATAATAATAAAATAAAAATAATAATAATAATAATAATAATAATAATAATAATGGGGTTCCGTCTGATCATTCACTCTTGCAGGTTGATCAGAAGGTTGATGTGGGACAGGAAGAGTGGTCTCCCTTGCTAGTGAATAAAGGGCTTTTTAGCCTTGCCTCCTGGAACATATCGGGTATCAAGCCCAACATGAAGGACCAGGATTGGTTAGACTTCCTGGTGAGTTTTGACCTTTTGTGTTTTCAGGAGACATGGCTGAAACCAGATGAAGAGTTTGCCCTCGAAGGCTTTAAGACCTTTTCGCATGTGGGGTCAGAAAACAGAAAACAAGGGCCATATATAGGGGGGGCTTGCCTTCTGTGCATGTGATTCTGTAGGGATTCATTTTTCTCCTTTAAGGAGTATTAGGCCCGAATTTCAAGTTGGTAGAGTTCAGCCAGGTACTCAGAGGACAGATCAGTATATATTTTTTAGTATTTATATTCCTCCCACCATTTTGTTATATTAGAGATCCGATGTTTGGGCAGCCCATGAGAGCGTAATTTTGGATGTACAGGAAGTGTTTCCCTCTGCATCCATGGTATTGCTTGGGGATTGGAACACACAGTTAGGGGTGAATTGGGATGGGAATCGAGGAGTTCACTGCCTAAATTTTGCAGAAGATGACAGTAGTGCTCCTTGCCCACATCGATCTGAGCTTTTTCTAGGAGATCTGATCGGGAAGTTTGACTTTGCTATTTTAAACGACGATCATCTCAAAGATCCACAAGGGGGCTATACTTATGTTAGCCCCCAGGGAAGGAGTAAAATAGACCTAATTTTGGTCGAGGCCAGCATCCGAGATGCCTTTAGTGGGGTTGATTTACTTCCCAGACCAGAGAGTGAACACATTGTTTTGGCCACACAAGTGGGTTGCCTAGATCTGGTTACGGAAGCATACTGTAAGGCAACGCAGTAGGCTGGGGTTTTGAAGCCAAGAAAGCTATCTGGATCGGACTTCATAGGCAAAATTTATAAAATCTGTAACTCAGATAGGCTTTGTGGGCATGTGGAACTCATGAGACTAACAGATAAGTTGGAAACCCTGCTGTCAGCATTCTCCAATATCATGGGTTGCTTCCAGGAGGCCTTGGTATCTACAAATAACAACCGGTCTTTGGGGAATTCTCACCCATTTGATCTTGAATGCAAACTAAGGAAAACTAGCTTGGTCGTTCTCAGAAGGAGGTGGGTTATAGAGCAGGACATCACTCTTTGGGAAGATTGTCAAAGGGCCAGGGCTGATTATGCTCGTCTGTTAAAGCAGAAGAGTATCCACTCTAACAAAGTATGGGCTAGATCAGCAGTGGACCTCTCAACAGGCAACACAAGTAGGTTTTGGGCTAGCTTAAACTCGATAATTAAGCCCAGGAGAGGGTATAGGCAGGCAGCTATTTCTGCCTCCTCCTGGGAAACCTTTTTTGGTGAATTGTATGCTGACCGACAGATAGGTGTGGATGATCTTGACAGTAGAGCAAAGGGGCCCTCCTTAGGGGTAACGGTATGGGATCCCAATGATTTTTCGGAAGTAGTGATACGCGACAGTATTCTGGCCTTGAAGATACGTAAGGCGCCTGGCCCCAATTTTGTCACTTCGGAGATGCTTCAGGCTGCTCCCTTATGGTGGGCCTAATTGCTATCAGTGCTTTTTTTTGAAAGTTAGTCGTGTGTCCAGAATTCCCAAGCAGTGGGTATCAAGCTGGATAGTCCCTATTTTTAAGAAGAGTAACACCTGCAATCCTGATTGTTATAGGCCAATCAGCCTAATATCTACTATAGGCAAATTATATGCCAAACTGTTATTGCACCATCTTGAGAAGTGGGTGGAAGACCAGCCTCTGATACCGCAGGAACAATTCGGGTTCAGGAAGGGGAAATCAATGCTAGATTGTTGTTTTATCCTCCAGCACCTAGTATTTAAATACACGAAGATCAGGAAGGGGAAACTATATTTAGCTTTTGTGGACCTAACAAAGGCATTCGATTTGGTGCCCAGGTTATGGGCCAAGCTGAAGATGCTGGGCATTGACGATAGGCTTTTGGGTCCTATTATGCAGCTCTATGCGAACAACGAGGCCAGGGTAAAGTACGACTCTGGGCAGTTGCAGACCAACCCAATTTATATCGAACAGGGGGTTTGCCAGGGCTGTGTCCTGGCCCCATTGTTATTTAGTTTGTATATGGTGGATATGGTCCCTTGTATTAAAACAGCGGAAGTTTATGCACCCAGAGAAGGAAATGTCCAGATTTGTCTGCTGCAGTTCACAGATGATATGGTGCTTATATCATAGTCAGAAGTGGGACTTAGAAGGGCCATTGATAAGTTCCACTCATACTGCGTGACTAATGGTTTAGAGCTTAATCCAGGCAAATCTAAAGTACTGGTTGTGGGTAAAAAGGAAGCTTCCCTCCAAATAGAGGATGGCAGCAGGGGAGCTTGGGACAACATACTCATTTAATTACTTAGGGATCATATTCTCTAGCAGGTGCTCTTGGAATATCCATCTTGCCAACAGAGCACTTAAAGCACAGCAAGCTGCTCAGGCCCTTAACAAAGCAATTAATATTTCACGGGGAGTCACGATATCTGCTTTTTTGCAGGTATATGGCTCCAAGGTTCCAGCAATGGCTCTGTTTGGGCTTGAACTCATTCCCTTCCCTACTATTGGAGTGTTGGAAAGGGTCCAGAATGCTTTTCTGCGTAGACTTCTCTGAGTTGGTAGCAGCATTCCAGGCACTGTCCTTAGATTGGCGACAGGTATGCCCCCATTGGACTTGTTGGCAAAGTTATCTTTTATTCGTTACTGGCTGAGGTTATTAGCCTGCCAAGAATCCGACCTCCCTCTTTTATGTCTCAGGGAGGAACTTTTGTATTCAGGATCACGAACATATCCCTGGCTATTATATCTTGGGTGGTTACTCAAGAACCTTGGGTTTTCTTTTGAATATTTCTGTGGAAAACCTTTGGCTCAGGTTTGGCAGGAGATCAACTTAGAGCTAGGGACATCGCCCAACAAGGGGATTTGGCCGTATTGGGAACCTGGAAAGTTGCTCCTATGCTGGCTCAGATTAAGCATACTGGCTCATTTGAAACATATTTGGATAAGATCAGGGATCCTAGGCTTAGGCGGTGCTATATACTGGCAAGTTTTCATCTTGCCCAGAAAGCAGAAATGGAGGGAAGACAGGCCCGCATACATCTTGATCTGCAATGCTGCTTGCGCAGCCTGGGTGATGTGGAGACGGAGCACTTTTTGCTCCGCTGCCCATATTATGCCAACTTCCGGCAAGTTTGGCTGTCCCCCTTGTTGGTCAATGGGTTGATCTTTGTCTCTGATCGTTATCTCCAATACTTGATGGCACAGTATATGCTGTCCAATGAAAATGTTGAGGACTGCACTACTCCTCACTCACCCTCACCTATCTGCACAGAAACTGGGAGGAGTGGGGAGAGGATTCCCTTTCTGTGGCGGGAAATAAGGATTAGGGCTGAAACTTGATTCTCAGTTTCTTGTGTTTCTTGATAAGAATCAGCTGGATTCTTACAGACACACATGAGAAATCTAGAGGAACAAGCTACCCAGTGCTGATGGGGTGGGAGGAGGCGGCCACGCTGTTCCCTAGCCAGCTCTCGTACCTTGTCTTGGACTGGCCCAATTGCAAATTTTCAGGAATGGGACAGGAGGAGCAGGAGGGGACAGAATTAGCTGGTATCTTAGCATTCTATTGGCGATCAGGAGTCTGAGCTCCCAACAGAATGCTAAAAAGCTGTGCTGAGCCAAGATTGGGGGGGGGGGCAGAGGGGGGAGAAGAGTCCTTTCCAGATGGGAGGGGGAGCTGAAGTTAAGAGAGGCTCAGCACAGCTTTTTAGCATTCCGTCCAGGGACAAACAGGCCTCCGCCAGGAGGGAGTTCAACAGCCTTAGGACAGTCACCGAGAACACCCTTTCCAGGGTGCCCGTAAGAGAAACCCGGGGTACCTGAGAGGGCACCCCTGGCAGACCGCAGGGGCTACTCCAGAACATGGGGGGATGAGGCAGTCTCACAGGTAAGTGGGGCCTAAACCGTATATGGCTTCATAGGTTTAATACCAACACCTTGAATTGGGCCGGGAAGACAATAGGCAGCCAGTGCAGAGCACGGAGCACAGGAGTAATATGTTCTCAGTCCCCTGTCCCCATAAGGAGACGGGCCGCCGCATTCTGCACCAGCTGCAGTCTCCGAACCATCACCAGGGGTAGTCCTACGTAGAGCCCGTTGCAGTAATCCAGTCTCGAGGTAACAAAAGTCATGGATGATGGTGGCTAGGTTCGAGTCCGAGATATACGGCTGAAGCCGCCGTATCAGGTGTAATTGACAAAAAGTGCTCCTCGCCACAGCCACCACCTGGACCTCTATCAGGGCAGAAAGATCAATATGTTACCTGCCCAAGGAAACTCATCAAACCATACTTGCACTCCCTAGTTTTCTCTGCATAGCCCCTAAAAACCCAATTTACATTCCTAGTACTTTCTTGGAGGAACTTAATCTTTTTCGTAATTGGTTTATTTCTTACTATTGTTTCATTTGGATGAAAGAAATATCATTCCAAAAATGATATCAAATATTCCTTGTAGACCTAAGACTAGAAGCTTTAATTATTTTTGTTAATTTCAAGCTTTATTTTTAGGCCTTTGCTTTAAGAAGTTCAATATATCTGTATCCTCTGTCTCTATTAATCAGTCCAGGTGGTCATGTAGGTATGCACAAGTTCTTAAATGGAGCATTTCTAAGGTCTTATTTACTTACAAATTATTGGACTCATCTATTCACAGATAGGGCTTATGCAATTTGGTCTAATGGGCTGAAGAAAGTTGGAATAAATCAAAAGCTCTTTACTGAGGGCTGATGTGAGCTAGTAAGTCTCAATGATTTGTCAGATCACATTCCTAGAAAACAAGGGAATCAAATTTCTTTACTATGATTTTACCCAGATAAAAACATAGAGCGCGCCAACTTGGAAACTGGCACTGACTTTCATTCTGTACATGTTTATCTGGCATGTGTCCCAAATAAACTGTTTAGAGCCAAAATAGTTACTGAGCTTCATAAATTACATCAGGATGACAACACAGGACATTTTTTTATATATACACATACACACGCACTAAATAAGCTATTATATGAGAACTAGAACAGCATGTGTTCTTTTCATAAGCTGATGGCATGAGCAGAGGAAATGTTGACCCATTCATTAACTTGGTATGGAAAACCCAAGCTAAGATCCTTAAAAGCTTTCTACTGCTTTATTTGAATTGTTTGTCATGAACCTAACAAGGCTAAAAACAATGTGACAAGAGGGGTACAGTCCAACAATTTTCAGGGCCATGCAAAGGAACTCCTCAGATACTGTTTTTTGTTTGGTAATTTCCCCACAAATCCTAGTCATTACTCACAAGGAGTGTTGTGCTCCTGGTAAGTACAGCCAAAAATATATTGGCTTAAAGATGGAAGTCCACAATTCTTCTACATAGAATAGAAATGTAAAGGTTGGGGGTATGCCTTTAGAAAAGCTACAGAAACAGAGACGACATCCTTGTGTTTTGTGAGCATGTGGTGAAGACAATGGATTCTTATAGTTTTAATATGCAGGTGAGAGCTCTCTGTCCCCATCTCAAGTCATCCCCATTCTGACTACTATTAATTTTCTTTCAAATTAATCCAAAGTACAACTCAACCTGGAATTGATATGGTAATTGGTTTATTTCTTACTATTCTTTTATGAAGGTTAAGATGCAGATTTTAATCTCTTTCACTTGTGGACTTCAATTATTATTGTTTTTTAAACAAAAATACACGCAGCATACCATGTGACATTGAAACACTGATATAGTTATGCACTGTAGCTTAACTGAAATACATCAGTGAAAATTGTCTTCCCAGCTTGACCGAAACATGTCAACTTGACAAAACTTACAACTATAATCAAACGTTAACAAGAGCTTTAAGACGTATACATAACCACATAATTGTATTTATGTAGCTCTCCTCCCTTTTTTAAAAAGCTCTCCCACATGTCTCCTGTTATTATTTGCTATGCTGTGTTTAAATTTACAGAGTAAAACAATCCTGCATCATAAACAGTATTTGCGCATATGTTTTTATGGGGATCATCATCATTGGGGCAAAGGCTGGAAAGGTGAATTTTTATTTATTCATTTCATTTGATTTCTATAGCTGCCCCCTACTGCCACAGGAGCTTGGGGCGGCTCACAACAGCAGTTAAAAATACATATAAAAGATATATATCAAATGAATATAAAAGTTACATAAAATCACAACAAAAAACCTCCAAGTGAAGCTGAAACCCTTCCTGCCCCCTCCCAACCCCCCCACCCATCTCCCTCAATGAAAGCATCACTGAAAGCCTAGCAGAACAGCCAGGTCTTACGCAGTCTTTGGAATGAGGGAAGGCCCAGGGCCAAGCGGACCTCCGGCAGGAGGGAGTTCCACAGCCAAGGTAAAGTCACTGAGAACGCCATCTCAAGTCACCCCCCTCCCCCAAGATACTGGGGGACCCCTGAAATGAGTACTCCCAGCAGACCGCAGGGGGCAATCCATGATCCGGGAGTGAGGCATTTCTGCAGGTAGGCAGTGCCCAAGCCATGTAGGTATTGACCTATAAAGCCCAACACCTTGAATCGGGCCTGGAATACTATAGGCAGACAGTGCAAAGAACAGAGCACTGGTGTCATGTATCAGGCTATTCTTTTAAAGAAATATTTTATTTAATCTCTTTTCAGACTCCATATTTCCCATACTTGATAAAAAAAAAAGATTAAGTAAGGAAACACAACAAATTAGGGGAGGACTTCAATTAGAACCCACTGAAGTCTTAGAGTTCAGCAAGCTTGGACTTGGTATTTAGAGACCTTGCATTAAATTTTTATTCTGCAATACATTACAACAGCACCTGGCCACTCCAGCCAGGGTCCTGCTGTGCTAGACATTGCATTCTCTATCAAAGAGCTAATGACGTTTTGCCAAATCTTTTCTACACAGAAAGCAGAGACAAACCTGTACTTTATTACCTTTGGACCTGCCTAGGACTTCCGCATTCAAAAGTGCATAGTGTCCTCATCTCCCTTTCATTTCAATGGGAATGGAAGGCATACTGCTCCTTGCTAGAACAGCTCTGATGAAGACAATTCCTCTTATTTTTAGCAAAATGCAGAAACATATGCTAGAAAGTTTGTCTAGCATCTCAATCTGGAAGTTACTTACTGGTAACTGTCATTCCTTGAGATGGCTCTGTGCATTCCTACCGTTGGGTGCGTGTGCACAGCATACAGTCATTAGCATGGGACGAACCCCTCCCATACAGCATAAAGCTTGCCACGAACCAACATGAGGGTATAAAAGGGGTGGGGCCATTCAGTCCTCCTCACTTCCTTCAAACCGCTACCGATGTTAACTAGCAATACAATGGTAATTCCAGGTAGCAGGGAAGACAGGCAGGATGTGGGACTGCATGGAACCATTTTTAACCTGTTTTCCCTCCTCAAGTGGCTGCATGCATTCTCAGTGTTGGGAAATTAAAAAGCAGTATATCCAATTAGACGGAGGATCAAAGAATTAGCTCAAAATGTATTTTAGTATTGCTCTCCCAAATTTAGCATCCCTTTTCACTGCCAGAATCAATCAAGTAACGTTTCATAGATGTATGGCAGGATGATCAGGTTTCACCTGGCAAATTTCCACCACTAGGGCATGCCCTAATAAAGCTATGGAGGTGGAAATAGATCTCATCAAATGTGCTTTAAGCCCCTCTGTGGAAAGAGCACCCTTCTAAGGTGTAATAAAAAGTAATAATTTATGATCAACTTCAAAAAAAAATTGCATGGGGGGGGGAAAACTTCCCTTTGTGTGTTCCTTGGACTAAAATGAATAAAATCGTCATGTCTAAAGTCTCAAGTTCTATCCACATAGAAAGAAAGAGCCCTTTCCACATCTAGAGTATGTAGAGCTGTCTCTAAGTGACTGTATGGCCTAGCAAAAAATATTTGTATGCAAATTTCCTGGTTTAGATGAAAGGGCGTGACTATTTTAGGCAGGAAGGCTGGATCCTTTCATAGTACCACTTCGTCTTTGTGAAAATTGAGATACCGGTGAAGCTCTTAATACAGCAAGTTTGCTAATTGTTCTTGCTGACGTGACTGCCACTAGAAAAATTGTTTTCTGTAGACGGTATATTAGAGGTAGGTAAGCCATGGACTCAAAAGGAGGCTGCATCACTTTCGCTAAATCATGTTTAGATCCCACACTGGCATATGATGAGGTTTCGGCAGGTAAGTTACTCAGTCCTTTCAAGAAAGATTTGGAAATCTTGACTATAGACCTACCTTTGATATAATGTTTTGATGCAATGGCAGCAAGCTAGACCTTTATCGATGAATGGGAGAAGTTATTCTCCTTCAAGTATAAAGTAGAAGAATAATATTTTCTGCAATGGACACTAAAGCCGGTTGAAGGCTAATTCTCTGCTCCTTCAAATCCCTCCTCAAGACCCACTCTTTCCTCGCCGCCTTTTCCATTGCCTGCTAGTCGTTCCCCATATACTTACTGTCTGCCCTCCTCTGCAGACTGCTGCAACCAACCTGATTGTAACCAAGCCAAGCACACACACGTGAGACTTTGCATCCGCCTGAATGTTTGTCTGTCTTCTCCCGTCTCTCCCACTGTCACCTCTCTCTGTCTCCCCTTCCTTGTCTTTTAGATTGTAAGCCACAGGCAGGGACCACATCTATTTCTATGTTCTGTACAGCGCCAGGCACATGACTGGCGCTATATAAATGTTTATTATAATAATAATAATAATAATAATAGAGAACCTGAGCCACTTGTGTCCAGAAGTTCATAAAGTGGGAAATTTTCTTGCATTGTCTATAATTTGCAGAACATTGTGAGGTATATCATTCTGCCTTTTACCCATGGAGCAACCACACTGTCCAATTCAATGCACTTGGGTCCTGGTGCAGGATTCTCCCCGTCTCTGGATAAAGGTCCACTGAAATTTTTAGAGGGAGTACATCAATCCGTAATTTTAGAATGGTTGAGTACCAATACTGATAGGGTTTAAGCCAGTGTGATCATAATCAAAAGTGCACTATCCTGCCAAACACCTTGCAAGATTCTGGTTATCAATGGGATTGGTGGGAACACATAGTGTAGCTTGAAATTCCACTGGATCATGAATGCATCTCGCAAGGTGTGAGGATCTAATCCTCCACAAGTACAGCAGCACATTATCTTCTCATTGTGTCATGAAGCAAGGAAGTCTACATCTGGCTGACCCCATATCATGAATAGTTCTTCTACTACATCAGCTTTCAACAGCCACTCTTGTTGTTCCAAAATGAACCTGCTTAGGAAGTCCACTTAGTTGTCTGCTCCTAGGATGCTTACAGCTCTGATGTAGATGTTGTGGCGGATATCCAAGTTAGCAGAAGAGATCTGGTGTAAGTGGGGTGATCTTGTCCCTTTCTTGCTTATTTAGTTGCCACATCAATGTTGCGTTGTCTGTCATTACTTGTATGTGTCCCTCGAGAAGTCTTCTGAAGTCTTTTAGAGTCAATTATATTGCCTTCAGTTCTATAAAGATGTGATATTCCCTTTCATCTGGAGACCAATGGCCCTATGATTGCAGGCCCTGTCAAGGAGCTCCCCAATATATCACGGATGCATCGGTTACCAAGATATCTGGAGTTGGCAGTTGAAAGGGCATTCCTTTCAGTACATGGCTGGAATCTGTCCCAGCATGCTAGGGAAGTCAGCACACTCGGTGGTACAGTAAGGATCTTGGACAGAGAAGTGATGTTTGGATGGTAATGATGAAAGAAATCCACCTTTGGAATGGTCAAAAATGTAGTGGGGTGACCATGGTCATCGAGGCGATTAAGTTCATGAGTGAAGAAAGGATTTCACCATGTGTGTAGGATGTTGTTTGAAGTACTAGATTGTGTTTCTGATGGTGAGAAACTTGTCTTTCTGGTATGACCACATTTTGTTTTAGTGCATGCAGGATTGTCCTGATGAAGTTTACTGTACGGACAGGTTCTAGGCTTATTTTTCATTGCCGACTACGAGCAGTAGGTTTTCTAGCATCGTTTCTGTTAAGACTCACATTTTCTCTTAATTTGTTGTGGGGTAGAGGCACAAAGCAGTCAAGTCTACATATGGAAAAATATGGATTCCTTCCATTCTCAATTCAGCTGTGACCGCTGCCATGGTCTTGGTGAACATTTGCAGTGCTGCTGAAAGACCAAGAGGAAGTACTTTGTAATGGTAATGCAAATCAACTATAGCAAAATGCAAGAATTTTCTGTGATTCCATCAAATAGGCATGTGGAGATAAGCATTCAAGTCAAGAGCTGCAAACCAATCCTCTTTTGTTAGAGGGGCCAACAAATTCAGAATGGTTAAAATTTTGAATTTCAATTTCCTTATGAATTGGTTTAATTTTCTAAGATCCAGGATAGGTCTAGGTCCTCCATCCTTTTTTTGAACCACAAAGTAAGGTGAATAAAACCCTCTAATAGTGTGTAGATAGCACCAGCTGAATAGGTGCTGGTGCTATGAGTAAAAGTAGATTATGTCTCAAGTTGCTGCCAAAAGGAGCACTTGCACCAACCAAAGTGGAAGACAATGTCTAACTTTGCTCACCTATTCAAGCCACTGGAGGCTAAATGGCTGAGTGGAGTCCCCTGGGTTAGGGGTTGTTTGGCCAGCCCTAAGGCCTGAAAGGGGACCTATGGAGATCAAATAAAATCTTCATCTAAGAATATGGTTCTTAAAATTACATTCTTTAGAGCTTTTTGATCAGCTCCTGGATGTTAAGAGAAAATGTTTAAGTGAATTAAGGTTTATGGGTTATAGAACCAGAATAGAGAACTTTTTAGATACTAATTGTACAAAGACAGCAATGTTATAAAACAAACAGTGGCCTTTGAAACTGATCTACAAAAAGTGTACTGCTTTTGTTTAGCACTGCACCATTCAAATGTGAAAAAGGAGATAAGATTTACAGAGTTAAAATATAACAATTCTCAACAGGAAGGGAGAAAAAGAATATGAAAGGCGTGTGATGTCTTGGCATGACTCAAAGAAAAAGGCTATCAACCTAAGGAAGGGTAGGCTAAAGCCTACTCCCTGCAGAGTGCTGGATAATGTTCACTAGGTGGGCTAAGGTGCACTGTCTAATTTAAAGAGCGCTTGCAAGGTAGTCTGGTGTCTCAACCTATCAAGGAGTTGTTTTTTTTTTATTTTAATATTCATGTTACAAGCCTCTGGTTAGGTGGCTTGATTCTCCTATCACAATAGTGAAAAAATTCACAAATACTCTTCCATTACCAACTTTGGAGTGTATCTAAGAGGAGAATCTTTCCTGCATCCCAGAGAATGAAGCCCAGACTGATATTTGATTGAAAGTATCACTGCACTAGCTGGTAGGTCCAACCAAAATGGGCTTGGTTTGGGGGGAGGGGGGGGTGTTTAAAAACACAAACCAAAGATTAAACAAAACTGTGTAAAACTATTGTCATATTGAGAGAAGAGGACTGTCAAACAAAATTCGGAAAAACAAGTAGAAGGACTTACTTCTGTGTGTCTATTTCTAAGAGATGAGCGAGAGACAGTACCTTCAAGAGGAGCGGGGTAAAAATATAACAAATAAATAAGAGTCCAATGTCAGTTTGTGCCAGTGTTTCTCTTTGATTGCAGTCTCCAGCCTAGTCAGAGCAGATACCATCTTTGTTATACATTTGCAAAGTGCTTGGCACAAAGGGTGCCCTAGGCTATGATTGAAGTCCTAGCTTAGGCTCTGTAGTAGTACAAACAACAACAAATTGTCTGCCTAGAGAACAATGTCTCTATTGAATTCTTGTCAGATTATATTGTAAGAGGGAGAATACTTCCTCTGAACTTAAGCTATAATGTGTGTGAGGTACTCGTCACGTTGCTCCTCACTGTACTCACTGCCCCTGCTACGTGGCGCTGGCGTGCTCTGGCATTCGCTTTATAGGGATTGCCCCTGGCAGCTGTAGTCACTCAGCCTTGTGCGCTGTTTTGGACCTTGGGACTGTGGTGTGGTGGTTGTGAAAGGGTGGTGCTTCGCTTTGTCAGCAGCTGGGAGGTGCTCGGGCTTGAACCGAGCCCTGTGCTGCAAGAGTAACTGAGTGACTACAGCTGCCAGGGGGAATCCCCATAAAGCGAACGCCAGAGCATGCCAGTGCTGCGCGCGCAAGGGCAGTGTGCACAAAGACACGCCCTTGTGCGCATGGCCTTCGGCGCAGGCCGGGCATAGGGCTTTTCCCCATAGGTGTCCACATACGGTCCAACTGTTATTGGGGGATTGGGTTACTGGGGTATTGACAGAGTTGGGGATTGAATTGTTTTGCCTTAGCTGAGATGGATACCAGCGGCACATGTCCTAAAAGAGCAAGGCCGATGGCCACTGGTACCCAGCCACCAGATAAACAGTGGATTGATAGCTTTCTTATGACCAAACAATTAGATCTTGAGGCCATACCCGCGGCAGAGGTGGAACTTTCAAACCGGTTTTTCCCCCTGATAAGTGAGCAAGTCTTAGCTGCTCAGAACGTAGTTTGCGTTAAGGAAACAACTGGGGAGGCTGGAAAATGTTTCCCCCACCAAGGTGCCATTAAAAGTTCATGTCTTGAAGATAAACCCGGGGATAGATTCTCCTTGAGAGACTATCCCCCCCGAAGCATTACTAGGGGAGCACGTGCAGCTTACAGCTTTCACGGTGGAAACTGTGTTCCACCAACTGAACTCCTTGTCAGTGAAAGTTGACAGTCTCATGAGTATGGCTAGGCAAGGTATTATGGCAAGAAGTGTTTCTAATCAGTTGGGGTTTGAGAAAAAAGATCATTCTGTAAGCTCTAACACAGTTCTGAGGTGGCCACTTTCCTTATGTGTAAATGGAGTTGATCTATCCACAGAGGATGATGATAGTTGTAAAAGGGTTACCTTGGCACTGGATAAATTAGTAGTTACAGCTCTCCCTTTGATAGGGGGCCACCTTCCAGCATGGGATACCACCCTTGATGTTGCAGAACATTTTAGGTTTCTGCTAAAGTTAAAAATAACATGGGGGGATATTGATTCAGTAGCCCATCTCTCTAATAGAAGGGGCAGATGCTCTGTACTGATTTACTTTAAGTCCCCGGCTATGCTTAAGGTTATTTTGGAAAAGCATCATGTCCTTGACAGGAGTAAAATTTTTGTGACCCGGGTTTTTCAGGAAGGGAGATCTTTGAGGAAGGAAACCCATTTAGGGTTGTTCAGGTTAGAAAATGGTAGTCATGCTTCCCCTCGCTTGTATCTGCAGACTGTTCCATCATATAAAGAAAACAGGCTGATTGTGCTAGAAGCCCCCCTGAAATGATGGAAATTCAGAAAAAGCAGAGTGTTCAAGTGCCGGATGCTGGTCCTACTGGTTTGTTCTCTTCCCCAAGGGTCAAACTCAAATTCTGAAGTGAATATCTCATTTATATGACCATCTGAGAGGTAGAAAGAATCTAAAAAAGGGAGCGGTGTCTCTGGCTAAATCAACCTCCAAGTTATGGGACGAAGGGGATTCAGGCAATCATATCTTTCCCCAAGATAAGAGGTAGCTGTCTCTCTCCAACAATAGTGAAAAATCAGGTGTGAGGTACTCATTGTTAACAGTAAAAAAAAAAAAATTCCTCAGGGGAAAAAAAAAGGTATGTTTGTTATACATGCCTCCCTGTAAACTGAGCAAGCAAGCTTTGAAAGCCTAAGTATTATTATTATTATTATTATAAGTATTTATATAGAGCAAGCAATGTACCTGGCGCTTTACAAAAAAGATAGACATGGTTTCTGCCTGAGAGCTTATAATCTCAAAACAGGGGGAGGGAAGAACAGAGGAGAGACAAGGGATGAGACATTCATGAGAACTCAGGTACACTTTCTTGGCTTGGTTACAGTAAACTGGGAGCTTACAAATAACAGGTGGGGGATAAAGCCTGGGTGGGGATGATTAGCAGGAGTCTGGAATAGCAGAGCGGAAGAGGAGGGACTTGAAGGTGTGGAGGGTGGGGGCAAGGCGGACAAGGGCAGGGAGGGAGTTCCAGGTGTGCGGGGCAGCAAGCGAGAAGGGACAAAGGTGGTTTGGGGAGCAGGGGAGGCGTGGGAGGGTGAGGGAGGGGATGGAACAGGAGCAGAGTGCTCAAACAGGGGTTCAGAGGGAGATCAGGGCAGAGAGGTAGTGGGGAGCGAGGTTGTGAAGGGCTTTGTAAGTGAAGACAAGGAGCTTGTGCAGAATACATTCAGGAAGAGGGAGCCAGTGGAGAGAGGAGAGGCTGCACATGGTCAAAGTAACGGGCTAGGTGGATGTTCCAGGCAGCAGAGTTTTGAACAGAGATGAGGGAAGAAAGGTGAGAGCGCGGGAACACCAGCGAGGAGGAGGTTACAGTAGTCGAGGCGTGAGATGACTAGGGCATGGATGAGAGTTTTGTCAGAGGAGAAAGACAGAAAAGGGCGGATCTTTGCAATGTTGTGGAGGGAGAAGCTGCAGGATTTGGCCACGGAGTCAATGTAGGGTTTGAAGGTAAGGTGCGAGTCGAAGATGAAGCCCAAGCTACGGGCTTGGGGGACAGGGAGGATGGAGACGGCATCAATGGCAATTGACAGGGAAGAGGAAGGGTTGGGAGAGAAGATAAGTTCAGTTTTCGCCATGTTCAGTTTAAGTTGGCATTGGGACATCCAGGCGGAGCTATCAGAGTGACAGTTGGTGTGACAAGCTCAAACAAAGGAGGAGAGGGAAGGAGTGACGAGATAGAGTTGAGTCAGACCAAGTGGTATTGGAAGCCGTGAGAGGCAGAGTTTGCCTAGGGATTGGGTGTAGACAGAAAAGAGGAGAGTGCCAAGGACAGAGCCTTGGGGAACTCCGACCAAGAGGGGTAGGAAGGAGGAGGGGGAGGAGTTAGGAAGAGATACATTCAAGGAGCGGTCAGAAAGGTAGGAGGAGAACCAGTCGAGGACAGAGTCCCGGAATCCCAGGGAGTGAAGCGATTCAAGCAGGAGCGAGTGGACATCAGTGTCGAAGGCGGCAGAGATGAAGGAGGACAAGAATAAAGGCGCTTGGATTTAGCCACAAGATGGACTGTTGGTGATCTTAGCAAAAGCAGTTTCAGTGGAGTGAAGGGGCTGGAAGCCAGATTGGAGGGAGTCAAGGGAGGAGTTGGCGGGGAGGAGTTCGAGGCAATGGCAGCAGACAACGCATTCAAGGAGCTTGGAAGCAAAAGGAAGGAGTGAGACAGGACTGTAATTAGAGGGTTCAGAAGGATCCAGAGTGGACTTTTTGAGGATGGGGGAAGACAGTGGCATGTTTAAAGGCCTGTCTCTTATACACATCTAGATGTGTATAAGAGACAGGGAGAGAGGTGGGGGGAAGAGGGGGTAGTAGTAGGGGGAGAGGACTTGGAAGCGGTTTCCAGGCGGATCTTGTCGATCTTAGAGGTGAAAGAGAGAGCAAAATCCTGAGCAGACAGATAAGAGGGAGGAGGAGGACAGGGGGACCTGAGAAGGGAGTCAAAGGTGGAGAAGGTCCTGGGAGCAGGACTCAAGGAAAAACTTAACATTAATTTTATTTATCTGTAACTTGGAACAGGTTATAAACCAACCATATTTATTCCTCATGAACTCTCTTGCATTATTTGAGCACCTTCTGGCAGAGGGTTAAAATACTAAGCCAAATTACTTGTGACATTATGGAGTGATGCATTTTGGGATACCTTATGTGAACCAGAAAGTACCAAGTGAAAATTTATGTTTAAGGACAGCTATTGAACTTCTATACAAAATGCCCACATCAGTCCATTATTGTGTTATTACTACAGAGGATCAAGTAGACATTCATCTGGATTTCACTTGTTTCACTTTTATCTTTCCATATCACTGCTGAGAGTGTAATTGTATTGTCATTTTTCACCTTTACCTTTTCACCCACTGGGAGGGGCCAGGAAGTGGCCAGAAGGAGCAGCCAAAGAGCGCTGAAAGCAGCAGACACTGCTGCTGCTCTGGAGAATGGGGAGGGAGGAGAGCCCTGGCAGCCCCCCCACCCCCCAATGCAGCCTGGGGGAGGGGAAGCCAAGTAGGCTCTGCACTGCATCTGGGAGGCTGGAGGAGCACAGAGTAGTGAGGCACAGAAATCGGGCCCCAAGCCTCCCAGACTCCCGCAGAAAAAAATTTTTAAAAAAATTCCGTGGGAGAATTGTTGTCCTGGCGCATAAGCTTTCTATACACATAGACCCCAATCTATCTCTGTGCCACTGTGAGAGGACGATGCACCAGCGGAAGATGCCAATACGCCAGAGCCTACTGCATCTCATTCCCGTGCAAGGAGGACTGGTCTGGGATGTGGGCAGAGCCTGGAACAAGGCCGGGAATGAATGAGGGGCAGATACAACAGAATAGGAGGGCGGGGCTGGGGTCAGACCAATGGCTGCAGCATGAGGCAAGTTGAAGAATGCTTTGAGCAGGGCTTGGGTCATGGTGCTGGCTGGCCACGTGGTGACTCCTAGAGTCTTCATAAATAGAGCTGTGCCACTCCCATGTGTGTCAGGAGTGCACTACACATCCCGTCCACTCCCAGGAGGGGAATAACTGTGAAGCAGGGCAGGTCCATCTCTTGCCCACCATCATAGCAAGTCTGCATGTTGCCTGGTCCCTTTGCCCTGCCACCGCTCAATGCGGGCGTGGTTCGGGTCCATCAGGGCTGGGTGCATGCACCTTTAGCCCTTGCCAGTCATAACGTAAGAAGTGCTATACTGGGTCAGACCAGTGGTCCATCGAACCCAGCATCCATCTCCAACAGTGGCCAATCTGTGTCTCTTGGAAGTACCCCCCCAACAGGTCACAATGGGGCAATCAATTCCGTTGTTCACTCCCAGCTCTGGACAGTAAGGTTACATTCCCCAAACCTACCTGGCTAATAACCACTAATGGACCTATCCTGCAGAAACTCATTCAACCCTTTCTTAAACCCAACTATATTACTAGCCTTGACCACATCTTCTGGCAACAAGTTCCTCAACTTAATTGTGCGTTGAGTGAAACAAAACTTTATTTTAATTGTTTTAAATCTGCTACCTGTAAATTTCATGGAGTGTCCCCAAGTTCTAGAACTATTTCAGTGGGTAAATAACTGTTCCCTATTAACATATTCTACACCACTTATAATTTTATCAACCACCATATCCCTTCTCAGTCATCTCTTTTCCAAGCTTAAGAGCCCCAACCTATCCAGACTCTCTTCATAGGGGAGCCATTCCAAACCCTTATTTTTGTTTCCCTTCTCTGTACCTTTTCTATTTCTACTGTATCTTTTTTGAGATGGGCGACCAGAACTGCACACAATATTCAAGGAGTTGTCACACCATAGATTTGTATAGTGGCATTATATTTTCAGTTTTATTCTCTGTCCTTCTACTGGCTCAAAGCAATGAGCTCAGTGGCAGTCTGTCCAAGTCCCACCGGGGGATCCCATCCCATACATGTGCTGGTCCCACCACAACCCCTGTGCAGGGAGCAGGTGCTGCTTCTGTTGCTCTTGAGTTGCTGACTGCTGTAGCGTTCCCATGCACAGATCTCTCCAGACATCAGGTGCAGTGCTCGGGCTGCTGCTCTGTCTAACTCTGTGAAGAGCAACTAATCGATTAGCTCTTCACTACTGTGTGACTGGGTGTTTCTGCCCCTTCTCTCTGCTGTATCATGGAGCAGGGAAGAGTTGATCAGTTAGTTGCTGACTTTCTAGCCCAGGCTACTGCTCTAGGCTTGGGAGCTCTGTACCCAGGGTCTGAAGAGATCCACACACAGGTACACTACAGAAGTTTAGCTCATGCCAGGTTCTGGGGACATAGATGCAGAAACACCTCCTCAAATGGGGGGGGGGGGAGACAAGTGTGTGCATGTGAGGGTGATCAAGAGGTAAATGATAATCTTCCCCACGCATGTCTCCAGCCCCACTGGGTTCTTTGGGCACCAGTTGTCTGTTGCATAGTCACTGGAGCAGTGCAGGCATCCCAAGGGGCATTGGAGGCCCCAAACCAGGGGTGTGCCAGCCCCATTGGGGGGCATGGTGATGCTCTGGGTTGTCATGGCATCCCTATGGGGTGTGTGTGTCATGTTTTGCTGTGCAACCCTGTGCTCCCTGGCAGAGGGGGTGTGGCCAGTATTTGCAAGGGGTTGATGATGTTTGCTCAGTGGTGCTGCCATGGCCACCAGTGTTCCACGGCAACCAGGCAGCTCCACAGGCACAATGTGATGGGGCGCCAACACTTGGGCCAGACTGCCACCAAAGCATCAGTGGAATGTTTAGCTGGATCAGCGTCTTAGAAGTCACTAAACGTTATTGTACAATGCTGAACAAGAATGTTCCATCAGACACCTAGATATTACAAATCAATTCACTGGCTGGTGAAGAAGCCAGTTCAAAAGAAGTTCTTTATGTACAGATTTCTCAGGTAGCTGTCCAAGAGTAGATTACAATGTTTAGGACCTATCTCGTATGGACTGATCATACTGGTCCACTGTCTCATTTTGATAGCAACTGGGAATTTAACACTCAACTCCGCACCTAGCCTTCCATCAAGCTGTGCCTGAGGTGGATGGGGAAAAAAGACTTTGCTTCCAACTTAAAAGATTACACACTTCTACTAATGCTGTAGCAGGAATATAAAAGCAGAACAAAGAGGAGCAGCCGTAAGTGTATTCAATATTGCTACTGACCTTTCTCTCAAAAGCAGAACATTCCTTTAATACGAAGTATCCTTTCTTATATTGCCACTGAAACAGGGTGCGGTGTCACAGGGCGAGTCTCCACAGGATCTGACCCTCGAGTTCCTCTCAGTAGGGACATGGGGTTCCAATATCACTCACCAGAGTCTCTTATGGGGATTAACTTTATTACAGTTCATGCACAATACAGTACAGTACTTCAGTCTATAACAGTATCTTCACCTATATCTCAGCCTTACTGATGCTGGGAATTCAATCCCTCCAGCATCCCGAGCCCTATGTATAACTCCAGCCATGCCCAGCCCAGCCAGGCATCCATCCACTAGCTGGCTCACTCACAGTTCTAGGCTTGGCTCCTTTCAGCAATCTGGCCAGCAGCAAAGTCAAAGCAGCCTTCTCCACTAGCAGGGTTTCAGCACCATGGATAGCTGTCCTGTTAGGGAAGCCCAGGAGATGTGCTCCCTCCAGCAGTCAGGCCCAGACTGAGCTGCTTTCTGTCTTGCAGCCCCTTCCGCAGCAGGAGCGGGAGTGGCCACCTCTCCAGGCTGTCTGCCCTTAAAGGGTCAGTATCCTGCACTCCCCTTTACTGCTCAGCCAGTTTCTTACTCAGGCTGACCTTCTCTGACAGGGCTGGCATCGCCAAGTCCCACACCAGCACCACCCACCTGGCACCTAGTGCCTTAAAGGGGCAGCAACCCCACAAGGCTTCATTCTGCTACAGCTTCCATACAGTGATGCCTTCAAAGCAAGTTCATTTACAATTTCACTAAAGACATTTTATTCTCCCCTGTTCCCCAAAGTTACAAAGCTACTTGTAACAAATCTATGACTTACGGGGCCTTGTGTACACACACAAGCTTTTATTAGACAGGCCATTGAGACCAGCAAAGATCCAGCTAAACGGACAATAATTAAAGACACACACACCCCTTACAGTTACTTAGGAAAAGACTAGTTCCCACTGGTCATAATTACAACTTTTAAAGGAAACGCAATCTCTTCACCCAGTTTTCATGAGGTCTCTGAAGTGATTTAGCCAACTATAGTACCACTGCTACATATTGGCAATTTGAATTAAAAACAGGGCAAAGTTTTATTATTACTTGTCCCAAAGTTTTTGAATTAGTTTCCAAAAGACAAATGGATGACCCCTAATTCATTATCAATGGAAGAAGTTTCACTGGTTTCAGTGGGGCCAAGACTTCATCCTACAAGTTTATCAAAACAAGACAATTAAATCTTGTAAGGGAGGGATTTTTGTGTGCCATAGTGGGCCAGTAACTGAACCACTGATGGGAAAAACAACAATTAAAAAGGGGTGGGGAGGGGATTTTCTAAGTAGTTGACCACACTTGTTGACTTCTTTACCACTCATAATATTCCCAGTATGGCCCTTTTTACACAGACGCTCTTAACACCCATAAAATGGGGGTTACATTTTATTATACATGTTGAAGGGCACCACTGCACCACCTCTGTGTGGAGATGGGTGGGGAGTATTTCCCTGGGTGGAGGCGTGTTGGCCGGGGCAAACACTCACCAACACCCACCGAAAGTGGCGTTTACACAGACGCTCCCACCCATCTCCACCCAGGGAAATGCTCCCCACCCACCGGCCAACACCCATCTCCACCCAGAGGAACTGGGTGGAGGCATCATGTGTGCACAGGGCCCATGGTGATTAGCTGCAGTGGTGCCCTGCAACATGTATAATAAAATGTAACCCCCATTTTATGGGTGTTGGAGCGTCTGTGTAAAAAGGGCCTAAGATATAGTTCAACAAGGGGGAGGAGGGGAGGGGGGGGGGAAATCTTAATTGTTTTTAGTTTTGACAACTTAGAACACGTACAATTTTGACAGTATCATGGTCTGCAACGCAGACTTTCCTGTGCTATACCTTTTTCTTACTAACCTTTTTAATGCAACTCCAATGTGAACAGTACAAACAATTGCCTGATCATCAAATGTAGGGAAAAGACTACTGGAGCAGAGAAGCCAGAAATATACTGTAACTAAATTTCCAGACTCAATTATTCCAGCTACAGAAATTGCTGCACACACAAACTGAAAGCTATGGTCGGCCTTTTCTATAGTTTCCAATATGAAAAGGGAAAAAGGGAAATACTATATTGGTCAAGAAAAGTGTTCATAAAACTTAAAATCCCCTTTCAAGAGAACATTCTCTAGGCTTGAAGCTTAAAGAAATATTACCCCAGGAACAGCAGCTTGTTTTGAGTGAGTTTATCTTTAGCATTTTTCATAGCCTTTCAAGAGTTTCAAATACAAAAGTGTCAAGTGGGGAAAATGTTAATCCCCCAGTTCTGGCAGATGGCTGGCATCAGGAGAAGGGGGAAGGAAACAATGGAATCATTGGTATGACCTACTACCAAGAAACAGAAATGGCCAACACCACATAAAGTGATTCTGTATAGTTCAAATGGGAACAAGATGCTAGTGTAAATAAAGGGGGGCGGGGGGGGGAAGAGGAGGAATGTAAAATTTCTCTCGATAACTCCTGGTATCAGTTTGAATATTTCATTCATTATGTTGCAAATGCTTGAAGTTTTTCCTCCAGCTCATTCAGCTCTGCCAGACAGTCATCAAGTAATGGAATGGAGTTCAACAAAAAACGAGCAAAATGCATACCACCACCTTAACGGTTAGAAGCATGCTGAGTCTTAATTTGGAAATCCTCCAGAAAAGCCAACATATATTAAAAATGAAAGTGTAAGTTTTAACACTCTGTTTACCTAGACATGGCAGAAATATCACCTTTTGGCTTAAATGGGACTCCTTAAGTGATCCGGAACAACTCTTCTCATGAGAAAGTTTGCAGCGTTAGAACTATAGTGTATGATTAAAATATGGTCACATATGCAGAAATGTGCTGGCTCCCTGATGGTTCGAGAGCCGCAAATAAAATTAATTCACAGATTCTACCTAACCCCGCAGAGGCTCCACCAGGGAAACAAGGGTTACAGTAATTTGTGCTGGCGGGAATGTGGGCAGATAGGTACTTATCTGCACCAATGGCGGGACTGCCCGGTAATAAA
The DNA here is from genome assembly GCA_003113815.1 of Sphenodon punctatus. Classification (NCBI taxonomy): domain Eukaryota; kingdom Metazoa; phylum Chordata; class Lepidosauria; order Sphenodontia; family Sphenodontidae; genus Sphenodon; species Sphenodon punctatus. The sequence goes on along the minus strand of QEPC01013874.1, from coordinate 2,850,813 downwards.
TAAGTTTTGGCAAAAAATATGGGGGAAAATAGAGAAGCAACAATATCTTGTAAGCCATAGTTAGCATTGCTGGGGCTCTGGCCCAAAGAACTGGAAAAACACTCCAAAGCTCCTGCTGGAAGGGCGATGATCCTGGCAGCCATCCATTCGAGTGGAAAACGCCAGGGGGCCCGACTACTCGAGATTGGATAAAAAGACTCTGGCACGTATTGACAATGGAAAGAATTTCAGTAGGGCTAAAGGATACATTAGAGAAGTTTTATGAAATATGGACTCCAACCTGGAGTTTGCTTGTGGAACATATAGACATGGATAAGACAAAAGCATCTCTTAACCTTAAATCAATCTGAAGTCTGGATCTATTTAGCTTTAAGGATGGAACCTGCATACACGAGAGAAATGCCTTTTTACTTTTGTATTTTTCATTATTATTTGTATTATTGGTTAGACGAACAGATATATGGATGAAAGAGTAGCAAAGTGAAGCTATCAAGAATATTGTGTGTATTTTATATATATGTTTCTGTTCATACTTGTCTTTAATCTGTGTTTGTATTTCAATTTAACAATAAAATAACTTTAAAACAAAACAAAAACCCCCAAACTATGAACCAATGTTCTGTTTCACTTGGAGATCCACCACCTGCAGCTCAAGAGCGAGCTTCCACACATGCACTGCTACCCAGACCCCCTTCTGCACAAATTAGACGCCTTCACTGCCACACATGATCACCATGACAACCTCGCTTTCTGACAAAAAAAAATCATACTATAGCACTACATAAAGTGTCTCATTTACCGCACAGTATTTTACTCCAATCCAGCAGAGCAAAGTACCTTAGTCTTATTATTGATCAGAATTTTTTTATTTTTTTTGCTGATGCCAGTCAATCTACAGTTACAAATCAATGAGGCCGATTCCAAGCCCCATGGACCAGCACACGCAGCACACATGGAGCATGCACACGTACGCATGCATCCCAGCATGAGGCCTGCAGCTCACACTCAAACCATGGGGATTCCACGCATTTGTGTGTTCAGTGATGCATGTGGGGTTTGGGATTGGACCCAATTTGTTTTGTACTAAACAGGGATTCAACCTCTGTGCTGGAGAAACAGTGCATCTGCCACAAACAGATATAAGCACTTACCATGTGGACACTGAACTTTCTTATGATTTACTCTAATTGGTTTAGGGGTCAAAAATTTAAATGCGTCCTTTACAAAATTAAATATCTTATCAGCCTTCTCTTTGTCCCAAATAGTCTTAACAAAAGGGTGTATAATACTCTTCAAACATTCCACGTGCTACAAGTTTACTGAAAACTTGTGGAAAGCAGAGAAGTTTTCAAATGTAGTCTAAGTTATTTAGATCTTTGTACACTGTATATATAATCACGACAATTGGTTACAGAGTTGGATCAACAGTACAGATAACTCCTAAGTAGGGCAACTGACAGATAACTCACCTAACCACCATCTTTCCTTTAAAGCAGATTTGTCACGGTACAAAAGTTCTACTGGTTGCAATAACTCGGAGGGAACGAGAGAGGCTAAAGACATGGACACAAGTTCTCACTGGTAGGTCACTTGATCTTTACTATTACTACTTTTTAAAAGGTTTTATGGCTGCATGCTAACTTTACTCAAGATGCATCAGTGTTTGAAAGAATGTCATTAACATTAGTGCCTCAGAGGCACTAAATGGGCCGCAGCAGAGGCGGCGATCTGTGTGAGAGCTGCACACTCATCCCCCAGGTACAGAGCAACCTGAATGGTCACCGGTTGCGCCATGCATTTGGGGAGGGGGGGGAGGGGTAAGGGATACGTGGGTCACAGGAGCACCCACTCCCCCTTCTCCCCCCCCATGCACACATTTACACAGGATGCTCCCCCGCATGGATAATGAGTGTCCATGCAGGGGAGCGTCTCATGTAAAAAGGGCCAGAGAACCTAGAGAAGAGTTATTATAAATCCAGACAATTCACAGTTCAGATTACAAGATATCCAGACTTAAGATATGAAAATGGTAAGTTAATGAACCCAAACAATTCTAGCCCCACTTTATAGTGACCTACCATGAGAGAGGAGAAAGCCAAGATATATTTTTTAAAAACAAAATTAGTTTAAAGAAGTCTACAACCACAACTCCTAACTGCTTTAGTCAGACAGTTATTCTGTGATGAAAGAGCACAGTTAAATTAAGGTTGCTTGGGTAACTTAAATGTGTAGTTCCATACCTCAGAATCGAGGTTAATTCTTCATTTTATGCATTTGTTATGCAGCACATATGCAATACTTCATACTTGCCAATATATGCTCCCAGACTAAACTCTTAACCGATTGTCTGGAAATTCTCTTGTAAGCAATTCTCTGTGGTTTCTTCCTTGACCCCAATTGTGATAATTTTAAAAACAGGTTTCATGTGCAAGCTACCATCTAACTTTTCATATGAGCATCTTTCTAGAAAGAAGGCTTTATCATTGTGAGCTTCCCTGAGCCTCCAGGAAAGGGTGACATTTAACTGTAAATAAATTCCATAATCAAAAAACCTCCAGCTTACAAGAAGAGTTAAGGCTCTTGCAANACCGTAGCTTCCGCCATTGGCCAGACAAACAAACAAAACAAAAACAGCCAGACCAACACATAACCATACAAATAAAACAGATAAAAGATAAACATTCAATTGACAGTTTCCTAATATACATCCATCTGGACTTCACAGTCCGACTATAAAAACATAATTTAATTTCTCACATATCATACTTAGCATGAACTATTACAGGAAATACCTTCATAGAAATCACTTTCCATATATAACCTTCTTAGCAATATCCTTGAATTCCAAGGGAACATTCCACCTATTTAGATCTCTCCTTAAATGCTAAAAGAAGAACGGTGGAAACCGCCACCAAGTCATCTGTGTGAGATAGATTAAGGAAATTGTAACTTAAGGCTCCCGCCTTAACGTCCGTGCCATGTTAGCTGTAAAAGACATTGTACAGTCTCACGTATTGTGTTTACTTACAACTTAGGTTCCATGCACCCACGCTTTGCCTTAATCTTTTCAGTCCCAAGTCTCTTCCCCTGCGGGTTGGGGGCAACACTGAAGCTGGAGACAGGAGGGCGTGAGTTGCCCCCTCAACACCTCCTTTCCCTCGATCCTTTCATTTCAGTTGGGGAGAATGGGACAGCTGACTAAAGGCTCATGACCGTCCCTCTTACCCATTAGTCCCCACTGCCCTCCCAGAGCACAGTGAAGCTGGGTACACAGTCTTATACAAATGTCTAATTAAAACTTTAAGTTGGGTACGCATTGAAATTAATAAAATGCAATGGCCATTGGAAGGAATGGAGGCAACAGCAGTGCCAATTTCTAAATAAATATTTTTCTCATTCCAACATCTAATTAAGTTACTGTGAAATAATACAACACAGCTGCATCTTTGGGATTACATGGGGAAGGCAAGAGGGTGTGAAATGATGGAGGCACCAGATGTAGTAAAGTGAATGGTTGGAATGACAGGGAAAAATACAAAGAGTTCAGGATCAAGTGGGTGAAATGACAGGAGGAATTAGAAACAGTTACAGTAATAAGGTTCTGAGTGAAATAACTGATTCAGAAGACTGATGGGATACCAGGGGGAGCAGTCCTATAGTTTTACCCACTTACCATACCCAACTCCCTATCCTTTGACTCCCAATAGCCTCCCTCCCTGTTATTCCACTTTCTCTGGTGTGTTTTTTTGGGGCATTCCACACACATCCTTAATTCTGTTCCATATGACATACAGATAAAACATTGCATTTCCCAGAACTTTCACGTTTTCTGTGAGGGGAGTGGGGGCTAGAGGGGCAAGTTGGACCCAGGACTCCTGGGTTGTTTGTTACAAGGTTGAGAGCAGGGGAAGAGGAGAACATGTTGGGAACCAGGACTATTGAGTTGCCTGTGAAGGGAGTGCAGCCTACTGGATTAGAGTGGCATGGAGAAGCTGGAAGGCAGGAGTCCCAAGTTCTCTGTTAAAGGGTTGGGGACAAATAGATTGGGGAGGGGGGGGGCAGGACTCCTAAGTTCTAAAAAAGAAATGGAGAGGGGCCAGTTCATGCCCTCCTGTCCTCAACTTCATTGTTGCCTATTCAGGCACCGTAAGTCATCTGGTCAAGCAATCAAATAAAACAGTGCAGGCTGTCCTTAATCACTCCTTGATGCTCTGGGAAGAATGTGCAGCTGTATCCTATCGCTTGCAGGGCTTTTAACAGAGCTGCAGTCCCACTAGCCCAGATGGTGCTGGGATAGGCCTCCAAGTTGGGGCACTGGCAGAAGCCAGAATCAGAAGCCCCTTCTGTCCTGGGCCACTCTACTGCTCCTAGATCAGATTACAGAGTATTCTGCTTCTGCTTTCCCTGTCCAAAGCATTTATTCAAATGGGGTCACAGCTTGCCCCCCAAAGCTTCAGCTCTCTCCCTTCCCCAGGCCTTTCTTCTCTTTCCCCAGCACTGATAGGCTCTAGCAAGCAGTGCCTGCTGAATTAGGGTCCCTAGGCTAACACTGTTTTTTCACATCATCATAGCTTTAAAACTACTAATTGAATTTACAAAAAATAAAATAAAAAACAAGACCACCAAGCCAAAAGGCTCCTCCTGGCAACCTTCTTGGATTTTTAAAAAAGGTTTACACCTCCCAACCAACACGAAAGCCCTCTACCCTGTCCAGATCGAGACGGTTGGACTGGCTGAAGAAAAAAAAAAGAAAACAGACTTCAAAGTGCAGTTTTTCACCTGCAATATCACACCTGTTCTCCAACCAATGCGGCTGAAATTTGGACAACTTGAACCACCTACACCAGTGATCTTCCACTACAAATTTCATTATCCTAACTTTAATCATGTCAATTTTATAACAAATAGAAAGTTCAGGCTATATAATTGAGCGTACAACATGCCTTAACTATAGAGCGGATCCTGCTGCTCTATAAGTATGTACTTGTAACTGGATCTGTACAAGTTGTTCCTGACTAAGGAAGAAGATGGTGTCAATAGTTGTCACACAAAGCACTTTGAGGCTGCACAAAAGATAAAAATCATACTTGTCCCATTTCTTTTTCTTTTCTTTCACTGCAGAAACAACTCATATTGTCTAATTTAAACCTTTAAAAATAAATATCTGAAATAGTTTCCCTGTGATGCAACAGGCTATGGTCTCTTTAACCCAGCCTGTCCATCACTGTGGCCCTCAAGAGGGGGGTATAAAGGCAGTGAAGGCTGCAAGGGAATTCGTGCTGGCTGGGAAGTCAAAAGGGGATGAGCTCCTCGGGGAGAAGTAGCCTAGGAAGTCTCCAAGGTCTTGAAATACAGAGATGTGAAAACAAGAGGAGAGAAGTGAACCACAGCACAGCAGGGTTTCTTGAGGGACATCTTGTTGCTGTGATTGTTCGGGAACTTTTGTTGGCTGGCAATTCATACACATGGGTGGGTGGGTGAACGATCATCTAACGTTTTCAACCTCCATTGTACAGGTCTCTGCACAATACACAGGGGAGAATGCAGGCAGCTGATTGCGCCTAGAGAAAAGGGGGAAAGAGGAGCAAGTGCTAAGCCTGAAGATGGGCCTTGAGAAGCTTTTAACATGGATGCCGGAGAGTTTACAGTGGCAAGCCATGCAGCAGCAGCAGCAACAACAACAAAGAGCTGCTACAGCAATTATTGACTCAGCAGCACCAACAAATGACACAACAGTTTTTCTTAGTTATTGTTTAATGTTTATTTTCTGTTTGTACTGCTATTTTATATATTTTCTTCTCTTTCGGGTTGCGAATTTAATTTTTTCTTTCATTTGCTTTGACAAGATATTTGTAATAGTAATATTTCAATAAAATTTTAAAAAATAAAAAGTTACACAGCAGTAACAGCAGGACCAATTGTTAAAAGATCTGTCTACTCTCTACCAGGCATATCAACAACAGTTGCTTCAGCAGATGCTGACTGTACGGGCTGCAATGGTGATGGAAGCCAGGACCAGGAGTACCAACTATCTCAATGAAATTAACTATGATGGACCCAGGAAATGCCCCAAAGTCTTTCTGGTCACTTTCAAAAGGGTGGACTTGGCAGTTGGCTGACCCAAAAAACACTTGGCTGTGTTGCTGACCCCAAGCCTCATGGTCCCAGCATAAGTGGCATATCGGGCTCTTAACTCCCAATGCTCAAGATTATAAATGCTGTGAAGGCTGCCATCCTGGACTATTTTGACATCACTGAGGAGACATACTGCTGCCAATTCTGGGAAGAACGATATCCCCCCAGCGCCTGGCCATGGGTGGCGGCACAGCAACTTTAACAACATTGCTGGCAATAGTTCAACCACAAGGCTCACACCAGGGCACAGATGCCAAGTTCGTGTTGCTGGAGTAGTTTGTTCACATACTGCCTGCTTTTTTTTTTTTTTGGGGGGGGGGGGGCGGCATGGGTCCTGAAGCATAATCCAGAGATGCTGGTTGAAACAGTATGACTGATGGAGAGCTACCTCACTGCTGAAGAGCCAGTGGCAAGGCCAGTCCTAAACCCTGCCAAATTATGAGGCAGGGGTCAGTCAAGCCTGCAGGAGGGGGATCCTCTGACCAACGGAAGACAGGAAAGCCCAGCGTGCTGGCTTTTGGACCTCCAGAGATTAAGAAAAAATCAGGACCTCCAGAGATTAAGAAAAAATCAGGACCCCACAAGGGATCTAGGACCATGAGAGTTCCTGGCTGTAGAGAGAGAGTGTCCTATGGGGCTTTCAGGTGAACTGGAAGGGGCAGATAATACAGGGACCTCTGACCCTAAGATAAGGGATGCCCTTCCCTATCCTGGGGGTGTGTTACCTAAAATGCCTGAGCTGCCTGCAAGAGAAAGATTGTCCATTCATGGACTGGAGCTATGCCCAGTTGTGAACTGCTGAGAACAAAGCATGGAAGAAGGCCTCCAGCCAACTAGATATTCCCTTACAGGTGGATGGATGAGAGGTGGTGGGTTTAGTAGACTATGTGGTCAAACACTTATTAGGGAAGGTGTACTACTGTGTAGCAGACCCCCAGCGTTGGGAGGGTGAGGACCTATGCATACTAATGCATCCAGATGGACATAAGGCCCTACCCCACAGGGGAAGTATGACTGTCCATACAATCCCATCGGAAGTATAGGACTTTCCATAAGATCCCACAGTGAGCCACCCCAAGCCTTTTTTAAAGCAAGGGTAGGATATAAATTTAAATAAATAAATGTCAGTGGTGCAGCCCCCACCCCTGGCTAGCCTATCCAGGGATTGTAGGGAGAGACTTAATCCAATTCAAGGATGTGCTAAGGGTAACAAAATAGGGCCTGACGGAAGAGGTCTATGAGGCCCAGGAAGAGGGGAATGAAGGGCGGAGGCAGGCAGAAGATGCTGGAGAGGGATCCTTAACAACGGAAGCCCATCATCAGGACTTATTTCCCCCCCAAACCAGACCCCATCGAAGGAGATAGTGAACTTCTGCTTACAAGGGACTTTACGCAGAACCAGAGGGAAGATACTGTTCTATGTCATACCAACAGGCAAGCGTAGATGATGAGATAGTAGACGCTTTGCAACTCCAACAGGGGCCCCAGTTCAAACTGCAAGATGACAAGTTATATTGCCTCAAGAAAGACAGGCAGATGGGAGAGTTAAGGGCCCAAGTGGTAGTGCCCCAGGGATATCTGAAGGAGGAGATCGGTCTGGCCCGCAGTATTACATGCACAGGCCACCTAGGTCAGGATTCCAAATGAAGTCAATTCTCCAAAGTATGAGACTTTTATTGAACCTGAACACCTGTTGAAGAAGCCATGTATGTGAGTGAAACATTGTTATCCTATTCAATTGTCTCTTCAGCTTTTCCTGGTTGTAATTGATCTGCTTAGCCTCATTTGTGACATGTAACTGATCTGCTTAGCTTCATTTGTGACATTGTTATTTAACTTAAGTATTCATGTAGTTATTTCCACTTCTGAGAATGTTTAGTCTTGCCCTTTTTGTGGCACTACTTTGTATGCTCTTACTGTAATAGCACTATTTATTGTAACGCATATAATCAACTTAATAAGAGACTTTTCCATACCTGAAAATCTGTTTTGAGGGTCTTCTAGACTGATAAATTGTTTTCCCATTAAGGTTCACTTTTGCCTCCAGATTCTGGAGCAGTTTATTTCATGTGATTATCAGGATCAGTCTAAGGCAGCCAACTAGCTACTTAACATGAATAAGCTGTTGAAACATAGCAAGGTCTAAAGTTTCATCTATGAATTGGAAAAGTATATGCCATCATAAAAGCTTTATTATATAGGTACAAACACCATAATGTACTATGGCTGCAGGCTTGTAAATAATAATGCTCATTTTCATTCTTATTTTTAGTACTTTAAAATTAGTGTACCTAAATATTTCTCTGATCCTGCAGTGCTTCAGTGCTAGTTTATTTCAAATACATTAGGAAAACTGCAGAATTGGGGCCTGAATTTGCTGGAAATGTTCTAGGAGGAAAGGCTCTCTGCAAACAGATTAATTCTCCTGCACGCAGCCAACTACAGGATGGCACCAAATACCTTCAATAGTAGCTGCAGTGATACTGCATTTATGCGTATACAACTCACAGTAGATAGATAAGATTAGATATACCAAGCTTTTGAATTAAACATTTTTAATAATTACAGGATTTTTCCACCCATAAAAGTTTGGTTATAGCCTGCACATCGTGGGATCATTACATTTTCAGCTAACTCATTGGCTTTCCTCTTTGGGAGGCATGGACGACAGTGCTCTCTGGTCTGTTATGGCACATGAGCAAAATTCTTAAATGAGCTACTACGGATATTAGTGTTTATGGCAATTAAAACAATACACAGTGGTTGGCTCAGTTGCTACTGTAGTGACAGCACCTTGCAAAAAAAGCTACTCCTAGCTTTTACTTAAAGCATTAGCCAGCCACATAATTTTGAATCTACAATAAGCTATAGTTTTGATTATAATTTTCTTGTATAAAAAGGAGTGAAGATGTATTATTGTTTAAACTGCAGAGGCTCATATGGGAAATGTTTAATACAGTGTACGTTAGATTTTATTAATATTCCATAATACTCATATGGGAAAAGTTGAATACACTGTACATTAGATTTTTCTTCACTCAACATGGAGCTACCCTTGGTGACAGTCCGGAAACTGCAGCTGGTGCAGAACGCAGCGGCGTGTCTCCTTAAGGGGACGAGTTGTCGCAAGCACATTACTCCAGTGCTCCATTCTTTGCACTGGCTGCCAATAGTCTTCTGGGCCCAATTCAAGATGTTGGTTTTGACCTTTAAAGCCCTGAATGACCTGGGCCCCACTTATCTGCAGGACCGCCTCACCCTCCACATCTTGATCTGCCTTTGCTGTCGGCCAGGGGTGCCCTCCTTGAGGTCCCCCAGGTTTCGACCATGAGGAGGGTGTTCTCGGTGGTCGCTCCATGGCTGTGGAACTCCCTCCCGTTGGAGGTCCGTCTGGCCTTAGACCTCCCATCTTTCCATGGACAGTAAGACCTGGCTGCTCCGCCAGGCTTTTCCTAAGGGAGACGGGTGGGTTGGGCTAGGGTGGGAGCTTTTTCTGGTTTGGGTTATTTTAATGTTTTATATTTTTTGATATTTGTTTTTAGGATGATGTTAGCCACCCCGAGATGCACAGCAGAAGGGGGCTGCATAAAAGTATGATAAAATAAATTAAATTAAATTAATTAAAGATTCCTAAAAAAAGGTATCAAATGCACAGCATAAGAAACAAAAATCCTTTATTGTATTCTCAAGGTGTGTGCTAAGGATAAGAGAAAATAGCAGCAAAAAAGAGATTCATAATCTTTTCCCTACTGCATTGATAATACTAAATTCCTCTCCCTCATCCTGATGTTCCATGGACATGTCTCCTCTTCCACTCATCTTCCACAGAAACCAAGCTTAAATTAGAGCTTATATGGTGCTCCTACACTTCTATTGTTAGTTTCTTCATTAATAAAGCAAGCCTCAAGAAGTGGATAATTTTTTGGATGATGCAGTGTAGGTTTCTGTTTCAGAGCACGTTGGGAAAGGTACTTGGTGCCAAAAACAAAGGAATTATTTCAGAAGGATCACTTCTGTTTACTTAGTGAATTGAGAGCACCAATTAATCTCATACACATGGCCACATAAGCAGCCAAAATAACTTTTCACTGGATTTAAAAAACGAGGATACTGCTATATTCCATTAACACATGCTTGAAACATACAAGTCCATCTGAATATTTTAGGAAGAAACCAAATACTGCTTTTAAGTGAAAATGCTCAACCAACTAGATGTTACTATTTATAAATACGTACATTTTCCTGCTTGAGAATGTAAGGGAAAGAGAAAACGCATTCCTCTGAGAGTCATGATATTGAGGTAATAAAGAAGTCAACTGATTGCTTTTATTAGAGCACTGGCAAATATTAGTGTTTGTACTATAATTTTCCACAATTATTGTTACTAATAATTTTTGCTAAAAAGCCATCATAGTTGAGTTATATACATGAGACTTCCGCTTGAGCACAAAATGACAACTCAAGATGCTGGTTTATTGGCTATTCAAAATTACCATACCAATCATGTGTTTTTTGTGTAGGACTACAATTGCTTTCAGTCAAGAATTGAATTAATCAGTACATGAAATGTCAGTTAATTTGACTCATCACAATATTCTAATAAAGCATTTTGATACTACTAAACTAACTATTATTTTATCATTAAAGCCAATTTCTCTCTTGAAAACATAGTTTAAGAGCCTTAAGTAAAACTTAAAAGTTTATCCTATGAAATACGTGACAGTCTTTTGCCTCCCAAGATAGTTCTGGTTTAATTTGTATTAATACTGTGTATTTCCACATGATAATTTTAAGAATCGAGCAGTCAGCCCAAGTATAAATTGTCAGTGTAAACCATCCCTCAGTTCCCTCTCACCAATTAAGCTGTAAGGTACGTGTTTCTGTGCACAGCACTAACCACCTGCTGACAAAGGGATTATTTAAACAAGTTACCCTTGAGTACTCTTGCCCTATAATACTTTTTCTGCTGGGGCAGAAACTTCAGTCTGAAGTGTACTCATGGATCCGGGTAAATTCTGAACCCAGAGTAGCTGTATTTACCCCGGAATAAACCATCCTACTTAAAATCAAGGCAACTGGTTAGTTACTCTGCGAGTGAAAAAAGTCTTGCACGCGTTTCTAAACTTCTCTGGAGTAAATTAGCCCAGGGCAAATTCCTCATGTGTAAGTAACAGCCTATACTGCTCAACGTTTCAGCCCAAAGTAAGGAATTCTAAGCATTTGGTTTAGGTCTTTTTATATAGTAGTAAGTTTGTTACATTTCTTTTGTTTGCTTTTGTTCTTTTACAGTTCAGGTTGGCAGTTTCATAATCTGACATTTTTATTATGCCTTCACCTTTCCAGTTTAGCAGGACTTGTGAAACATTACAGCCATAAGAGTTGAAAGAGACAACTCAGGAAAGAGACCATCTCAAAATGTCTTGTGTTTCACAACTAAGAGGAACATAAGTCTCTGTGTAGGCTGGAACTACTCTGAGAAGTGTTTATTGAGAAGTAAAAGTCAAAGCTTATAAAATACAACCATGGAAATATGAACTCCATTGTGCCATCCCTTCACCCACTCCTCTGGCATACACATAGTCTACATTATAGATTGCTAAATTTAACAACCTAGAATCCAGTAAGCAAAGTAGGATAATTTTCTAGTCCAACATTTCCAGTGTTGTTGCACTCTAGCAATCTCCTAGGAAAAGCAAAGTATTGTGCTCACATACCCAGTCTCCTAAACACACCCCACTAACTTTCAATCCCTGTCTAATGTTAATATCTGGTCTCTACTAATCTTATTCCCCCCCATCAGCTTCATGATTCTGTTGTTACTGGCTATATAGCGCGACTAAGATTTATACCTAGACACTTAAGTAGAAGGAAATAGTAGGGTGACAAGAAAGCATCTCTTTCTTGTGGCATCCAATTCCAGATACGTTGGTAGTTAACAATACATGCAATCATCCTCATTCATTTTAGTCACGTTTCATTTTTTGAATCTTGCCCAAATTAACCACTTCAGTGTTAGATGCATAAATACCTTATCTTTTCTTCAATCATATTTTAACATTTTAGTAGATGGGATATTTGTTCAACACTTTTGAGTATCTAAGCTAGCTGACAACACCCCTTTAAGCCTATGTTTTCTCTGGAAAATAGTCATATCCATCACTGGTTTGTCCCACGTCTGAGGAAGGAACCCTTTTTGCTATCACACAACATGATTGTCGGCACAATCCTGGCCGTTTAACACCAGTGCTAACACTTTAGTATCAGCACAAGTCCCATTAAAGTGAATAACATTTATGTTAAACAGCTAGAGGCTCATTCTGTAAATGGAGAGCCAATAATCAAATGTTTCTGGAGATTATGGTTTACTCCATGCAGTCACTATTTTCACTGTGTTGGTCTATCTTGGCTTTGTTTCCTGCATTATACGTATTGAATAGCAAGGCATGTTTTTCTAAACTTATCGTAAATGTAATACAGGTGGCCTAGGATTTTGTGACCTTTGTTCTTTTAAAGCTCTCTCGCAATAATACTAAGGAGGACATTTTAGGAAAAGTCAAACACTTCTTTTCACCAACTTTGAGAGGGGCTGATGGTCCTGCAGCACCCAACAAACCAAATTATATTTGCAGAGTGAGAGTTTCTCATGTTTATGCACATCTTAATGGAAACTTTATAGTTTTTTTTTTTGAAGTGTTTGAATAAGGAAGCAGTTCCATGCAAACACAAACCAATAGAGCCCATTTGGGGCGGGGGGGGGGGGGGGGGGGGAGGGGGGGGGGGGGGGGGGGGGGGGGGGGGGGGGGGGGAGCAGGAGCAGACAATGCTCAGTTTGGGGTCTATGTGGTTTCCCCCCCTTCCAGGTACATCTATTTCTACACAATTCATGGACCCTACTTATTTTGAGGCGTCTCGGAGTCTACCAAAATTGGTTGAAACTGGTGTGCGAGATCAAGAAGTTAATCGGGGGTGGGGGGGACTTATACCCTATATACATGCATGCATAAACTTTATTTCCACATAGGAAACAAAGCTGAAGCAGATGCAGTAGGATTTATACTCCAGAATGGTAGATTTAATACTGACTGTCACGCATTGATTTCTAAGCAAATGATTTCTACACTATTGAAGGCATTTTGGTCTTTACATAAAAGAGAACAGGACAGACATGCAACTTTTGACCTGTGTGTGTATGGCAGGATTTCTTGTTGGTTTTCTTTCAAATACTGTATAATCTTCAACTAGATTAAACAAGTTGTGGTTGCCCAGAAAAAAGACAAAAAAAAAAAACTGTTCATGGAAAAACAAAGTTCAGAAAGCCAAAATTCTGATAGATTAATTTAGCCTATGTTGTTGATGTTACCTTGCCAGTCAAGCTCTGCTAACAGTCTTTTAAATTAATTTTCTAGTCCTTAGAGAACTAACCACTTCTTGTATACCTTGCTACTCAAGAATATGAAATTAGTCTAAGATCCTTATTAAAATGCAATATTTTAACATACTATACATTATTCCAGACAACTGGTTTATACAGCCTAAATCAAAATAATGTGTAAGCAATAAAGATTAAAATGTCTGAGAAGTTATGCCTTGTAGGTACCATGAACACTACAACAGGAAGGGAATGACAAAGCCCCCTTGGATATTCACTAAGAGCTGCAAAAGCACATTTTCTAACCTACCTCTTCAGGTCAAGGGTAACAAAGAGCTGAATTTATAAAAGCCACTCATTTTTATTAAGCTATTATCATTCCAGGCCTGTGATCTGCAAAGAACTGCTTTAAATGAATAAAAATAAGCTGTTTCCATAGCAGACTCGGATTATGCTTTGCTAAAAATGAAGAAATAATGCCAGGCATTTTATAAACTCCTCTTGTCCCTCTCCCACAAGTATTTCTATAAACTCAAGGGAATAGGGACTCCTTTTTTAAATAAGATTTTGTTTCTTGCTACTTAGCCATAATAGGTTGGGAACATGTATAAATTGGGGCCTCTTCTAAAGTTCACTGAAGTCCAGTGGAAGGATTCAAACTGACTTCTATGAGCTCTAAAGCACATCTACTTATGCAGTGTTTATAATATTTGAATTGAGACCTGTTTTGGCACATTCTGCTGGCCCATTAAGCCTGTCCTCTCCTCAACTAAACAATAGTAGTGATCCAGTGTATTTTGACTGGTTGACTGACTATTTACACAATACCATCTCTAGGCCAAGCTCACCATGCTAAAACTAATTTTACAAAAACAAGGGCATTATACAGTCCATACCTCTGTTGGATCTAGCCATTTCCATGAGAGGATAGGACCCAATACAGAAAGAAGACTCCTCAAGCCGCTCATCTCTTTTCATCACCTGCCATGCCAGACTAGAATCTATACATGGCATCAAACAGCTACAATCTAACTTGATGGTTATAAGTCACAAGACCCGAAGACAAACCATTCTTGAACTGCCCCTTCTGGCCTCCAAAACAATCCTCCAACCAAGAGCAGACTCGCTGCTACCCAGGCCACTTCAAACCTCACAAAACAAGACCCTGCCAGAACAGCAGGTGTAAAACTTGCCAACACATTTCTACTGCAACCATTCTCTACACTCCACAGGGAAAACCATTCAAAATACAAGGGACATACACCTGCAAATCCAAGACCATTGTACACTCTCTTCAGTACACGCAACGCCCTCACAGAAGCTATGCTGGCGAAATCCATCAATCCTTATGCCAACAAATGAGCTTGTATAGAAAAGTAGTCATGGGCAAAGTCTGATTCTATTGTACGCATGCACTTGTCTCCCATTTAAGTGTCTGGCATCTACACCCCCTACCAAGTTACTTTTCTCCTATCAGAGTCAGAGTCACAAGGCTGGAAGGGATGTGGCAAAATGCCACGGGCACAGGCAAAGACAGCCGCTGACTCTGACAAAGACACCCAGCCCAAACCCAAGTCAGGCCTGATCCGAGCGCTAGGCCTCTAATCGAACACATGGGAAGGACCCCACATTCCTGAAATTCCTAAGCGGATTGGCTCGGACTGATCAGGGGGAATCTACCTTGGGCCAGGTGACCCGCCCGAATGAATCACCGGGGGGGGGGGGGGGGACTTTTAAAAGAACTGAGCAAGGGGCTTTTGTCTCTCTTACTCTCTCCTCACTCTCGCACGGAGATCTCTAGCAGACACTGCTAGACTGGTGACCTCCCTGCCTGGAGCCATACTTGGACTGCATGGCTTAACAGTAACTCTGTACCTCTGGCTTTGCCAGAAGGAGGACCTGGACCCCATAGGAAAACCATCACCTATGGAGACCTGATCAGAACCAGCGTGAGTACTTGCTTGCTACATCAGCTACAGTTGTAGGAAGACGCATTCTAAAAGGCCTAACAGGCCCAACAGAACTGGCTCGCATTGCTCAAGGATTATCACCCCTTGGTTCTCTGTGTAAACTTTGCTTTTATTCCTTTTTTATGTACTAGTAAAGTTAAGTTTTCTTTTACCCTACTGGGTGGGTGTGTGCGCGTTATTGGCTGAGCATTATACGTCTCCTTAGGCCAGGTAACCAGGCCAAGCTACTAAAGAGGGAGGAAACTACCTATTGGGCTAGAAGCCAGCAGCTTTGGTACCAAGGGAATCCTTCCTTGGGTGACTCAGGGGTTTGGCCTCCAACGCAAGGAGGAAACCCCGGGAAAGAGTGCCAGAAACGGAGTACTCTTGGAAAGCTGTGAGGTTTATACCTTTCGGGGTTCACATTTCCTGAGTGGTGTGAACACCCTCTGGGGATACACTCGGGTCGTGGGAGTGGAATATCAAGGGTTTTTGGAGGTTTGCCAGCTGTGGGAACCCCTGGTCAGAGATTTGGAGAAACACAGCGAGGTGGGTGGCTCAGCTGTATACCGCCCCCTACTGGTGTTTTACCACACAGGACCTCAACGATCATCTAGCCCAGCCCCCTGCACCACACCTCAGTCATCTGCACAGAGAAATCCCACTAATAGCTGCAAGCAGAGACTGGGACCAACCAGAGCGCACCAACACCTGAAACAGGAAATAATTTTAGGAGGAGGATCCAGATGTCCCAAACAGGTGAACCATACCCATGCTGCAGGGGAAGGGGGAAAAACGAAACAAAAAAACCCACACACCTCAGAGTCAACTGCCAATCTGTCCAGAGGGATAATTCCTTCCCAACCCTAAATATGGCGGTCATTAGACAGACTCGTAGCATGCGTACAAGCCCCACCAGCAAGGCATCTGATAAAAGATACAGTACCCAGTCCTCAGAATGCCCCGACAGTCCCACCTCCAGCTGCAGACAACTTTAATGCCATAGAAAAGGGGAAAACCCATCATGTATTGCTGGGGGAAGGAGAGAACACTTTGTCCTGTAGCATCAAATAATAAAACTCCTCACAAGATATACACCATAAATCTATCCAACTCTATTTTGAAGCTATTCAGACTCTCTGCTCCCACAACTGCCCCTGGCAGCTCATTCCAGTAGCTCACTGCTCTAATTGTTAAAAACCTTCTTCTATCCTCCCTCCCAAGTCTATTCCTTCTTATATATGCATGCCTGTCCTGCATTTGCTCAGACTGTATAGTTGTGCCTTGCTGCATGCCTAATGAAGGGCCTTGTGTGGCAGGAAAGCTTGCAGACACTCACCAATGAAAGATATCACTGAACTACTTTGTCTGATATCTCTTGTATATAGGACAAACACAGCAGCCACCCTCCTCTCCCTAGCTTAAGTTATGTCTGTCCTTGGATAATAAGTATAACACAAGGTATTACTCCCTCCCATAATTTGTTTTTCTTAGCACTACTTACATTTTGCTATGGGCTGATGTAGGTTACCATTTACCCTCAGCAGCAGCATTTGATTGAGGTGCACCAGCCTAAGCACATGTAAACTGACAATACACCTGATGCCACTTTCCAGGTAATACCAAGAGCAGTAATATTTTCTGTGTCTATCAGCGTATTTTTCCAGGCAATAGCAATCAAAACAGAAAGACACCTTTTAACTGGAATACCCTATACAAAATTTTTCTCAAATTATAAATGACAGCTTATCTGGATTGGAATGACTGGAGATAATTATTGGTGTAAATCAAAATTTTACTTTCCTAGTCAACATGTTTTTTTGTTTGTTTTTTTAAATGGCAGAGACCGTGGCTGGCAATGTAGTGCTTGTTCCCCAAGGAAAAATACATTTATTTCCCAGTCTGAAAATAATTGTATTCTACTCATTAAGTCACTCTTAGATACATCACTATTGTAAAGGACATGCTCAGCAGCATTTCTGTCAATGTTCTTGCACTTCTGACATTTACATAAAGCTGTGCAAGATAGCACACCAGCAAGACAGGAACAACTCCTGGTTTGACGTTTCATATGCTCAGAGGCACAATGAGTTGCCTGCAACATGCCATCTGTGGGTGGCCTTTTTGTCATCCAGGTCATGCCATGAAATTTCAGATCGATCTCCAGGAGCCAAAAATAAATAAATAAAAATTCAGTCACCAGACTTTATCCTGATATTAAATCGTTCATGCCCCACTACACCCCAAACCAGTCACCAGTCTCAATTTTCTGGGCGCCAATGGCTCCTAGGCACCTGCAAATTTTGGGCCCTGATACAGATGATGCTCCAATCTACTTATTTTTAGAAGTGCTAGCCATATCCAACATAAGGAGCAGTATTCATCCTGTTAACAAGTGCATAGTTACAGCAAACTGATAATTTGCCCATTTGATGTGTTGGTGTAAGACCACCCCTCCCCTGGGGCATAGCTACAAAAGGGACAGGTAGTGTAGCTGCATTGGGGCCTCCATGATTTTTTTTTTCGTTTTCATTTTGTACCCCGCAGACTACACCACAGGTGTCTCGTAGGAGCCTATATTCAGTGGTGCAGCCATGTCCCTGCTACTGAAAAAGGGTGGCAGGGGGCCCATTCCAAGCTATTTATGCCCCAGCTTCACTCCAGCCTTTTGCAGTCTCATCTCTTCTAACACAGCTTGTCTTTCTTCTTTCCCCTGGCCTGCAGAGCACTCCCAACAGGCCCCGAGCCCTTCTCCACAGAGCCCCCAGCCCCCATGGGCCCCTCCCTCTCCCCCCCAGAGTAGGCCCAGCTGGCCCTTCTCACTTGTCGACTGCTCTGGCCTCTGAAGCATTAAAAAAACACGTTCCTGGCAGCCCACAATAGGGACAAAACTCCCAATCCCTGGAGTAATGCATCACAAGTTGGTAACATCCTCTACACAGGCAATGAAGAGGACGCTAGACAAGACACCAAAAATCAGGAACCACCAACATCCTTTGATAAAGCTTGATCATACAGATGCGTCACAAGTTCCTCAAGAACAAGGCAGGTACGAAGTTTCCCCAGGTACCAAAGAACTATCTACTCAGAGGACACAGTAAATATTTTCTTTCCCTTCCCAGAACAGACATATGCGGAATCAACCCTGTTAAAGTTATGCAGTCCAAAAAGCGCGTTACATAAGAGTGTCTTGGGTAGGACTGCCTACTTTTAAAAAAATACACAAACACAAAACATTGTGGCCTGGAACAGAATAAGAAGTTTCCCACTTGCCCACACTTCATCCCAACTGGAAATAGGCTGGAATTAAGTGCAGGATTGCTCCCAGCCTTCGTGTACATGCAGCAGCCTCTACCTGGATAAAGGTGGGGATCAGCTGCAGGTGGGAGAGAAATCTCTTGCTCCCCTCAAAAACAGCTGATCAGGGAGCGAGCCCCCTCCCACCTGCAGTACAAGCCTCAACCAGAAAGACACAGAGCCTTGCAGCAGGACACAAGTGTACTCAGGCAAATTGCTGCAAAGAGCAGAACTATGCCCATCCATTTCCAATAATTTGCACTCCAAACATAGGACTAGGATCCTTTTTTTTTTTGGGGGGGGGGGTCACTGCAGGGTTTTAGTCCATACTACCAGGCCTACAGCTAGTGTCTTCCATCTACATGGTTGACAATTCCATCTCTTTGCTTGCAATATCCCATAAATATTAAGCATTGTAACTAGGAAAGTGTGGTGGTTGCTAGGGACAAGCACCAATCTTCATTTCATTTCAAATTAAATTTAGCATGTAGGACACCAAAACCACCCTTGTAAGAGGGTTTTGTAAAGACTATGCTGTCTTTCTGTAATGTTGCCACTAAGGGAAATAGGTCATTTGCCACAAACACATATGCAGTTATGAACATTAAGGAAGCAATTAATATCATGCATTTTTATTTTTAACTCTAAGTGTTTGGATGATCAACTTTCTGAGATCTCTAGCAAACAATGAGTTCAGCCTCCTAAGGTGCCTTGGGCAGGCTACCACACCTTTCGCAGCCATAACCCACTCTGGGCAGCCGGACTACACAATGCAGTGTATTATGTGGCTAGCAGTCTCCCGATGTTCCCCACACTGTGTTGCGGGGGAGCAGCTGGCTGCTACATGATGCATTCTCACAAAGTGGCCAAGGGCACATCATGTAGGTCTCCGTCTGGATCGGCAGGTGGAGACAGTGGCTAGGACGGCCTTCTGCCAGCTGTATCTGGTACGGAGGCTGTGTCCATACATTTCCAGGCCCGACCTGGCCGCTCTTATCCATGCCTTCATCACCTTGAGGCTGGACTACTGCAATGCGCTTTACGTGGGCCTTCCCTTGTTTCTGGTTCGGAGGCTGCAGCTGGTGCAGAATGTGGTGCCTCATCTCCTTATGGGAACTGGGCGATGGGAGCACATAACACCTGTGCTCCGTGCTCTGCACTGGCTGCCTATAGCGTACCAAGCCAGATTCAAGGTGCTGGTATTGATCTATAAAGCCCTGCACGGTCTGGGCCCCTCATACCTCGGGGACTGCCTTACCCTCCGTGCCTCAGAGCAATCCCTTCGGTCCACTGGGGGCGCCTTCTTGGAAGTCCCCCGGGTGAGACGGGGGGCTACAATGGAAAGGGCATTCTCAGTGGCCGGGCCGCAATTCTAGAACTCCCTCCTGGAGGAAGCCCGCCTGGCCCCAGATCTGCTGGCGTTTCGTCGAGCCTGCAGGCGTGTCACCAACAAGTCATGGTTAACCGTGTCAAAGGCTGCTGAGAGGTCTAACAGAATCAGAAGGGTCATATTACCACTATCTAGTTCCACAAGGAGATTGTCGACCAAAGCCACCAACGCGGTCTCTGTACCGTAAGTCAAACTGCACGAGATCTAGAAAACAGATGCGGTCCAGACAGACTTGAAGCTGACGGGCCACTACCCGCTCAATAACCTTCCCTAAAAGAGGGAAGGTTAGAGACGAGCCAGTAGCTCACCGGAGTGTCAACGTTAAGAGATGGTTTGTTGAGGAGAGGGCTAACCATAGCCTCCTTTGGAAACTCCAGTACTCTCCCCTCCCAAAGGAAGGGGTTGACCACCCTGGCCAGTACTGGCCCCAAGGTCTCCCTGGCAGCTCTTATCAGCCAGGATAGGCAAGGATCTCGTTTTTTATTTTATTTATTTAAAACTTGTATCCCGCCCCTCCTGCCCAAGGCAGCTTGGGGCGGCGAACAACACAAAAAAAAAAATTGAATAATAAAAAAACAAATTTTAAAACAAATCATAAAACTCATCCTCCCGCCCAAAATCTTACCCCTACCCCTCACCAAAAGCCTGGCGGAACAGCCAGGTCTTACACAAACGTCAAAACGACAGGTGGGTGGGGGCCAACCAAGCCTCCTCCAGGAGTGAATTCCACAGCACGGGGGCAGTCACTGAAAGAGATCTCACATCAGTGGCCACCCGTCTCGCCCGGGGAACCTCCAAAAAGGCCCCCACGGACGATCTCAGGGGGTCGCATGGGCACATGGGGAGTGAGGCGATCCCGCAGATAGGCAGGGCCCAGGCCGTGAAGGGCCTTAAAGTTCAAAACCAGTACCTTGAACCTAGCCTGGTGCTTTAAAGGCAGCCAGTGCAGAGCCCAGAGCACAGGTGTCATGTGCTCCCTGTGGCCCGCCCCAGTAAGGAGACGGGCCACGGCACTCTGCACCAGCTGCAGCCTCCTGACCAGCTTCTCGGGCAGCCCCACGTAGAGCATGTTGCAGTAATCCAGCATAGAGGTGACAAAGGCATGGATGACAGTGATGAGGTCCGAGTCTGAGAGATACGGTCGAAGCCGCTGGACAAGATGTAAATGCCGAAACGCACTCCCCGCCACGGCCACAACCTGAGATTCACGGCTCAGCCTGGAATCAAGAAGCACACCCAGACTCCATACCTGCGAGACCATGGGAGAGCAAACACCCCTGCCCCCCCAAGAGGAGATTCAACCACTCCCAGGTCCCCCAAGCCCTCACCCACCAACATCACCTCCGTCTTGTCAGGATTCAGCTGCAAATGGCTCAACCTCATCCAAGCCCCCACAGTCGACAGGCACTGGGAAAATAAAGAGACTGCATGGTCTGGGTCAATGGAAAAAGAGAGGTAGAGCTGAGAGTCATCAGCATACTGATGGCACTGCATGCCCTGAAACCCTCTCACGATTTCCCCTAACAGCTGCATATAGATGTTAAGCAAGAGGGGGGACAGAATGGTACCCTGTGGGACTCCATACGCGAGGTCCCGGGGGAAAGACTTCCACTCCCCCAATGAGTTCTCCCGACCAGGAATGAATGAAACCAGTCCAAGACCATCTGTGAGGCGGGACCCTCACGGGAAAGGGGCAGCCCGGGAACCAGAACGGCCACTCTGCCCAGGGGGACCCTTGCAGGGAAGGAGCGTTGCCTGAAAAAGGACCCCTCAGGTTCTTATATGGTGGTTCTGGAAGGACTAGCCGTTCCCCACCTAGATCATCATAGGGGCGCAGGCGTTGCTGCTTCCCAACCAGGGAAGGCCCCTACGGGCCAAGGAACGCAGGCACACTGGGTCCAGGGCCAAGGGCAAGGGGTGGAGGCAGGACAGGACGCGCACACTAGAATTTCCCCGCGGGCACCCAAGTGAACAAGGAAGGAACACAACACTCACAGTCACGCTGAAGACCCAAGTCTCTCTCTCACACTCTCGCACACACTCACACTTCCGCTCGTAGTTCACACTTAGTTAAGTCGCTCTTAGGTTGAGGAGGTTCGGGGCTGGTCTCCGAGAGCAAGGCTCTGATCACCAGCAAGAGAGCTCCTCTGAGTCCTCCCTTATAAGCAGAGCCGCTCTCCCGCTTCAAACACCGCACCCTCAGTAAACCAAGGAGATCTGCACGAGACTCAGGAGGGCAGCATACGCCTGGGAGCCACTCTGTCAATGGTCTCGGCCAACAAGGTGTTCCAGAAGGCTACGAGATCATCGACGAAGTGGGTGTGAAGGTCCGGGGGGGGGAGGGGGGGGGAGGGAGAACTCCCCCAGAGCATTCTGGAAACGATCCGGTTCCATAAGTCTCCGGGGGCAGACTGATCGTCCTGCACCCCATTGGGGGCTGACATGCGCCAGGATGCACACCTTAAGGAGGTAATGGTCACACCATGACAAGGGCTCCATTCCACTAACTTCTACTAACTGAACCCCCGCCTCAAGGCCAGTTCAGAAAACCAAATCCAGTGGATGTCCCTCATGTGTGGGGCCACAGATGATTTGGGACAGGCCCATGGTTGTCATGAAGGCCATGACATGTTCACACGTCGTGACCCACACAAACCCCAGGACATCCGCCACCTCGGCAGGTGTCACCACTTGAAAGTCCTCTAATAAAGTCTGACCAGACAGGGCGATTCCTGCCTCTGCCTAAAAAGTGAGAGTGTCGAGTCATGCTCGAAGAAAGCAATTTTATCTGCAAAGTATGTCAAAAACGTGTCACAGCGTGCCATGGACGAATCCATATCAAGGCAGAAAGGTAGGACCAACCAACTCTCTCATTTTTTTTTTTATTTTTTTTGGACATGAGTGAGTGGACACTATAAGGGAAGCAAAGAACCCCTTCTTTGCTGCCCGTACAGCACAATATAGGCTTTTAACCATGCTCTCTCCTGCAACTAATCGGCCTGGGCATGAGTACAGTGCCATCAGTGCTCTAACCACCAACCCTCTCTCTTCAGGTGCTGCAGCTTCTCTGTGAACCACGGGGCCCTGTGGTGTCGAAGCCTCGGGAGCGGATGCCTATGAGTCACCCAATCAATGACCTCCGCTCGCCAGCTGTTCCAAAAGGCCACAAGGTCATCGATAGAGCAGCCATCGAGATCTCCAGGAATCTCCCCTAGAGCACTGCGGAATCCAACCGGATCAATAAGTCTCCGAGGGCGGGTCATTCAAATGGTCCCACACCCCCAGGGTCAGGCAGACGTGCCAGGATGGAGGTCCGCAGGAGGTAATGGTCCAACCACGGCAATGGTGTTCACTCTACGCCTCTTAACAAAGGACCCCTCCACCTCAAGGTCAGCGCAAAACATTAACTACAGAGTATGCCCTGTCTCATGTGTCAGGCCATCCACCACCTAGGACAGTCCCATGGTAGCCATGAACTCCTGCTCCGCCCCATGCAATCTAGCCTCAACGTGGATATTGAGATCCCCAAGACAATATGCCTGGGAGACCGCAAGATCAGGTCTGAGACCAGAGCAGCTAGAGCAGTCAGGGATGCCGCTAGGTAGTGGGGTGCACGGTACACCAGTCTGGGGGCATTTGTAGACGAGACAAAAAACGCAGCTGATCCTTTAATCAGCCGCCTTACTTTGTTCTTGTCTAAATGCTTCACGCGGTTTGCAGCCATGTCCTTCCGGTTTGTCTAAATGCTTCACGTGGTTTGCAGCCACGTCTTTCGCACGTCAGACCGGCCCTGCAATCCTTCCCCCTCAAATCCGCATCAGTGAGCTGCTGTCATGGTAGTGAGATGGCAGGTAGTGAGACGGCTTTTGCGCTGCTCATTTAAAAGCGCCCTGGCTGAACCCTTTGGTCCATTACCAGCCAGATCAACCACCAGGTAAAGGCCCTCTATCCCGGACTCCATTTGCACTGAATACCTCCATGCAACCAACCCATCCTTAAAAATAATGGTCACACCACCTCACCTGTAGTCTGGGCTGGTGTTGGACCGAGTACCTCTGCATTAGTCACCTTGAGGCTACACTACTGCAATGCGCTCTACCTGGAGCTGCTCACGGTGACGGTTCAGAAGCTGCAGCTAGTGCAGAATGCAGCAGCCAGCCTGCTTACAGGGACAGGCTGCAAGGAGCACGTTATACCAGTGCTCTGGGCATTGAACTGAATGCCCATTGTCTTCCGGGCCTGATTCAAGGTGCTGGTGTTCAAAGCTCTTCACAATCTGAGCCCTGCTTACCCGAGGGTTAACCTTATCCCCTGGGCTCTAGGGCAGTCCTTGTGGTTGTCTGGGAGCACCCTCCAGGATGTTCCACAATATCAGCAGCTCCAAATGGACCAGAGGGCGTTCTTGTCATTTTGGAATTCCCACCCAGTAGATGTTCGCTTTAGCCCGGATCTCCTTGCCTTCCAACAAAACTAAAATCTGGCTCTTCTGGCAGATGTTTGGTGGGGGTGGACCATAGCTAAGGTTGTAGAGTGCATGCTTTGCATGTACAAGGTCCTGAATTCAATCCCTGGCATCTCAGATTCAGGATCACTGGTAGCACACCTGGGTGAGGCCTCTGTCAGAGACCCTGGAGAACCGGATTTGAAACCCTGCTGCTGCGTCAGGTTGTGACAATACTGGGCTAAGATGGATCATTGGTCTGACTTGATTAGGCAGCTGCTTATATCCTAGTACAAAAAAAAAAAAAGTTTGCTGGTTGGGAGTATGGCATGGGGTGGGTTTTTTTTTAAAATGCCAATTTTGTCTCCAGAAGTAAAATATTAGAAGCGCAGCACCTTATAGAGAATTTTAGCAGCATTGAGTACACCGTATTCTCTACCCAAAAAAGGAGCTTATAATCCAAGACTACCTCATTCAATTTAACACAACACTTTCAACAAAACAAAAAGCTTTCAATAGACTAAGTAAAGCAAAGATCAAAATATCCTGGTCTGTAAACCTGGACACCACGGATAATTAAATTTTGGGTAGTGAAGACAGGACTTGGAACGAAATTTGTGTATAAGATTGTGGGACACATCCAAGACATTACGCAACTCAGTCTAGGGAATAGCAGGCTGTTATCCATAGGTGAAAAATGAGTAGGCCTCTCAGAGGTCCTCAATGCTGTCCAGTCGCATATACTGACATTTTCTCTAAATCCAATACATTTAATTAAGACTTCAATATGACCCAAAAGTGGTGCATTAACTAAGAAGCCTTAACATGCAATACTTTCTGTGCATTTATATAGAAGCATCCTAGTAAACATTTGCCATTTTAATGCTTTGATGTTTTATGCCCCAGAGATCAGATTAGTGGCTTCACCAAAGCACTGTCATAGCATTCAAGAGTAAAAACATGAAAAGCGGTTTAAGTGTTTTTGTTAGATACTCTAAAGAGATTACATGGAGTCCATCTCTGACCACACATGGTAATACCCTTATTTCACTTAAGCCTTACATTCGTTCCATTAACTTTCGAACTCAACAAGTGGCAGCTTTTGACTTGCTGACATGTAAGAGTACATACTAATCTGAACAAAAGGTTGTTTTTCATTACTGTACAATTTATTCATCCCCTTTGGCTAAAAGCTCTGGAGCAGAAAAAATAAAGTTAGTCCATTCTTGTGTATCTTAAAACACCGCATGGAAATAGGAAAAAGATCACTCCTACCTAGAGGAATGGATTTTAGTATGCATATAGAAATGGGAAGAGAGTAAAAAAGGGACCACTCCCACACTCTCAGTGGGGGGTGGGGGTGGATTTGTGCCCACCTTCCCAGAACAGGGAACCAAAAAGATTCATCTTGCCAAATTCCTGACCACAGTAAGAGACTGTAGTTTTCATACAGGTACAAAGTTACATTATACTATTTTTATTCAAAACAGTTGCAGATCTTAAAGCACCAGATGAGAAATAACCTTTAATTTTAGCTTGTATGTGAGGAACGTTATTTTTAACTTCTAACAAATATCACTGCTATTATTGCTCTTCTTTGGTGGATCAGCAAGCATCATCTGCATGAGACACAGAGAGAATGAAGGGACAAGAGAGTAAGGAGAAGGAGGAGGAAATAAAAAAAAATCCTCCTAGTCCCTTGTCTGACCAATTTTTTAATCTCATCATGTACACACTATTCCTACCACTTAAGTAATGTGACAGACTGCACACAAGAATAATAATTCAAAAAGAAAAGTTGTAGTGCTGTGTTTTGAGGAGGAGAGGGAAAGGGAAAAGGAACGTACCACCTTCTTTGACTACAGGAGACCAGAATATGCATCTTTCCACAGAACAAGGAAAGGAAAACAGAATTATATGCTTTAGCATCATATCAGATAAACCATTACTTGTTGATGAAACAGCATAATTATGGAAAGCCACATTGTTCCATAATAATTGGTACTCCACCTCATTGCTTAGGCACATTTTACTGGTGTTACCTTTGGTCATCTTCTAAACTATCACAACACCTTCATTCAAGCTTCAATCTTGCAATTAGATTAATGAAAGTAAATACTTTAAATCTGCAAGAAGAGTTGAAAGGAAATGAATGATGCACAAGGTCTTTCCAGTAGCTTCAATTCTAAATATTTTGATGAAGTGATTTTTCTTTGTGTTAGTAATGTAAAATATTTGTGAATTATATGAATTAACATAACTGTTTGTATACTCACCATGTATTTACAATTACGATTTTGGTCAGGAGAACAAATGAATATTGAGGGGAATTTTGGCGCATAAAGTCCTTGATTGTGATATGGACAATGACCTGTAAGCAATGACCTTTGATTTGTAAAATATTTATAACAAATTTATGAAATGGTTAAAAATAAGGAAACATGCATAAAGGAAATTCTAGTCTTTAGCAAAATAATCAAAAATGGCAAAGAGCTAAACCCCCACCCCCACTCCAAGCCCCTTTCTATTTCTTAGCTAAGCAGACTTCCATAAATATTCCACTCAAGAACTTCCGTTCAGGATCATGATCTAGCCAAGTAGTGAAATCAAAACACTGTTAATGACCCAAGGCATGAAGTTTCAGATCCAACTCCAGGAGCCTAGTCAGTGCTTAGTTTATAAAAAATGAATTGCTGAGGTTCAAACCTATCCTGGAAGCCATGACCCACCCCTAACCCCAGAAGCCACATCTCCCTGCCGAGAGCTTGTCAGAGCAGGGAACGAACTCTAGTCTCCAGCTAGCAACTCAACCACTAAACTAACCTACACCTCTAGAGCTGAATGTAAAACAGGAGTTCTTGCAATTTAATCTATATGGATGGTGGAGGGGCAGGAAAATAATCTGAAAGCCTCAAACTATCCAGTTTTTTTCTGGCTTTTGTTTCCAACCAAAGTGGCCAATATTGGCCTTTTTCTAGTCTCTCACATTTTGGGGGGCACACTCCTATCAGGAACTTTTCCAGAGGTTCAGGCCTTGCTGGAGTTTAATTGCGAGGGCTGAGCCCAACACCAATTACCCCCCGCACAAGTTAAGCCCTGGTGCTAGTAGAATTAGGTAAGATCTTTAGTATTCACGTGGATCTCCAGCGCGGTGACACAAAGTGTGACAACTTAATATGAATTTAAAGGAATAATGTACAGTCAAGGTAAAGCATACAGCAATTAAGAACTGGAAGTATTACTTAAGTGCGTCAATACCTGCCTGCTTGAGACTTCAGTTACATTTTTTCCAACCAAAAAGATGAATGGTTTTGCTAAGAAAAGTCTCTGAACCATCTGGCTGGCTGTTGCCTACAAACTGCATAGAACCTTGTACAAAATGACTGTTTTCTTCTTCAGCTGCCCTCCCGTCTTGACAATCTACAGTATTAATAGTATTTAATACTGATTTTGAAACACCAGAAGGCCAAAGTTTACACCATTCATGAGAACAGTCAATGCTAACAAGCGTATGTTACACATAAAGCCAAACCATGAAGACAAAACAAAAAGTTGTGCTTTCTGTAATCCACCTTTAAGTGTAGTTTAAAAATTTAGGAGTAAGATCTTCTACTCTAGGATTTGAAAGTACGTGCGAAAGCGGCGATATTTCACAGCTTATTTTGGAGGCAAACGTTCAGACGGGATTAATTATTTTGAACACACGACCTTCTCAAGCATTTGACAGCGAAGTTTGTCTAGGTGATCATTTGCATTGCTACCGTACAGTAATAAACGTTTCGTTCTGCCCTGCACATTCAATTTCAGGCGGTGTCCTATTATTGGAACAGAACATGGATGACTCACAGAGTTCCGTTGCTGAGTAATTTCTGGAAAGCTGTAGATTTTCCAATGCCAAAAATTCGTGAGGTGGTGTCCAAGCCTGTGAAGGCATGCAGAAAAAGTAGATAGCTGCACGTATTACCACCAAGTTGCTGTCTAATGCTCTAAGTGTCAAAAATTGAAGAGACACACGTCTCATTTAATGTCACTGCGATAGTACAGCTTGAAATCTCTTTGGCAGCTATAATACAAAAGAATTAACAGGTCTGTATGCTCTCCAATGAGAGTAGATATACATGTTTTGGATGATGAAACCGCAGCTTTAGCGATATTGACATCTGCATCTCCATGAACATGTTGGACAATGCATCCCTGTCCCGTTGGTTCCTGTGCTATGAACAGAATCATCTGTTGCTTATTGATGTCATTCAACAGGAAGAAATCTTTTTGGCCTACAAAAGTCTTTAGTCAATGGTGAGTTGACATAACCATCGAAGATAAGAATGGCTTTCCCATAATGTTTCAACGTGAAGTTAGCACAGAACTTTGCAATGGCTTCGTGTTGCTCTTATGTCAGGAAATGTGATGAATTAGTGATCTTCCACCTAACACAAACTGCTCTGTTGTCTGGGGAGGTTCTAATTCCGCAGTTCATCTTAACATACCCTGCAATAGCATGCGCCAACTACGGCTTATCAGCTTTGCGTAGCATGCTATGACGACTCAAAGCTGGTGGGTAGGTACATAATTTTTACTGTAGCATGGGTAGGGAACCTCAGGTCCGGGTGTCAAATGTGGCCCCCAGCACATTATGTGGCCCCTTTCCACTTCCTGGATCTGGCCTATGGATCCAGTTCTTACCTCCAATAACTGAAAAACTGAGCTGAAAGGAAGGGAGCAGCAATGAGGGCATACAAGCAAGGATAGGGGTAAGTTCATGGCACAAATCCATGATTTGGGCTCTCCTCTCCTTGCGTACATGCCTTAAGCACCCCTACCCCAACTTATGTGTGGCTCTTGGAGCTTGTGCAAGTTTTCAAAGTGGCCCCCAGGAGAGAAAAGGTTCCCCACCCCTGCTGTAGCATGTCCTCAAGGTTCATGTCATGTGCCTTAGATACTACTAGTAATCTTTGGAACAATAATGCAGGGTCTATGGTCACATCTTCACCATGTAACCTCACAGCAGCAGCAACCACCAACGTTCTAGCCTTATCAGTTCTTTTGTATGAATAAGTGAAGACCGGCTGTTTTCATCCTGCTGACTAATTCACTGCCAATATCATATGATCAGTGAACATTTACATGCAATTGTGCTGTGACTCTACTGATAGTTTGTAACTAAGTGTTGGAATGGAATGGAATGGTGAAATAGGCCTTAAGTGGTTAAGGACCTTCTGTGGAGCACTGTTTCAGAATTCTTGCCTCACTCATTTCCTTATGTTGTTCACTTGTACAATATGAAATATCAGTGTACTCTTGCATAGCTAGATTATATTCGGAGCATACTGACACTGAAATAAATGGGACGTCTGACACATGGTAGTGGGTTGATAAAATGCAGAGGGCATTATGGTTGCTGTCAGAGTGCTCTACAAGGAGATTGGTACCCAGTCCTGCCTGCTTAAAGTTTGTTACTTCTTACTACGTGCAGTCCCTTCTGAAACATGTTGTAGACATACGGGTGCTCATTAGGTAAATGAAGCATATTCTGTAAGTACAGATAGCCTGATTTCAGGTAGCTGTGGTAGCCAGCTGCTGCACTAACAAATATATTGTGCAATACAGCGTGCGCGCACACGCACGTGCGCATTACCATGTTTATATTGTGGAATACTACATGTGTATACACACACAGTACTGCATAAATATATAATCTGTGTATATAAATAGATATACACAGTATTGCACAAATATATAATTATACACACACACAATGAGAAATTAAGACTTAAATGAGAATTAGCATATGGCTGCTATTTTGAGACACAAATTTGAGGATGTTCCCATGCTTGGATTTTGCTTGATTTTAGACAGGTTAATCAGCTACAGGGGCAGCTGGTGGGTTTTGAGTTTGGAGGGGCAATAAGGCCGGCCGGGCCGGCGAGCCGGTAGACGGAGCCAGGGGGACGGTAGACGGAGCCAGGGGGACGGTAGGCCAGTGGCATGGCATAACGCAGCAGCAAGGAGTTCCCATGGTTAACATCGGATGGAAGAAAACACAATCTACATGCACATCAAGCTTAAAATAAATAATGTATAAACCC